>JARHVA010006016.1:617500-1033579 GCA_037957365.1 Torreya grandis
TTACCTCCACTGAAAGTATTTCCTATGTAGAGGTGGAACCTTGTATTTGGGATAGGTTTCTAAATGAGACCCTTGAGGTCAAATCATGATCCACTTGTTCCCCTAAACTAAATCCTCTCTTATACAAAGTGGGAGATAATGTCTAGAGTATTCTTTGACTTAGTTGTGGGTGTTTGGGATCTTCTTCTCAAACACTAGTAGTATGGACTAGGGATGTTGATGCTCCATCCTAAGTATCCTATTATTAGAACACCAAAAAAAATTTGCACCATATAGTCTTCCTTTCACCCATATGACATTTTCATCCTTCAGCCTTTGCTTGAATTTTTCATCATTAGCTACATTGAGGTAGAACTGGTCTCCATCCTCAGGCCCATGATGGTATGTAATGTTGAAATATACCCTATGTCTAATATAGTGATTGAATGTCAAGCATGTAGGGTCCCATTCCTTATTGGTATCCTTTTATAGACTAAAAGTGGACCTATGTTTGGTAATATCCATGATTGAGTATCAATTCTCAACTTTAAATTAGCTAATGTTGGTTAATTAGGGATGGACAGGTCCCTTATTATTTTTATGCTATCCATCTACTCCTATGAGTAGTTGGAAGTCAATCTACTACTCAGATAGCTTGTTACACACTATGGTGGGCAACCTAAATGGGGCCATCCTAATTCCCTCAACTCTTATTATAGTGTAGTCAAGATAGCACTAGTAGACCCATAATGTGCTAAGTCTTGATCTAATCTCTTTAAACAGCTTGGGCATAGTCCTTTCATGGATGGCCCTTAAATAATTTGGTATAATTGCTTGGAAATGGCCCACATCTCCTACCTATACTTACAAATTATAACCTTTATGAAGACATGGGGCATGGTCTATTTTAAATTTAGATCCCAATTGGTAAATTAGGGGAACTTTAGATTGGCATAAATGGAATCAACCAAGTAGGACATCATATAAAAATGATTTCCTTGGTTGGCCATTGTCTTATTGATTTGGGTAGCTAAATTGCAAGTAATTATTTTCTAAAGAGAAATAATGGTGGAGTCATCTATGATCATGGACAATAGTGAAACCCACTTATCATCCATATGTCTAGTGTGTTATCTTCCATGTGATGTATTCATCATGGCCATCTCCATTCTCACCCTTTTTCTAAATTGGGTGATGTGGATCTGATTGATTTTGGACTTGCAAATGAACTTCCTTGGGTTTTTTTCCCAACTTCTCAAGACCTCTTCGATGTTATGTGAGTTGATCCATTGGGTTATAGTTTCTTGATTATAAATAATTTTAGGCCTAGGTAAATCATAATATGTGTGGAAGGCTAACTTGGCTATATAGGTGACATCATTTCCTAAATTCAATGACTTGATCATATTATCTATACACCAGAAATGGATGAATATTTGGTGGACTAAATCCACATAGGGGAGTACTTCTAGATTGGATACAACTTTGTGCAATCTCATATGCTTCAATGCCAAGATGTCAAACCTTTATTTTGAAATACTAGGATCTTCCTCATCATCATTTTCCCAATCCACCATCCTCTCCACATGGTAGGATAATTCATTATAGTGTTTGTCCTCTGTGGCCAATGCAATGATATTGAAACTAGTGTCTCAGAAGACTATGTTTGTCCCATATGAATAGAGAAATGGGAACTATTATAAATTGATAGCTCTGTACATTCTTACTTTGACCATGGATTTAAAAATTTGATTGATAAGCTTGTATATTGTCTTAATATTAAATGGATGCATAGAATGCTTTGGAGTTCAATAAATAACAATTGAAATTGAATACAGATCCTTGAGATTACACACTTTAAACTCTAGATTTTAGAATTATTAACTATAAGATATGAGTCATAAATGCCAAGTATCTTTTACTTTCTTTAACTTAAAGCTAGGTTGGATATATATTTTTATTCCAATGGTCTTAAAAATTTACTTTTGGGAATTATCCAATCACCACTCTCAGTTTGTCCATGCATTTCCCCATCATAGGCTTGAATTTTCCCTTGAGGTAACTTAGATTTACAACTATCAAAATGAGCCCTATCAGCATTCAACTCATACCAACTAGTGCTTCATATAAATATATGTTCTTTTTAGGTGCCATACTCAACATGTGTTTGACACTTAGCATTACCATATATACCTTAGCTTTTTATATCAAGTACTAGGTTACTTGGGTGTGCTATGTGATATTCTTCCAAATGGTGCCCTTTGATTGGCTCAATTTTTATGTTGCATTATTCAAACCCATTTTTATTTGGGCCAGCATGGTCTTAGGTCCCCTACTAGATCACCAAGTGGTAGGGTTTTATTAGCTTTCATAGTCGCATGGATTTATTATATGGGACTTTTGATGGACCTACCTATTATAACACTTTTACATGTGTCATATTTTTATTGGATTACTCTTCATTAGGCTGCAAATCTCCCTTTGGTTGAGTATTGCCATGAATTAAGGGGTACATATATCATCAACCTATTGGTCCTAATCTTTAGATGGATTCCAAGTAACATCCAATTATTCCAAATTGGGTAATTAAGTAACAAGTGTCACCTTGTCATGTATTCATAGTGTTTTTATAATTGAACTTTACATATTATCTCCTAGGGAAAAAAGGGTGTGACTGAGTGCCAAGTGTCATACTATAGTTGAATCGATCTATCATAAAACTTTGAAAGTAACTAGGGTTTCAGAAGGCTATGATTGGGTACCATGTGGCATGATTTAATTAGATCACTCTTTTTAATAAGTTAAAACACAATGATCAGATGATAATTGGCATGTTCCTATTGAGTCACTTAATCATGAGATCTAATAAAGAAGTAAGATCATTAGGAGATCATGATTATATGTTAAGTGGCATGTTGTGATTGAGTCACTAGGTAGTATACATCTATAACTTCTCTTTAAGATATAAATTTTATGATTGAGTACCAAGTGGTAGACTCCCATCAAATTGTGGGGTGGAAAACATTTCATATTTTCCTTTGATCTCAAAATACTATGATTGAGTGCCAAGTTTCACATTTTGGTTGGGTCATTAGGTTACATCCATTCTTGAAGGCTAAAGCATATACGATCATGTCCCAAAATTTATATAGTTGAGTGATTAATGAATTTGATGCCTTTACATGTTGATTAGGTATGAGTTGGCATTGAGATCTTGCATGAAGGAACAAGATGAAAAATTTAGTGATTTACATGATAAAGATAAAAGGGGAAAGCTCAAATTCATAAATCTCAAGTAGATAATCTAACTTGGACCCTCTTTTAAAACATAAAATTAAGGTACATCTTAACATTTAATATGATTTTGACATATCCAAAGTAATACTATGGTTTGGAATCCTTAATTAAGTGATTTTGATCATGTTTTTAAGAACCATACCTTGGTTTTTGGATTATAACCCATTAAAAGAGCACTTTTTAAACAAGTTAGATCATTAGAAAATTGATGAAATTTGACATTTAAAAAATATTTAGAAAAGGTTCTCATTAATATTTGTCATATACCAACATGAATTTTAAGCTTTTATAACCATACAAAGGGTTTTATATCATATGGAATAAAGACAATTATGTCCTAGGGTAAATGCCCAAAAATTTCATGGGTCCCCATTTTTACGAAAATGAGGGGAATTTTGAACTCAACATAGATTATGCTAAAAATATATAAAATAAAGTTATAATGAGTTGGAAAAGGATAAAAACACACTTCTAGCCTAATGTGAGTTCAAAGTTACACATTTGAACAAACATGGGACATAGATTGAAAAAAAGTGTTGTTAAATAGGTCTTAGGGGAGGCCCAAAATGATTATTTTTTTATAATATGACCAAAAAATAAGGCATGTAGGATAAAAAAACAAGAAAAATAGATATAACTACATGTCCCATGGACACACATAACCAACATTAATTTTAAGGACCTGGGCATTTTGGCAGAGTTATGACATATGGAATTTTACTTATTTGATCGACAATATTGATGTGTTTTTGAGACACCATTGTGATATGTATATATCCTCTATATATATGATATTTGAGATACAATGACATTAAATTTTGGGTCCTTCAAGGTTGACGTAAATTTATATGGTATTCTTGATATATATATATATATATATATATATATATATGATGTAATGCTTGTGTTGTTTATCTCATGTTTAACATTGATTAACATTATGGATGTTGAACATTGTTGATGCTTATGATCATGTATTCTCTTTCACTTATTTATTATTCCATGTTTATGAGATGTTTTTATGGTGATTATCATCTTATTATATTGTATGATGCATATGTATGCTTATTCATAGATGCATGTCTATATAAACACATAATAAATCATATATTTATTTTGTTTATTACTCATGGATTTAGGCATGTGTTTGGGTAGTTGGCTAGTTTAGATATATTAGAGAAATACTAACATTGCATTATTATGATAGAGTATATGTGCACATTTTTGTTGTCTCTTGTGATATTATGCATTATAGTTATGGATAACTAAAATGGAAATATACACCCTAAGCATTGGAAAATTAATTTAAATATAAATATAAATAACCTAGGAATAAGATATGAATAATAAAATCCCAAGTGTAAACATAACAAATAAACCAATTATAAGACCAAATTTAAAAAAATCACAAATTAAGTATATGATATGGATAGTCAAAACTTAAGTGCAAATAAAATGTAGTAATCTTAAGACAATAGATAAATAAAAAGGCAATATAAAAAACAAAACAAAAAAATAATAACAAAACAAAAAAAATATTATAAAAAAATAAAAAAATAAGGCTATATAAATAAAAAGAATAAAAAAACAAACATAAACAACAAAATACAAACAAACTATACAATCAAATAAAATTAACAAATACAAACAAAGTGAACAAAAAAACAACAAAACACCAATAAACCAAAACAAAAAAAAAAAAATTAAAAAAATAACAAAAAAACACAATAAATCACCAATAAACAAAATGTTAACAAACTAGATAATCAAACAACATGCAAACAACCACAAATAATAATAATAATAATAATAATAATAATAATAATAATAATAATAATAATAATAATAATAATAATAATAATAATAATAATAATAATAATAATAATGATAATAATAACAAAAAACTAATAAACAAAAAACAAATACAATAACTAATCCAAACAAACAACTATGAACAAAAAAATAATATAAGAAAGACAAAACAAATAGAACAAACAAAAATAGATAAATTAAACAAATGAACAAATAATGCAACAAACCAAAAAAAATCAAAACAACTAAATAATATAAATCAAATAAAAACATTATAAACAAACTAATATAAACACATAAAAATAAACAAAGATAAGCAAATAATAATACACAAATAGTGGTTAATCATAATGTTATTACAAATCGAAAACAATTTATTCATGCATGTGTAATAGAGGTTTTATTCTTGGTGATAAGGTGACCCCTAAGCTAGGTAAAAATGAGACAAGTAAAAAACATAGGAACAAAGGGCACAAGGTTGGCCCTAGGCTATAGGTGAAAAATGTCACAAACAAGATGACAAACATTACCCTTAGGCCATAAGAAGCAATGACACATACAAGACAACAAAAGGACCATTGATCCTAGGCCATAGGAGACAATGAAACAAAAAAATCAAAATGGGGGGACTAGAAGAAAAGGAAGGGGTAGCCAAGCTGACTCTAGATACACTTGGCAAGTGGATGTTGTCTACCCAGTTCCATGGACACAAGACCCATTGTGAACTTCAAGCTAAATGTAGTTATCTTAGGATATGGGATAAAAGAAAATGAGTGATAAGAAAATATGATTGAATTGTAGAGTAAAATGGGAATGATCTTTCAAAATGGTAAGTGTGTGAGAAAAGAGGGGATTACATTTCATAATCATGAAAATGTTAACACGAACAAATCATGAAAGTGCGAGAGTATGGTTTAGGCTAGAATCAAGTAAAAGTCAAGACATTAGTATCCAAAAATGAAATAAATTGGTAATTCATAGTGTCTACTACATCTAAGGATTGGAATGAGAATGAGATCATAAAATAATGAGCGCATAATCAATGGTTTATCATTAAACTACAAGAGTGTTAAAATGGAAATTGATCACAAAATAGTGAGATCATTCAGACATAAGATGATTTCAAAATAATGAGAGTTTAATAAAAGTTAAGTGGTCATTAGTGTATGAGATTGAATACACAATACTCATAACATAAAATCACAAAATGGTGAGAGTGTACAACTAAGGCTAGTAAGGATAGGGAAACTTAATGATAAGTGGTTACTCATGAAATAGTTAGGAGTCCCAAAGTCCTTAAGGAAAAGAAGTGGATAAAAAATAAAGGAAGGTGTGGCCCAAATAACCTAATATACCCCATGTATCTAAGTGTTACCTACATATTCTATGTAGACCTTAGGCTGATTTAGTTCTCTCATAAATGGGAGGAAATATACTAAGGTGGTCTATAAATGAAACTAAATAGATAGATGGCCCACCCTAAATTTTTTTTATAGATTTATATTTCTCATGGGAATTCTAAGCTAATTTTCATGATTTTTTGATTTTTAGAATTTTCAGAATTTTCCAAATGTTTAGGAATTTTCTAAGCATATAAACTCAATAAATATGATATTAAAAATGGTCCAAATCTCAAAATGGAGAGAGCATGGCTTAGGTTTCTCTCAAAATGGCAATGGCATGGAAAAGGGGTGATTTAGCTAACCTCTATGTGAATCAAGCCCTACCTACATAGTCCCGTAAGAACTTAATCCATTATATTTTCACCTACACAAATGGTCTCTGACTAAGTACCAACAAGAATTAGGTAGAGGTAAATGGAAATAGTAATGGCAAGGTGATGGGGTAATGCATGGTGAAAGTGTTGTTACTACTTTTCCTATGGGTATTTATAATTAGAAAACAACAATAACGGGTCATTGGTACTAATTTTACCATAGGTGATTATAATTATAGCATGAGTGGGAACATAACAACAAATAAATGATGCAATTGTTAGGGCCACTATCATACTGCTTTCATATAATTCTATTGAAACATCTAATTTTGAAAAAACTAATGAAACTAAATATATCATCAACCACTTAACATTCCTAAAGGATAAATTAATTAAAAACAAGGCCAAATGTGATAGGTGGGGTTAGGTAAAAAAAATTGTCTAGTGAGGCATTAATGGCATGGTAGAATGGTAAAAGGGTATAGTACAAAGAATGAGTATAATGTGGTATAACTTATATGATCCTTATAGACAATAATCAAAGTCCCTCAAGTGTAAAATGTTTAAGGTGCATTATGTTATTTGGTTCATAAATTTCATATCCCTTTGGCATGGTGAGATTGTATGCTCTAAAATTGTAGTTAGCAATAACTACATAGAACCCTAACTAGTTTGGATAGAACTTTCCTTTTTTATTCATATCAACATTTCCATTATTATGATTCTCATTTAACACCAAGTCACCAAAATTTAATTTATAATTCTTAATGCACCTATTGTATTAGCTTTTTAATTAGTTGTGATATGCTTGAAGACTATTCAAGTAAGTTTAGTTATTGCAAGTGACCTACTCTTTAGTCCTCATATTTGATGATGTGATGTAATGAAATTCAAAGAGATGTAAACTCAAACTCAATAAGAATAATGGTCTCAATATCATAAATAACTGAAAAGGATGTAAATCCTATTGGAGTATAGAATGTGTTACAATATGCCTAAATGGCATTAAATAGTTGTAATTGACAATTACAACCAATTTCATTGACAATATTATTCAGAATATTGATAATGGTTTTATTATAGGTCAGATAGATAGGGGCATAAAGTAATTTCATATCTTTGTTTTTAAATGATCTTCCATTATCAAATATAATGTTAGAGGGGATTCCATAATGATAGATGAGTTGGTTAAATATGAACTCAGAGATATACTTATTGGCTATGTAAGTTAGATGAATGGTTTTCACCCACTTAAGGAAATATTTGATAGTAGTTAGGAAGTGTTTGTGGCCATAAAAATATGTGGGATTAATTTTCCCTGTGATGTTTTGTCCCTACATTGAGAACATCCATGGTGTTGTTAGTGGTTTGAGTGTCTTAGATGGAACATGAATTAGATTGGCAAGCCTCTGATACTTGACACACCTCTTCACATATGCAACTACATTTACTTCCATAGTTAGCCAATAATAACTAGTACTAATTAAATTTTTGGCTAATATTGCCACTAGTTTGGGATCCCCACACTCCTTCATGAACCTCCCTCAATGCTAGTCTGGATTCTACCAAAGGTAAACCATGAAGCAAAATTTCATCATAGCCTCTATGATACAAGGTTGGTATAATTAGCATTTAGTGAGAGGATTTATAGGGGAAGGCTTTTTGTTTTTTACATGATAAATTGGGAAGAATATTTTAGTCTTGAAGATAGGTAGATATGTTTGAGTATCATGGAGATGAGGGACCAACAATGTCACAAACCATCTCAATGGTTGATTATTTATGTGCTAATGCTAAGATATTTTTAATAAGAAATTGATAATCCCTTGCTCTATTTATGATATATATCATGGATCAAATAGTGGCTATAACATAAATTATTCTATTATTGGACCAAAGTATTCTTTCAAATTAGATGTTGTCAATCTACTACTTGACAATATCAACCATATCCTTATAGGGTACCAAATTATCATCTTTAGTCTGGTAATGTTCTATGAACTGATTGATGATTAAATAAGAATCACATTGCACTTATAATTGTTGAATGTTCAACTATATTACTTGATGAAGTCCTGCAATGAGTTCTTTGTACTTAGCCATGTTATTGGTATAAGGAAATCCAATATGAATTGTATTAGAAATGAGATCCCCTTGTGGCATAATAAAAAATATTCCATCACCTGATCCATGAGTTATGAATGATCCACAAAATTACATATTCCATTGTTCAGCCTCAAGAGGTGATTCTACTTATTCAATAGTCATAATGACCTCACCTAGAAATTCAAATGTAATAGGTTGAGTATCTCGAAGAGGATTTTCTACACCTTGATCTATTAGTAGTTGTCCCTTAATAGACTTTTGATTGGAATATTAAATTTCAAATTCACTCAATAGAATACTATATTTTACCATGCAACCTTCTAGAGCTAATTTGGAAAGTAGATACTTATGTAGATCTACTTTTGTAATAACAATGGTCTTTTTGTTCAACATATATTGACACAACTTTTGGGTTGTGAACACCATTTCTAAACATGAATTTTCAATTGGCATATATTTATGATCAAATGCAACTAATGTTTGTCTCAAATAATACACAACATGCTCATTTACCTATTCATCATGCTATGCTAAAAATGCTCCCAAGCCATTCTCGGTTACTAATAAGTAAAGAAGTAATGACTTGTTTGGTATTGGTGTAAAAACATAGGTGGGTTGGTAAGATATTATTTAAATTGGTTGAATTATTTTTTGAACTCTTCATTATAGGAGAACATAACACCCTTATTAAGAAAGTGTGTAAATGAATGGCATTTGTTAGTTAATTGTGAGAGGAAGCATCTTATATATTTAATTTTTTCCTGCAAACTGCATAGCTACTTTAAGGTAGATGGTGGTGGGATTTATGTAATTACATGAAATTTGGTTGGGTCAACATCAATTCTCGTATAAGAGAAAATTAAGCCTAATAATGTTCTATAAGTTACACCAAATTCACATTTCTTCAAATTAAGATTAATTTTATCCTCATGATGTCTCTCAAAGCTTCTTTTTAGTAAGGATGGATGATTGACATGGATATTTGATTTTCCCAATATGTCATTGACATAATCCTCGATAATGTCTTGCATCATGTCATGGAAGATCACTATCATGGATTTTTGGTAAGTGACCTTGACATTATTAAGTCAAAATGACATCAAGTAATAACAAAACATTCCCCATGGAGTGGTGAATGTTTCTTTTGTGATGGTATTTTAATGCTATTATGATTTGATTATACCTTAAAATACCATCCATTAGAGAGAGCATTTCATATCTAGTCATTGAGTTGACTATCATGTCAATATTAGAAAAAGGAAAGTCATCTTTTAGGTAGAATTTATTGATATCCTTGAAATTAGTGTAGTTTATAATACCTTTTAGTTTCTTACTCACTAACACAATGTTTAAAATCCAATCAGAATAGTTGATTGGCATGATGCATTTCACATCTAAGAGTTTTTCCAACTCTTTATTGACTAACATAGAAATATAAGATTAATCTTAAATAGCTTATGATTCATGGGTTTGACATTAGGATGTACCAAGGTGGGGTATAAACCTAGCATGTCCAAATAGGCCCATGCAAATATATCAACAAATTCACTCAAAAGGGATGTAAAAACTTCACATTCCTCTTTAGTGAGGGGTGTGCCCAATTTAATCCACTTTGGGTCCTCTAGAATACTAATGTTCAACTTTGAAGTGTCCTCCACAAGATGTGTAGAACCATCATCTAAAATAGTTGGTAATGAGTCATTTGATTGGCAATGGCAAAGTCCTTGAGACATACTAGCTCATTTAATTATCCTAATTAATATGAATTAGAATCTCCTAATGTTATAAATGACCATAAAATAAATATCTCAGGACACTCTTAAATAATATTTGAAAAATATTACCACTCCTCAATACTAATCTCTAATCCATAAATAGGATTTGGTCTATAGGTCTCTTATGCATCATAGGAAGAGGGGTGAACATCCCTATCTAATGGAGCTAAAAACTAGTTTTCACCAAGAGATTTTCCTTTCTCTTTACTTTTTACCTAGTTAGAAAGCATGCCAAAGAGGTTTTCACTTTTAGACCTCAATGTTTGATTTTATTTTTGTTTTTGTCTAGGTAAGTTCACCCACTCTCTAAATAGGTAGTAGGATCCAATATAATATAAAATCCTTTCTTGTGGTCTCCAAGAGGAATATGATTCCTCAATCCTAGAAAGTTACATATGACCTCATCATTTTCAAACTCATCGATAGGCACTGTTGACTCTTGTTTGTCCTAGTCTATCAATTGTGGATGGTAAAGGGTTAAATAAAAAGGTTGATAAATATGGTAAATGGTATAAATGGCATGGGGATTAAATAAAATTTTAATGGAAATCTCATTATAGATGTTATAATTAGACCCTACATCACTATTAACATTATCTTCCCTAATTCTTGGTGTTAGAACATGAATAAGGTATGTGGATTCACCCCGAGGTGGTTTATATAATTTCATGGGTTCCCTTATAATTGGTCATCGAGACTAGTTTTATCATGACTTATTGATGTATCCTCAAGCCTATATCTTCATAAAATAGGTGATCCATAATCTAATTAGGGATAAGATACTTTGCACTTTGGCAATAGTCAACTAAATGATCAATGTAAATCCATGAATCATCTTCTACTGAGGGTTCATGTTCTAGACCAGAGGCTAGTTTTAAAATAATGGGTTTGTTTAGCTATGAATTTCCTTTGGTTTTTCACTCCACATGGGTGGTTTTAGCCTTAAGTCTCCCATAATCCTTTGGATTTTTTTGGCAATTTGGCAATATGGAATGTATTACAGGTACTATATTCTCCAAGACCTTTGTTAGTTATATAGAATAGGTTGGAAATATTTGATGGATGTATGGCTAAGATATCTAAGTCAATGTAATTAGTTTTGGGCTTGATTCAATGGATTTTCCTTTTTCAAATCATTCTCCATCATATTTGGGCATAGGATTCATGCCAAATTGATAGTTATATCTCTAATATTCAACCTCAAGGTATTTACAACACTAAAATGGTTGAATATCAACTAGTATATTCACTTCCATTCTTGAATGTGGAAATTTTGTACACTAGTTAAATGTGGAAGGTATGGCCCTAATTTCATGGATATAGGGTTGACCCAATAACATATTATAATATAATTCTAGGTCTAAGACATGACATAAAGTGTCATGGGTAAAAGTCTCAATGACCACTGACAAGTTAATAGTACTAGATATTCCTATTCTTCATTATCATATACCTTGATAATGATGGTATCTAGTTGCAATTCAGTTGTTGTATATCTAATATGTTTGACCATCTTTAGAGATATAATGTTGAGGATTGAACCATTATCTACAAGGATGCATTTAAATCTATGGTTAGTTATATCAAACTCAATGTACAACAAATTATTATGTAGATGGCCCAAAGATGACATGTCATTTTGGTTAAAGGTAAGACATGAGCTAGGGAACAAGTGTCCTATCATAGATTAGAATTTTTTTTGAGAAATGTCATTTGGCATGAGGGATTGGTTCAAGTACTCATTCAAGATGTCTTTGTGGATGGTAGATGTACATATAAAATTTATGACGGATATGTGTGTAGTTGTCTTTTTTAGTTATTCCATAATATCATATGTCATCTCTTCAATTTTCTTAGTTGGTTTATTTTTTATAGGCATATAAGGCTAATTAGGCTCACTTGTAGTATTTGGCTATAGTCCTTTGATAGTGACCTTGGCTCATTGAGTCATGATTGCACAATATCAATTTTGTATTTTGAATTTGTAGTTGGATTGGTAAATAATGAGGATTAGGAAGATAATTCTAGGATGGTTTTGATCCTAGATACTAACATGGTCCATAGAAGAATCACCATCATAAGGAGGATGATAGGAATTACTCGATTGAGCATAATTATTAGGCAAAAGTCTAGGTATATTAGTAGTTGGATGAGGGTTTATTGTAATAGTGGAAACATGACCACTTGAGACATGTCCTATAATATTTATATAAGCATAAACAATGGCATGATGGCCTCCTTGGTTGGTTTGGGCATTTTTTCCTTGGTTTCGACCAATCTACTATTATTGTTGTAGCTGTTGTTATTGCTATTAATTTTTTGGTAGAGTTATATGACACTATTTTTGTTATTATCGGTATTGATGCTAGTTTTTAGTATTTTTATGTTAGGGAAATGGATTTTGTTATTGACCCATGTTATGATTGGTCATAGGATCATGGGTGTCTCTTCTCTATCTCTCCATTTTATAGCATATTCAACATCAAATCTTTGAGTTGGCTACACTGTTGTATGGAATGTCCTCTAACATAATGGTACTCATAAAATTTATGTTATTTGTATCAATTTAGAAAAGGAATCCATTTAAGTATTAATTTTGATATTATCTAATTAATCATAATTACCTAAACTAATCATCTGAACATAAATTTAATAAGCTTACCAAGGTCACTAGATTATCTATAAATGGGTAGTTTTCTCCTTAGAGTAGGGGATCACAATTGGTTTTTATTTTATGGTGGTTGGTTTTTTGAGGGAATTGTTTAAATTTATAGAGAGGGTGGTTACTAAGTGGGTGGAGGTAAATGGATAAATGGTGTTTGCACCATTTAAACATGGCATGATTTAGTGATCCCATTGACAACAACATTCATATTAAGGTTATAGGGTTTTGGTATCTCATTTTTTATGGATTGAGGTGGCATTAAGGCTAGTATTTGAATTGGGTCCTGATTTTGGTTTTGGCCTTGGTTCTAGTTCTAGTTCTACTGAGCTTAATGTTGATTCTATCTCTAGTTAGAAGAAAATAGCTTTATTATCCCTTTATTGACAAGGGATTTATAAAATATATATTCCTTTCTCTATAACCTCTTCAAATTTATGAGTTCATTATAGCTCAAGATGGTATGATATCTCACTATGTAATATCTTAGTAAATATTGCATCCAACTATTGATTTGATAAATATTGAGAAAACTAGCTTGATAATGCTCTTCAATGTTGCATGTATGTAGTAAAGATTTCACTATTATTGTATTTATCTTGACCTAAATACACAACATTAATATTATTGTCAAGATTATACAAGAAGTGTTATACAATTTTTTTTGAAAGATCATCAAAATCAAGTATAAAATTCTTTGTTAATCTCAACAACCATTCCAAGGCTTGTCTAGCTAGACTCCTTGGAAAGCATAGAAGAAAGTATATGTCACTATAGGCCACTAGTTGGTAAGCAACAAATAATTATTTCAAATGATATTTAGGTTCACCTTTGACCTTATATTTATCAAATTTAGTCATCTTAGAAGCTAGCATAAATTATATTTGTAAATAATCCATGTTGAATGGATAAGAGAATTTTTCATCTAATTTGAATTTCTTTAATTGTTTTCCAATCTATATAGCTTGAATCGTATCCTTCATCTATTTCAACTCTTGGGAAAGGAAATCAAATGGATTGGCCTCTTTCTATTGAGGTTTCATAGTCAAAGGTGGATTACCTTAACCATGGTAGGCATATTATGGAATATTGGTTTAATTGGCTATATGACTAGGTATACATATCCATGCATTATGATTATACTTTAGATACATAATACATTATTATTGAGACACATTCTAGTTTGGATTAGATATATAACCCTTGATATCAAATTATGGTTTTGGTAATGGCATTTGACTCTATGGGATGTGTTGGTATTATTGGGTTTGGGAGGGAACTTGTTGCCTACTTGTCAAACCCTATTGTATATAGGGAACAAAATTTTAACTAAAACCCTAATTTTAAAGTTGTTGATAGTTAGAAACTTTTCATACATGAAATACCCATTGGGTGAAAGGAAACTATTACCAAACACCTAGTACATGTTGTACATAATAACCCTATTGTTGGTTGAACATTTATTATTAGATCAACACTTATATTTAGATAGGCACTTGCTAGTAAATAAGAAATTGTCATTAGTTTGGAAATTGTTGGGGGTTTGGTGATGAGTCCAAAATATGACTCATTATTACTATCATTTTTCTTTGTGTTTCTTTTATTACCTCTCCTCTAGACTAAAAAATGTCTAGATCATAGGTTTTAATATAATCCTAGTGTAGTAAATGGATATTTTATCTTATTTAATGTAACTAAAGTTTAAGCTACTAATTATGTCATTTAATTCTAACTCTTTACATGTTTAGTCTCTCAATCTCATGTATATATAGATCATAAAATAGTCTAAAAGGATTAAGGACATTTTTCATGATCTTCTAAGGTAAATTGAATGAAATATTTTGACATTTGGTAAGCTATGAACACATTGAACACATTTCTAGTTCATTCAAGTCTTCTTTAGATTGAGCTACAAACTTGTCTAGTATCTATGGACTCATACAATCTATTGCTATGGAATCACCCAATAGTTATGAACTCACTCAATTCATAGCTATTGAATGATTAAATATACAATTTTATTCTTCACTAAAGCATTTTACCATCCTCTTAGCTTTGTAGCCTTGTTACATACTTATTCAACATCTAGGTTCCTTGAAGCAAGTGTTTATAGACTTCATTAGGTTTTTATAGAATTAGTTATAAACTCTACCATAGTTGATACAAAGTTACTCTATACTCTACTAGAACTACTTCAAACCCTTCTAGTTTAGCTTCTGAGCTTGCAAAACTAAAATATATGTACTTTCCATCTTCAATTATGTACTTGAAGATTATTTTGGTCATTTACTATTTATAGGATTACTATAGATTTTAGATCTATAAAAATACTTTCTGTATATATATATATATAATTATATATATATATATATATATATATATATATATATATATATATATAGAAAGTATTTCACACACACACACACACACATGCACACACACACACACCATTCAGTGTAAATATGTCACATAGTCTTTATAAGTCAAATTGATCTAGTAGATCTAGGAAGTCATTCTTAGTAGATATGCATTGGATTTTGTAATGGATGGATCTTCCTATTTCAAAATATTAATCACCTATTCTGAAGGACCACTAAAATTAGGAGATTTATCTTGATAACAAAAGATTGCCTACTAAGATATAGGTATCTATAGTTATAGTATTATATAAGTAGATATTCATGTCTTAATACATGAATAGAAGAAAGATAATATATTATTGTTTAGTTAATACTCTAGCATAGTTATAGTTATATTCATGTAAACTATTTTGATCGATTAATGAAGATATCCACAATTTCTAGGTACTAAATTTTCTTTTCATTCATGTTCCCAAGGTGAGAAAGGGCGCACTCTCCTTAAGAAATAGGAATGTATTCCTATGTGGTATTTTATGTATTTACAGTTTTTAATAATTGTAAATATATTACATTTTCATAATGGTAATTATAAATAGATTTCATAACATCTAAGAAATTATCTTTTAATTTTAAGAGTTAATGAAGATATCCACAATTTCTAGGTACTAAGTTTTCTTTTCATTCATGTTCCCAAGGTGAGAAAGGGCGCACTCTCCTTAAGAAATAGGAATGTATTCCTATATGGTATTTTATGTATTTACAGTTTTTAATAATTGTAAATATATTACATTTTCATAATGGTAATTATAAATAGATTTCATAACATCCAAGAAATTATCTTTTAATTTTAAGAGTTAATTCAAGATTGAAAATTAGCGTTCTTACTTTTAGTAGATTGTTTACATTTAGAAAGTGTGTTTACTTTCAATATATTTTTTACTTTTAAGAAGTGTGCTTACTTTCAGTAGAGTGTTTATTTTTATAAATAATGTTTATTTTAGTAAACTATATTATAAAGTGTTTTTAATTATGTTTGTTTATTTATTTCATAGGAAAATACTTTCTAGAATAGATATATTATAAATTTATAAAGGATAACAACCTCTCAATTCCTCTCTATAAGACCTAAAACTATAATCCTATCTATAGATAGCTTTAGATGTCACCCTTAGTTTAAATGACATCAACATATAAAGTTAATTACATGAAGGGATTTACAACACGCATAATTTTTGGCAACATTTTTGGGGACCTGTAGGTGTTAGTAAGGTAATCCATATTGGTCTATAGTAAAAACCCAAAAATATTGAAAAAACCAATCAAAAAATCAAATTTATGAACTGACCTAGAGATGCTAAAAAAATGTTCATCTCTAAGAATATTGAGTTAGGACCAGAGGATGAAAGAATAAAAGTTTTGACTAAGATATCTAAAAATATAAGAAAAAACACTTTAATCACACTTAGATTCATCACCAAAATCAATATGATCCTCCTAAACAAACCCTATAAGAAGACTCACATTTAGGATATCTTCTCCTATAAGAATAATTAATCCTAAGGATCATTTATCTATAAAAATAGGTCTTAGACCTCAATCTTTTCAAGATCAAGAGGAAGCAATAAATTGGATCTCTAAAATAGGTTAGGAAGAAATATAAAGCATTTATAATAACTAAATAAATATATAAAATACTAAATAAAATAGATTGTAATTATAACAAGACAAAAACAATTTATTTCCTATAGTCATAGATCTGGCAAATCAAACCTCTATGAAAAACATTTCACCATCAATTGTGTCAAATTTTAAGAGTAATTAATTATAATATCCATATCAATTCTGGTTTGAGTTGAAATTGTTATGCCAAAATTATTATTATAGAACTAAAAATTATAAACTCAAATTGTTCCCTTCTACACTTAATAAAACAGCCATGAAATGGTTCATGGGCATTCGAAGTGATTATATTAATACATGGAGAGACATTAAAACTAAATTTATTGATAAGTATCAACATTACTAAAGACTAATAGACATGAAAGAGGATTTATTCAGAATTAAATAGAATGAAGATGAATGTTTAGATGATTATCTAGATAGATTCATATTTTCCCACAAATGTAGTGGTTATCCATTTATAGAAAAAGTAGTGAAAATGGTCTTTCTTAAGGGATTAGATGATGAATCTAGGGATACTCTAAACTTGATGGTTAGAGTAGAAATTGTCAAATTAACATTACACTATATTTTAGATACATGTACTAATTATTATAAAATAAAACCAAGCATTGGGAAAGGAAAAAGGCAAATCTAATTAAGTTAGTTGATCGATGGAAGAATTTGTCAATTTAAAAATTGACATTTTGGTCTAGTTAAATACTAAATTAGATGATATTCAAGGAAAATATAATTCTACCACGTAAACTTTAGCTATCTATTATCCAAAATGTAAGTTAAAACATGTTCTCAAAGATTATCCTTTGGATAAAATAGAAATATGTGAGATATGTGACAATAAATACCATGACACAAACCATTATAACATCTTTATATTTTGAAAAATTAATTTAAATAAAATACATAGCTTATACAAGATTTGAATTATGTCTAAAGATAAAGTCTATTTCCACAAAACTAGACCTAAGGTCAGTTTGGCCCAAAAAATACCATTAATCCATGGATAGCACCTTAGATAACTTATGCACCTCAACCTATATGAGGATAAACACACCCAAAATGGGACAATAAATAATAGATGATTCCTTAACCTTGTATGATGCCTCAACAACCATGGATACCCAAACCAAAGTCATAACAATGGAGAAATACATAGTGGAACATTAATCCACACTTTAACCCCCAAAGAAGGTTTCCACCATAATAAATTTTGATGTCATCCCTTGATTCTCAACCTAAAGAACAAGTTAATCAACCCTAATTACCTACTCAAATACTGGCTAATCAAAATAATAAACCATCATCCCTTGTCTATGTAAATGAACAAGGAGAAGCCATTAATGTAGGACTTTTAAATTTACAAGTATTCAAATTAGATCAGGTTAAATAATTTAAGATCCTCCTATTACCATATCTGAACTACCAAATGAAAAACCAAAAATGAATACACTTCAACCCATAGTCAAAAAATAAGAATCTAAAAAAATGTTAGAAAAGATAGAGGAACATAATATTTCTCCTCCACTTGTTCTTTTTCCTAACAAATTGAAGGAAATTAAAACCAAACAAGAATCTAATTTTATTTAGGAATTAATAAAATTGATCATTGAAGTACCCTTGTTACAAACCATCTAATATATTCCATAATTAAACATAGTCATTAAAGTCCTATGTGCCAAGACACTTGGAAGGAAGAAACAATACATAAATATCATATATGTAAATGATAAACTAGCTAATCTTTTAGTAGGAAAATTATTGATACCCAAATATGTAGACATAGGTAGTCCAGTCATAATAGTTAGCATAGGAAAGAAAGAAATACCCAACATTATGGTAGATTTGGGTGTAAAAATCTATGTAATGACAAATAAAACTATCCATACACTATCATTTATGGATATTCAACCTACCTCCATAATTCTCCAAAGAGGTAATCAATTAGTTACTAAACTAGAAGGTACTATAGAAGATGTAGCTATAATAATTAAGTCATATGAGTATCCAGTAAATTTTATTGTACTAAAACCTAAAACCAAGAAGTTAAGATACCCCCTCATTTTTAGAAGACCAAAGTTTTCTACTGTAGAATTATTAATTAATTATATATTAGGGGATATGACTATTTAAAATGGTCTAAAAGAAAAATGAATATTCTCATACCCCATTGAAAAACCCTCATTGGATTAAACTAAAACACTTTGGATAGATGAACCATAAAAATAAGAATAATCTGTCATGTTCAGCCATGATAACAGTATAAGGACACATGCATGAATTAACTAATGAGTTAGAAAAATATCTAGAAGAATCCATTAACCTTATGAGCGTAGATATAGATTCTATTAGTCTATCCATTGTGGACTCTATTAGTCTATCCATTATGGACAATGTTAGTCTATCAACTATAGACTCTATTAGTCTATCCACTATAGACTCTGTTAGTCTATCTATTAAGGACTCTACCAATATGTCTGCTATGAATGATATATGACTATTGTCTACAATCTCTACTAATTCATCAACTATGAACTCCACCAGAATTGTTACTATAAACTAAATATTTGGACATTTAATATATGACCATAGACCATTGCAGTAAAGTATTTGGAATTAGGAAGAAGGCAAACAAACTATTTTTTAACTACATTTTATTATCCATTAGCTAGAATCATTCCTTCAAGAGATGAATTTGTAAAAAAATGTAACTACATTTCAGATTTGACTACCACATCCATGTATTTTTAATTCCTTGATGATTGAATTTAAACAAGTAGAATCTATCCATCCTGACAGTAAATAGGTTATGGTATCACCTAGAAAAACATTCAATATAAATAGCTGGTTAACCCATAATCAAAAAATGAAAGTTTTTAATGTCCTAAAAAACATACCAAAGTGTTTACTTGGGATTATATAGATATGATATGAATTAATTTGATTATTTTTACCCATCACGTTTACACAATCCAAAACAAACTAGTTTGACAACCATAAAGATGGATAAATACAACATTAAGGGATATAATAAGAACTAAAATTGAAAAATTGTTGGCTGTAGGATTCATTTACCTTATTTTAGATAGAAAATGGATTTTTACATTGGTAATTATACCAAATAAAAATTAGAATTGGATAATGTGTGTAGATTACCTAGAACTAAACAAAGCCACTATAAGGGATTATTTTCCTATTCCTTTTATTGATCAAATGCTTGATAATTTGGTAGGAAAAAAATACTTTTGATTCTTGGAAATATTTAATGGGTATAGTTAGATAATAGTGGTATCTAAGAATCAATAAAAAAACTGCCTTTACCTACCCATGAGGTACATTTACCTATAAAGTCTTACCATTTGTTCTTTGTAATGCCTCAACTACTTTTCAACAAAAAGTTTTAGCCATATTCTTTGATTTGACTAGTGATTTTGTGTAAGTGTACATGGATGACTTCAATACTAATAGAGATACATTTGAAAAAGCCTTACACAATCTTGAAAAGGTTTTAACTAGATGTGAAGAACACCAACTTTCACCAAGCCATGAAAAATGTTTGATGATGATGGTGTTGACCAAATTTGATCTACAAATCAAATTGGGGCCCCTATAGGTAAAAAATTTATTTTTAGGTGTTTTAAGGGTCTAATATTATTTATAAAGGTGTATTATAGGTTAATTTATGTCATTTAATGTTATATTGGCCTTGGTCCTTAGTATTTTTAATCCTTTTAGTCCTAGGAGTCATTTTGAAGTCAAAAAGGGGTATTTAATGAATTATACAAATTTTTTGAGAAGTTTGAAGGTTTCAAAAGGTGGTGTCACATCCCATGTGTCCTAATATGTCTTAATCAACTATTGGTAACTAAAAGTGGTAGGTTCTTCAGAGGAAAGGGTAGTTTTCTTGGGAGATGAGAAGAGTTTTACACTTGTACGACCCATGGAGAAGTGTGCCACATAGAATAAGATCATGGAATGTCTCTTTAGCAACCTAAATCTCAAATATATTTTTGAAATGCTTTGGGAGTGACATTTTTGAGCTAAAACCATTCTAATCCTTTTTCACCCTTCTTAGCAAGTGAAAGTATTCTTTAGGTTAATACTTGGTACAGTTAGTATGAGAGGTTTTGAGTCAAAATTTTTTGGGAGATGAAATTAAACTTATATATATATTTATTTATATAAAAATATTTTGAATAATGATGGCCTGTACTTTATGAACCATGCTCATGAAGTTAGTTGTGTTTTTATACTTGCTATTTCATACAACCTATAGGTTGTACTCCATTTTGGACAAGGCCATATGAATAAATTAGTGATGTTTACTCCATATGATGTTGGATATATTATAAAATTCTCTCCATGATTTTTTTAGGTTTCATGGTGCTTTAGTGAGCAAATCATCTCATGTTGGTAGATTAGTATCATTTGGGATGAAAGGTAGGTGTCCACTATCTACAAAGTTTTCATGCTTTGAAAATGGTTCTAGAGGTGTATATAAGTTCATCACCATGTATTAAATTTATTATTAGTTTGATCATATTTTAATTTCATTCTCTAATGAAAATTTTCCATGAAGGTGCAATCATATGCAACTTACCATTCAGGCAACCATTAATAAACATGTATAGGTGCTATGAAAGAGGGATTCAACATGGGATGCGAAGAGTAAGACCTTCTTTTTTAACCTTTAAACATCTTGATTTTTCCATTTGAGTACATTGAGGATAACCAAGCTGACTATGAAATCATAATCTTTGGTACATTTCTCTAATTCATGCTCATTGCTTGTATGCAACCCAATAGTGTATTTATAGGTGTGTTCATGAGTACCAATAGGGTAGAAGGAAGTTTTTGAGATAAAAATGGTTTTAAATGGTGAAGAGAGTACATTTTAAATACTTTAAGATAGGACTAAACTAATGAAAGGTTAGAAAACATGCACATTGTTTGCAACTTCACACGTGTTGCCTAGACAAGAAAATGGTCACATACAAGTAACCTTACCAGAATGTTGAGGAGCCATATAGAGTGATGAATTAAGTGTTAAAACTATGATTTAAGTCCTAGAATTTGGTGAGAACATTGTAGACCCATTTGAGGTATGAGAGTGACAAATGGAAGTAAGAGATCATGTTTAAAGACTCAATTACTATTTTAGGCCCTTTCTCCCTAAATTAGCAAAATAGAGCACTTGAAGGTTTTGTAGATGTCATATGAGAGAGTTTCACAAGGCTTTGAGGAATTTAGGTGAGGAATCTAGGTAATCAAGTCTTGTAGCCTCTACATATGAGTATTACTATGTAAATTTTTAAGGGAAGATGATTAGTGGAGAGAATTTTTTGGATGGGCCAAAGTTGTATATTTATGCACTATTTTCAGTCAGTGTTATCTATAGGATGTGAGTTACAAAGTGACTTTTTTCACCTAAGGTTGTAAATAGACCATGAAAATTATATGAGTGTTTAAAAATGGTTTAAAATAGAAATTATTACCTAGATATCATCTAAAGGGGATAATATAATGTGTTTGGCTCCATGAAACACCTACAAGTGTCCCTCTATAGGAAAACATCCTCCTACAATTGACTATTAGCCTATACCATCCATAGTAAAGTTGTGCTTGGAGTTACCAATATCAGTTATATAAGTAATATTATAAATGACTCAAAATTATCTTAAAGTGTTTCTAATTCATATTTATCATAGTTTTTAGGTATAAAATCCACCTTAGGGCCCCCCATAGTTAGGTAGAAGTGACTATAGGTAGACAATTAACTGGGACAATATGGAAAAGGAATGGTTTAGGTTAGGATCAAGGTGAGTAATGTGTCAAATCAATGTAAAATGGTTAGGGAAGATATAATGAGGTTTATATAATTTTTTAAACACCTATACCATACAAATCTACCCACAATATCCCACACAGTCAACTGTAATTGACTATGAGGGGTAGAGATCAGAGTTGGGGCTTTTTGATGAGGATATAGAATACAAGATGAAAAAAATGGATTAAATAAAGTAATAAATGGTCCTAGGGGATTATAGGGAATAGTTTATCCACTTCCATAAATCCAAAACAAGCAAAAAATACCTACAAGTCCCTTTCTAAGACATAAAACATAGTTAAAAGGCACACTCAGTCTTGACTGGTCAAGTGTGAAGAGAAAGTTTAGAGAGGTTAAATTTATTTTCAAGATAAAAAAGATTTAATAGTATAATGGAGATTTAATATTGAATATATATTAGGGATAAGGTTCTAACAATGCATCATACATTTCACCTAATGGAAGCCTACACATAGTTTGACTCCCTCATAGTTTGTCTTATTTTTTTGAGAATTTGGAAGGACAAATCATAAGACTAGGAGCCCAAAATTGGTAAAAAAGTATATATGAGGTGGATAAGATAAAAAAATAAGTAATTTTTTTGGGAGAATAGGTGATGTACCCTCTATTTTATCTCAAATAGAAGGTACTTTCCCCATGCATAAACCCTGTAGTCTTGAGGGATGGAGAGAAATGAAAGGGTAATGATATTTTATAAAATTTATAGGTGTTTAAAGATAATGGAAATATAAAAAGACATCATTAAAACCTAATGGGATGAGGTAACTCAACAAGTGGTCCAAACCTATAAGAGTTGTAGTCAGGCCTAAGGGTAAGGTTTTTGCCTAGAATCCAAACAAGAGATCACCTTCAGTTTTAGATCTAAGTAAGATTTAAAAATAATTGTATAATGTTTTTAAGGTCATAGTAGAGGTGTATGATCCATTTAAATTAAAATTATCTTAATAGGATGATATAAAACACAAAGGTTGTAGGTAAGCCTAGTAGACATGGTTTAGGCCTAGTATCCAAATGAGGTTCATTCACACTTATAGCATCATATATGGATTTGAACCCATTGGGACATGTTTTTGGGGTCATTAAATATGTTTTAAATCTGGTAATATTCAAAGGAAACTATGAAAAGGCCATTTTTGTCTCAAAAACCAACTTAAGTATGCAGGAAATAGAGAGATAAGCTTAATAGGCTAACTTAGAGTGTTCATATCTCCTTGAAGGATTTTCATGGAGGTTATGGAAGTTTGGAGGAGTTATAAAGAGTCATTAGGATAAAATTTGTGGAATTATTTTGAAAATCCAACTTTTAACCTTGATAAATGAAGCTTAAGAGTGAAAATAGGCCTAAAACCCTTAATAACCCTTGCTAGTGCCTTGATTGGGAAGATGAAGCTAGAAAGATACTCTAATGGAATATTTTTCCCAAGATGATGATTTAAAATTGTATAATACTCTCTCAAGCTACTTCCAATTAGGATTAGTTGTATGGAACTATATGGATGGAGTGTAAAATAGGTTTTTATTGATAGTTTAACGCATTATGTAGGTTATAGGAGGTTTAAAGATATGCCAATCACATGGGATGGAAGATTAGGAATGAAGATAAATCACCATGTAAATTTCATGACTTGGAATAAATCATAAGTTATTGAACTATCTACTTCATCTCAGCTAATCAAAATTAACATAGTGACTATGCTAGTGAGAAGTGTGAAAACTCTAAGTGGAAGTGATTTTAAAGTGTGCCTAATGATTCTAAGGCCATATAGGGTATTTAAAAATGTCATTCAATCCATCCCCTATATTTTCATGGAAAACTAATGTCTTTTTGGAAGGTAAGTGTGTAGGGTACATGAAAGATGAGTTTCTTAGAGTACAGGGAGTGATAACTCCTTTCCAGATGATTCTAGATGATCAAGACTATAACCAATACATGAAGAGGCATTTATGAAACTATTACACTTCATTAAAATAATCATACCTATCCGTAATTATTTCTGGGATGTTTAAATAGGGCTAATAATGAAGGAAATTTTTTTTGAGCTAGAATAAGGAATTTTATGCCACTTTGCAAGAGTTTCATGGCTTGTATAGACACTTGTGCTTCCTAAACTTACATGGTTTATCCCACATCCTATTATAATTCATAATTAACTAATATTATTAGCTTTATAAGTGTCCTTGTGACCCTTGGACTTCTTTCTTCTCCTCTTTCTCTCAAGTTATATAAGAACTAGCCATTTTATCCATTGTAACTCATGCTCCACCTAAGTATGGCTAAGCCCTACTCATTTACATACCATTTGATCAATAATAATACTTATTTTTACCTCTTTATGACTATTCTTAGTGTTTTTACTTGAATGTTGGATCTTTCTTAGTGAAGACTATGGATTCCTTAGCATGCTATTCCATTATTGCATATTATTTATAGTTGGAAAGATTCTTCTTGCAGAGCATGTGAAGTGTTATAGGAAGTGTCAAGGTTGATTGAGTTATTCTATTCAATATTTCCATTCAAGGCGTCTTGTCTAGTCTTCCTAGCCTAAAAATTCATCCATAACCTCATAATGTAATATTGATGTGAGTAGATGAAGATTGGAGAAGAGTATGTTTGGTTAGTCTCTTGGTTTCATGTGTAACATGCAGCTGGTTGGAAGTCATCATCTTATTTGGTATATCATCTTCCTTAGGATAGTTTTCTTTCATTTTTCTCTCTACCTTTCACCCCCCAAATTTTAGGTGTATTAGTTATCCAAAGTGGTACATTAAGGGATATATCCCTGCCTAGAGATTCACCTCATCTTTAAGCTACCCACAAGCTTAGAGGAGTTTCAATTGTGACACTTGGATGAGGAGAGCTTAGAAATATCCTCACAAGGTGCAAATCTAAGTGAAAATAGATAGATCAAGACATAGTATTATGACATGACATTTATACTAAGGGAATCTAAGTGGATCCTAAGAAAATTAAAATAATTTCCAACCTACCTATCCCATATAATCAAATTGATATCAAGATTTTCTTAGGGTATGCTTATTTTTACAGACATTTTATAGAATACTCTAGTAAAATTATTTCTCCTATGTTTAATTTATTAGAAAAGGACAATGAATTTATGTGGAGTGGTGATTGTCTAAAATCCATTGAATCCATTAAAGAAATTTGAGCTCTGTACTGATGTTAAGAGGATCCAATTGGTAAAAAACCCTTTCACATTTACATTGATGCTTCTAGTTATGTAATGAGGAAAGTTTTAGGACAAAAAGAAGATAGTGATCATATTCGTGCCATTTATTATATAAAAAAAAATCTCACACCAACTGAAAGGAATTGTACAACCACAAAAAAAAAATTCTTTGATGTTATTTATGCCATAAACAAATTTAGACACTATATTAAAGGCTATAAGGTCTTCATATACAGAGATTATTCAGTCATAAGGTAGCTTGTGAATAAAACTATAATAAGAGGAAGAATAATAATATGGTTTTTAATTTTGTAGAAATTTAATAAAGCCATCATTTATAAACCAAGAAAATTTAATGTGATTATAGAATTTTTGTCTAGATTAAACATTATAGGTATTGAAGAAACAATTTAAGATAGATTTATAGATGAAAAAATATTTTTTGTTTCAATAGAATCTTCATAGTTTGTTGATATAGACAATTATATAGCCACATGAAAGTTTCCTTCTCATTTTACTCAAAAAGAAATAAAATGTTTAATTAAAGAAAGTTCTTCTAAGTGGATTAATGGCATGTTATTTAAGTATGGACTTGATCATGTGTTTCATTGTTGTGTAGTAGATAATGAATCATATGACATCATTATATCTTGTAATAATGAACTAGGAGTAGGGAATTATTCAATAAAAAGAACCATGCACAAGATCCTAAGAGCAGGATATTACTAGCCTTCCCTTCATAGGCAAGTAAATAAGTATATTAGATAGTGTGATCCATGTCAAAAGATGGGATAACCTACACTATCAAAAAATATGTCTCTTCATCCATAAGTAGTATTAAAACTACTTGAGAAATGTGGAATATACTTTGTTTTTCATGTATATCCTCCATCCCAAGGTAAGGAATACATTCTAGTATCTACAGACTATGTCACTAAGTAGGTTGAAGTCCAAGATTTATATTTTTCTAGACAAGTACTAACATATTTTCTGTATTTTAAGATCACGCAATGGTTTGGTGCACTTAGGGGGATAATCTTATATCAGGGACCATAATTTGTGTCTAAAATGACCAAACATTTCATAAAAGTCTTCCAAGTCAATCATAGGAAATATTATCCTTACCATCCATAGTCCAATGGCCAAGTAGAAGTTACCAAAAAAGCACTGGAGATCATTCTTACCAAGATAGTTATCAGAAGTAGAAAAGATTGGGTGATGAGAATACTAGAAGTACTATGGGCATACAACACTACTTAGAATAAAACCACTAGTTTTTCACCTTATGAGTTAGTGTATGGTAATAAACCTTTAATTTCCATTGAATTTGAATTATAAGCTTTGAAAATAATAATGGAAGTAGGTATTTATTTGGATAAGACACCTCAAGATAGAATTCTCCAATTAAATGAACTTGATGAGACAAGGACAAAAGTTTTATAATAAATATAAATGATGCAACATCAAAGGAAAATATGGCATGATTCCCATATCAAATCAATAATATTTAAATAAGGAGATTGGATATTTTGTTTGACTCTATTTTTTAGAAATTCAAAGGCAATTTTAGAAAAAGATACTTGGGCCCATTTCAAATATAAAATATATTTGAGAATGGATTGGTACAAATGTTTCTAAGAGATGGAAATCAAAAGAATTTTATGGTCAATAAAAATAGACTCAAATTATATTAAAAACATGTTAGTAAGAAGAAGTTTGTTCAAAACATTAGGCATGAAGTGGTTTTCATGGAAGGACCTAGTTATTCTATGATAATAACTCCATGATGGTATATTCTATAAAACAAAAGAAGGTGAATACTTCTTGGTTTTCTTCTTCCAACCAAAATCAATAGTGAAAATACTTTTTAGGATGCTATTGATAATAATAATCAGAAAAGAAAATTGTTGACTAGTCATGCATTGAATAACAAGCCTTGGCTTGAAAACCAAAAATGGTTGGTCAAGGGAAAAATACAAAAAAAATAAAAAATAAGAAAATAGTAAAAAAATTGATCAATTTTTTCATGCCATAAAATCATTATTGTATTTATTTGTATACATTCATAAATGACTAATTGATGCATTAATTATGTATTTAGAATTAGGTGGAAGGAAAAGAAAAAAATATATGAATATGATTAGGTAAATAGGGCATTTTATTTATCTACATTAGATTAGTATAAGTCTTTATAATTCATGTATGCTCATTTTAAAAAGGAGGTTTGAGGATAAGACATCTTTCAATCCATAAAATTAATAATTAAACAACAATATTTGATGACATGGAAAGGTAATAAGTGAAAAGACACATAAGTAAAAAGAATTTCATGTCAACTAACATCAAAATTTATAGACATGTAAGGTTCATAAGTGAAAGGAAACACAAGTAAAAATATAGTTATGTCAACTTTATTCACATGTACCAAACATCAACTAACTCAATCCACTGTACTTTGAAAAATGATGTTGTGTTTGACTTTGCATAAGTTTAATAAGTGTCAATGTACATTAAGTCTCTTCCAAAGATAGTTTCATTTAAAACCTTTGCATTGTATCATGATTTCTCTAGATCATGTCAATAGTTGCAAAAATAAATTTAATACCCATTTGATTGATTCCTTTCATTTTTAATTTCTCACTCTCTTTTCCATTGTCATTGACTATTTTCAAATACTAAACAACCCATAGATTCCATAAAATTACAAGAGCTACCATGGGATAAAATAAATGATCTGAACCTGAGTTCATAGTTAGATTGATAAATGATGACATTTATATAGTATTTTTTGAGGAGGTTGGATGGATTCCATTTTCATAAAAATTTGAAGGGAATAATGAAAAATTGGTGAATAAATTCTTTACAAATATAACAAAAGACTCCACTATAGTTAGAGGCACTAGTAATCTAGTTTTTAGCACAATCATTAGTGAAATTTATGGGATTGCTGAAGAAGAGAAGATAATACTTGGGATAACTAATTTTTTTGAGTTAATTTCATATTTCAATGGGAATGAACAACTATCTATTGCATGTTTACATAATTATCAAAGAAAGGCAAAAGGGATTAGTAGGGAAACCCTACCTAAACCCTGGAAGTCTATTTCCTTTTGGGTTATGAAACATTTTATGTGTGAAGGTCAATGTAGTGTCTTGGGATGTGAATCTATGAGGATCATTATTCACCTAAACTATGGCCAATAATATATTAAACATAGGGTTAACCTCCCCTTATACCTATATGGATCCATTCAAATTTTGGTCATTAATATATCAACTCCACTTCATCATCATGCCCTTATCCATTTGATTATTCAACACTATTTCCTTCAACAAAGTAAATCAACATGGAATAATTTTTGGACATCTAAAATCAGTCATTATTCAAAATATATTTCAAAAGCTTCTATAAAAACACCAATACCCAAGGTAAAATAATAGGCTTCTTCTTCTAGGGTTAGGGTTTTGTCTAGTGAAAGATGACATACTAGATCAAAAATAACACATGTGATTGAATAGAGGTATCAATAGATTCCAACAAAAAGGAGATTAAGACCTATGATTTCATAGTCTCATCTAAACCCTAAATATAATGATATCCCATTAATAATCACAACAAAGGTACCTAAAACAACTGGAGCATCATAAGAAACTAAGAATACCTCTTTAAAGAAGTCAAGTTCCCCTATGTAGACAAATAGAAGATGTTAAAAAATAATCTTGGCATAAGATGATAAGTAGATAGAAGTAACTTCTACCTTTGATATCATTTGACAATTACAATTATTTTCTTCACCAATAATAGCAAAAACAATAGTATCTTCTAATGAATAAACTATCACAAAAGATATTCCTTAGTCAATAGTAGTATTTCCTAATGAAGAACCTGTCACAATAGATATTGTTGAGCCAAAAATAATGGTTCTTATTGAGGAATATATTCAAGAATAGAATAAATTTATAGAATAAATTTTAGTAAAATAATCATAATCCCCTCCTTCAATTCCTGATATAAGACCAATACTAGTTAAAGAATAAGTATTATGGTTTTTGAAGAAGAAAAATCATCTAGCTCCACTGAATGTCCTAAATTTCAAGTCATCCTTGCACTATCTAAAGTTGAGGTCATCATCAAACAATAAGATATAAACATTTCTAATCTTTTGTCTCAGCTATAATGTAAGGATCTACTCAATTCTTCTTTGACTCAAGGATTAGATAATTTTTAAAATAAGTTTTTGTATCACATGAATACAATTAAAAGGATTGAGAAAAAAGTAACTCATTTTGATGAATAAATGGTAAATACTTGGATATATATCACTGAATTAGAAGAATAAAATATGTTGTTAAATCACCAACTCCAAAATTCTTAGTAATAGTAGTTTTCTATGCAAAATTCATCATCTTCTTCTAAACCTTCAGTTGATCAAGCCTTTCAAACTATTATTTCTCATGTTGACTACCTAGATAAATGTAATTAGGTATGTTTTGAGTTTATAACTCAAGGAACAATATAAAGTCTTAAAAAATTAAAAATCAATAATGAAGGAAAATTTAGAAAAATAAAAATAATAGACCTAGAAAATTGAAGGAAATCTACACGTTACATGTCAAGTAGGGGAATATATTCTAGATTTCATATCTCCTTCTCCCTATTATAACCTATATTTACATGAAATTTTTTATAGGTGGATGATACTAAAAATTTCATGTGATTTACCTCATAACATTGAAGATCCTCCTATGTTTCTGAACATTTTTTAGGAATCCACTCTAGAACAACAAGATTTATTGTGTGAATTTTTTTGAGTAATCTAATATTAGAGGACTACAATAATTTCATGGTAAATATATATGTGGGATAATTTTAGATGAAATATCTTATTTTTACTTATAAAAATTAGATATCTTAGAAAGCCAGATATGAGGAGTATATGACAAAATCCAAAACTATAGGGTTATGTATTATACCTAGTTTTGCTAGTTCCATTTTTTTATTAACTTTAGATCTACTTATTTGATGAATCCAAACATGAAGGATTATTACTTGTAGGATTTTTATAAAATTATTATCTCTTTTGATCTATATACAAGATAATGTTTTAATGATATATTTATAGTTAGTGTTAGGCATTAGGATAAATTGATAATTCCATTGAAAAGGAGAGAGATTCTATCTCAAAAAAAATAAGATGGATCTTAAAAAGAACACAAACTATAAATAAAATGATTTTTAATGTCATTAATTCAAGAGGTGAATAAATTTGGGTTAGCATGAGATTCAAGCCAGCACTTCTGACTCTTATTCCATCGTGGCATAGATGGAGTCCTCAAATAGATGACTAATTTAATAATTGTCAACAAATGGTGCAAACATATCATGGTTTCACTAGTCTCATAGATGATCATAGGGATGATGAATTTAACTTATATGACCTTAGCTAGTGTTTACAAGATATAATCTAGAGCTATGAGGGGATAAAAAGCAACTAAGTTAGCAAAAGGGACTTGCAAAAGGAAAAGCATGGGGGAAATTATGAGTCCAAAATATGACTCATTATTTCTATCAATTTTCTTCATTTTTATTGCATTACCTCTCCTCTAGATTGAACAATGCATGGATATTAGGTTTGTATCTAATCTTAGTGTAGTAAATGTATGTTTTATCTTATTTAATGTAACTAAAGTTTGAGTTACTAATTTTATCATTTAATTATAACTCTTTGCATGTTTAGTGTCTCAATATTATTTATATACATCTGATATAATAATCTAAAAGGAATAAGAAGATTTGACATTTTGTAAATGACAAACTCATTGGGCACACTTTTAGTTTATTCAAGTCTTCTTGGGACTAAGCTATGAACTTATCTAGTAGATATAGACACACAATTTACTTATATGGACTCACCCAATAGCTATGGAATCACTTAGTCCATAGCTATGGACTCATTCAAGACCTAATCTCATTCTTTACTGAAGCATTTTACCATTCCTATCTTCTTTGTAGCCTTCCTATGAACTTCTTCAGAATTCAAGTTCCTTTTAGAAAGTTACTATGAACTTCATTAGGTTTTCACAAAAATAGCTCTAGACTCTACTCGAGTTGCTATGGAGTTGTTCCTGACTCTACCAGAACTGCTACAAACTCTTTTAATATAGATTCTGAGCTTGTAGAACTAAAATATCCATACTTTCCATCTTCATCAATTTACTTGAATATTGTTTAGGTCACTTACTATTTAAAGGATTACTATAAATAGTACATCTATAAATAGACTTTATATATATATTAGTTAGTGTAAGTATGTCACATAATATTTATAAGGCAAATAGATCTAATAGAAATAAGAAGTCATTCTTAGTATGTATGCAATAGATTTTTTAATAGATAGATAATCCTATTTCAAATCATCAATCACCTATTCTGAAGAAACATTTAAATTAGGAGAATTGTCTTGATAATAAAATATTGGCTACTAAGATCTCAGGATCTTCAGTTACAACATTATATAATTAGATCTTCATGTCTTAATATAGGGATAGAGGAAAGATAATATATTGTTGTTTTATTAATATTTCAACATAGTTATAATTATATTCATGTAATTTATTTTGATAAATTAATGAAGATAGCCCCAATTTCCAAGTACTAAGTTTTTTTTCCCAAAGCGATCAAGGACCCACTCTCTCGAGGAACTAGAATGTATTTCTATATGATATTTTTATGTATTTATAGTTTTCATTAATTATAAATATATTTCATTTTTATAATAGTAATTATAAATAGATTTCATAACTTAAATAAATTATTTTTTAGTTTTAGGAGTTAATTTAAGATTATGAATCAGTGTGCTTACTTTCAACAAATTATTTACATTTAGAAAGTCTGTTTATTTTCAGCATATTGTTTACATTCAACAAGTGTTCTTACTTTCAGTAGAGTGTTTATTTTCAGCAAGAGTTCTTATTTCAATAAATTATATTAGAGATATTTTTTAATTTTTCAAGTGTGTTTCTTTATTACATAGGCAAATCCTTTCTAGAATAGATTAGATTATACATTTAGAAAGGACAAACCCCAAAATCCTCTTTATAAGACAAAACTATAATCCTTATTGTAGATATCTTTGGACACTACCCATAGATTGAATGACAATAATAGATAAATTTGATTAAATTAAAAGATTAATGACCCATCATTTGGTACTTATTGTTGTTGACCAACTAGCACTTTCTAACTAATATAAATGCATTTTTGGTTAGGCAATGTTTGGAAATGGTGAGGCATATTAGTTTGTTATTATTTTGGTTGAATATTCATTATCACCTATTTAGGTGGCCAAGTGTTCTACACTTATTTCAGTGGTAAGCTGGTTTATTTTTAGTTTGTTTCCCCCTATTGCACACTTGAGGAAGAAACTAGTTAATGAGTGGAGATTGTTTGTTGATTTTGTGAAATAGGTGTTCACATCCCCTATTGTTGTAATTCACTCATGGCATTATTTAGAGGAATATATTATACATTAGACCCACTTTGGTTTAAATTGGGATGTACCTATGTGGTATCCACAATGTTTTGAGTGAGATATTTCATTTGAGTGATAGTCTCTTTATTATAGGTAGGGACATTATAAATGTCCCCAACCATCATGATCTATCTTAATGGGTCTATGATTTAGCTTGAATAGAATGAAGCATCTATATATTACCTTATTGAAAAATTAATTTAAATAAGTGATGTGTTATAAATATCCCTTGCATTAAGATTATGAGCTAGGTTGAGATAGTTTTGGTATGTTTTTTTATACTTATTCCATGTGTTCATTCATAGGAAATTTTCCTTTTGTAAGCATACTTTGGTTCTATTATGGAATTTTGACTAAATATTTATTATAACTAGTTTATTATTATTCAAATAGTTGGATTCAAGGTGTATTAATTAGATTTATATTCAAAATACTTAGACTTCCATTTGGGAAGTCTGGCATAAACTTGGATCTTATTTCGATAGATCTAATGATAAATTTGTCCTTATTTTGTAACAAATGACATTAAAATAAGTACATATCATAGCATGTTTACATTAACATCGTAACTCAGTAGGGATCTTTTTCTTGTTTTTGGCCTAGATAAGAAGGTAAAGTCACCAAATACTGTGTTAATAGGTCAGTCCTTTATTCAATGTACAAAATGTTATAATATGGATATAGATCATATATACACATAATATTTTAAAAATATTATCAATTACTAATACTTTGTATCTTGTAGGAACCCATTGAGTCTCAATCTCTCTGAGTGCTTGCCTTAAGGGGTGCACAGGAAAGGGGTGGGTAGACCATTGGTGTTTCATAGGGTTGTTTTCCCTTTTGCCACTTGTTATCTACACACTTGTCTCCTAAAACCAATAATCCTAATATTTTTATTCTATTTTATACCCATTCCAAGATTTTTCTACATTTTATCCTCCATTTCCTCAACTAAATCCCATTTTGTCAATTGACTAGGTCGACCCTATTACAGATTACTATCTAGTAACATTATTATTGTATGAGTTTAGATATTTAAGGAGAGGTAAATATAAAATGGGTGATTTAATTACCATAAAGTAATAATTATGTTTATTTTATTATTGGTATTTTGTTAGTGTGGTTATGTGAGTTGTTGGTAAAATTTACTAACATTAATTTAAGATATATTCAAGGATTATGTAAATCTCCTAATTTATAAGATATACATATCCTATATATTATTGTAATGTGTTAGAAATATTAGAATATGCATAAATAATATTAGAGTGTTTTTATAAATATTTTCTATTTTTCTCTATTATCTCTATGCATGCTTCCATAATTCTACATGATTCTGTGAAGACTCTCATTAACCAACTCATTTGGTATCAAAGTAGATTTGATATGGGATGTTAATTTATGAAGGGTTTTCTTGATAATCAATTGCACCTATTGATTATATTTATTTTTATATCTATCATTCAATTATTAACTCTATCTAATACCTGATCCATTGATAAATGTTTATAATATTTAATTCTTCCATTGCCATGCATCCCAACCCCATACCAAATCTAGTGGCATAATTATTTTATCTTCTATCATCTACAGTTATGAGTTTCACTTAGATACGTGTCCATCTCTATGTAGTTTGACAAGATCCCTAAAAAGAGCAAACAAATTCAATTCTCGATAATGTGTTCATCATCACCATACAATATCTTAAATATATCAGATATAATTGTGGTAGATTTGGAGGAGAGCACGTAATGTTTGGTGCACAATTGTAAGAAGAACCATCTATTCATTCTCCTAATGTATATATCATCAGTCATTCAAGAAAAGAATTATAATAAGAAAATATGAGAAGGAATACATCAATATTGAAATATTTTCCCATGCAAAATTTTGAAAGGCATTGTCTAATATAAGGATCATTTGTGTACTCTCTAATTTCAAAAATATGATGGGTGCATTTTGATAAGATATCTCTAAGATTCTAATGGGTCTTCTCCTAATAGGGTGTAAAGTTTTGTGGAATTTGTAATCTATGTGTGTTAGATAAAAGAAATAAATCACTCAATCTATAAGTATATGAGAGCAAATTGCTTGGATGCCTCTCTATCTTGGTTTGGTCAACTCATCCAAATTCAAGTTTTTCATGCAATAAGATCCATGGTTTATATAGAATTTACATTTGTCAATCATGCCAAGGCATTGATCAAGGAGTGAAGATTTCTATTTGGGACTCAAGCTATGATACAAGTCCAATTTATTGATAAGTTACCATGTAAGTTTATATATATAAAGTCACCTTTCATTTTATTAGTTTTGAAAATAGTTTATATGTCAAAATGTTTAATAGCTTTGGATTTTTTTAATTGTGTGCTCTTATTTAGTATTTAGACTTTATACAAAGATATATTACGCTCATTCATGTTGTGTCACACTATTTATTCTAGTATAGTTTTTAATGTAAAGTCAAAAGTCTATTATAGTCATTTAACATTGTGTCTAGTCATTTATTAAGGTTTAGTTTTGATGTTGTCTATAGTTTCATATTCTTTTACGTTAAAGAATTCATTTGTAAAGTATGTCAAAAAATTTAATTGTGTAAAAAGTACAAATTTAAAAGTGTCAAAGAGTCATATTTATGTAAGTATGCCAATCATTATGATTTTGTGTCTAGAAATCTCAATTATCAAAAGTGTCAAAAAAATTAAATTAATTGTACATGGATGCATTATTAGTGTAACCAATGCCCATTTTGTAAAAAGTATGTCAAGAGTGTGTGTGTTGGGGGTTTAATTATCTTCATGAAATCATTGAATATGTAAGTAGAAACCTATTGGAGGATGGAGTCTTAGGAGGATGGAGGCCATTCAAGCCTCTGGCAAGCCACTAGCGAAGAGGCCACTTTTGATTTAGTGGCACTTTTGTATGGTATGATATTATGTGGATTTTAGTATGGTGTGATAGTTTTTATTTCAGCATGTGTGCTTAAATAAGAACATAAGTTCAATTCCTGTTTGATTAATCCCTTCTGATATTTATTTTTGTAATCCCTCAAGTTAGAAAATGATGGGAATTAAATATGTACTTGCATATATGACATGGTTTATGGTAAACCAATAAAACCACTTGGTTGGTGGTTAGCCATGGGATAAACCATAATTAGTTACTGGTAATCCATGGAAAAAACCATTATTGGTTTTTGGTTAGCCATGAAAAAATCACACAATCATAAATTCAAATTTAGTATAGGGTGATATTCTCCCCATGTTCAGATTAAGGGGGTGCAACTAGGGATAATAATGTTAAGGGGGTGAATGTTATAGATTATTATCTAGTAACATTATTATTGTGTGAGTTTAGATATTTACCAAAAGGTAAATATAAAATGGTTGAGTTGGTTACCATAAATTAATACTTGTGTTTATTTTATTATTGATATTTTGTTAGTGTAGTTATGTGAGTTATTGGTACATCTCACTAACATTAGTTTAGGAGATATTCAAGGATTATGTAAATCTCCTAATTTATAGGATATGCATATCCTATATATTATTTTAATGTGTTAGACATATGATAATATGAAGAAATAATATTAGAGTGTGTTTAGAAATATTTTCTATTTGGTTCTATTGTCTCTGTGCATTCTTTCATTATTTTGCATTATTTTATGAATACTCTGATTAACCCTCTCATCTAGTATCAGAGTAGATTTGATATGGGATGTTAAATTATGAAGGGGTTGTTTTCTAGTCAATTGCTGATATCTATTTTGATATCTGTCATTCAATTGCTGATATTTGTTTTGATATCTGTCATTCAATTTTCAACTCTTTCTAATACTTGATTCATTGATAAATGTTTATAATATTTGATTCTTCCATTACCATGCATCCCACACCCATGCAAAATATAGTTGCATTATTAATGTATCCTCTATTAACTATAATTATGAGTTTCATTCAGATATGTGTCCATCTCAACATATTCTGACAAGATCCCTAAAAGGATCAAACAAAATCAATTCTTGATAATCTCTTCATCATCACCATATAAGATCTTAGATCTATCAGATCTAATAATGGTAGATCTGGACAAGGGAGAGATTGAGGCTTGATGGGTTCATATTTAAAGGTAAGTATTCCTAAATTTATTTCTCCTTTTTAAGAGTAGATAGATATGAATTTGTGCTTCTCTTTCATGCATTAGGATTCCATATACATTGATATGATTATATATTTTTTATGCATGTTTGGTTTTATTATTTCTAACCCCCACTTTATTCCATTAGATTTGGTGAGCACTAAATTAGATTTACTTTACTTGTTATTAGTATAGTTGAAATATAAATACTCAAGAACCCGTTACGGTTATTGTGTGATTATGTTAGACTGGAATCATTGGAACCCTCCTTAGCATGGTGTATTATGGTAAAGGATCATCTAATTAGGTGTAGTGGATCCCCATATTGGTCATGTTCCCACTTAATAAATGTATCCCCAATCAAAAGTGTATGGTATGATCTATCTTCTTTGAGTTATGATTAATTTATAGACATGATGTAGTTATGATTACATACATTTTGGTGAACCAAATGTGAATCTAACCCTTACAAAATTTGTTTCACTTATTTTAATCATTTTATTTTTCATATATTTATGATACTGGGTCGATTGTATCAACATAGTACTAACTTTTGTGTGTAGGTTTGACACACAATCCCATTAAAATAACTTTGTTTTTATTTGTGTGGGTTTTTTAGAATTCTAATTTAGACTATTAGGTTGACCGAGTTGACCCTGTATACTTTCAAGCATCATACTCAGACCACTAGGTCAACCCAATATACCCTATACACTTTAGGCACGTAACTATAAGTTTTTACAAAACTTGGTTGACCCAGTCAACATAGTTAGTAGGATTTTCAAGCATTTGGTAAGGTTAATCAACAACAATCTCACTTATTTGTATCTTCTAACCCACCAAGGTTATTTTCTATTTTTCTCTCTTTCCTTGCAGTTCTTTTTTCATGCTTTTAGTCTTTAAAACTACCCCTATACTGTCAAATAGGTCAACACTATCAACCTAGTTATATATTATGTATGCAGTCGAGAAAGCTAGATTGACTCTGCCAATGTAGTTCACTTTCATACTTTTTGCTTTTGTAGTACAGGGGTGACCCTGTTGACCCTATTCTATATTTTTTGCATACACTATCAATTAAATCAACATTTTACTATGTTTAAAAGTTAGAATTAACCTTTGTATGCTAGTAATTAGCTCACATTTTTATTTCTTATTGCTTGCATGGTTAATATAGATCACATAGTCTAATTACGTAGTTTTCAATATACCTTTTAGTTACACTATTTTCTATTTTATATACACATGAACAAATCATAAAATCTTAACAAACATTTTAACAATTGTCTATCCAAGGCCAACCTACTTGGATTTCATCACTAAGGTGGAAGTCGACCTAGTTTTCTAGACAAGTATAAACATGTGGTTAATGGTATAGTTTGGTTAAACACCTGACACACTTATCACTATGGTGTGTGAAGTGATGGGATAGGCCTAAATACCAAGCTTGTACCATTTCCAATATGGATCCCTTTCAACCCAAACATCTTGAAATTATCCTTAGATTGATTTCTTGTTATTTACTTAAGCCAACTTCCTATCACATTTAAAACTGTACTCTAATAATCTAACAACATTTAGGCTAACCAATTAGTTATTTTTTAATTTCCAAGTTGATTTCTTGATCTTTGCTCAATTGTGTATTGTATTTCAAAAACTTGCATTAGCTAGCATTGGTACAATATTTTGTGTTATGTGCCTCAATTGGATCAAGCTCATTAATCCAATTGATTGTGTGTTTCACTTCACTTCTTGATTTTAAAAATACTTGAAAATTATTCTTGTTTAATTATAGAGTCATTTCTATTGACATAACCTCTTATAGACTATTTGTTTTCCCTTGTCTACTATGCTAGGTTGACCCAGTCGACCTTATACACTTTTTTAGCCTTTATCTATTGTGCTAGGTTGACCCAGTCAACCATGTATAGTTTGTAGTCCCTATTCCCTATGATAGGTTGACCTAACCAAATCTATATAATTTTTTTCATTTCCAATTTCTTTGCTTTCTCATATCTTTTACCTGGTTTAATCTTTCTCTTTCATCATGAATTTTATATTTGAAGACAACAATAAGCTAAATTCAATAAACATGATGAGTTTCACTAATACTCATAGGGTATCCCATACGTAGAGAAGGGAACCTCTATTAGATAAGATCAATGTTCACATATCCACTCACATAATGAACTATGGGACCCCTTCTCATTCATCTTCATAGCATAGTACTCTCTTCTCTCTAGAAGATCAACCCAAATTAGAGTATACCCCTAAATTGATTTTCTTTATCTCTAAATTTACTCAACATCAAGGAAATGATACTTATACTATTTACCATCTCATGATTAGTGGTTAATTTGAAGAGACTCATTAACCTACTCCCACATTATTAAATGGATTTGGGGGCACCAATTTATTTGATTTTTAACCTCTTCCCTTGATTATGACCATTTCTCATACCATGACCTCTTCTTCTTTAATTTATTCTACCACCATGCTTAGTATCTACACTAATATGGTAGGTTCTACATCTAGTGGGCCTCTTATAAGATCCACTATCCTTAATCCTTCTACTATCACATTATTTACTACTTAAGGTAACTATGCTTTTAATTCTTACTCTTCTCATCCATTCACTAGTCCATCTTTTGCCACAAAAGAAATTTTTTCTACTAGTGCCTCACATTCTCATAGTTCTTCTCAAGCTCCTATCAACATCGACAGTGGTAGCCAAGACACTAATACCAAATCTAATGCTTTAAATAATGTTAACAATGCTAATAAAACCCATAAACTCTTGTTATAAACACTCAATCAAATGAATACTTTTCAAGATCATAATATTAATCAAATGATGAGAATGAAAAATCACCTTCTCCGTCTTCAAACTCATCCTCAACCAATGACTTGGGGCACACATAATCAAAATGTTCCCCCTCCTCTTTGATATTCCCAAGGCAATCTCATCACTCAACCTCCTTTGGTCAAAAAAACCATTAAGCATATTTAAAATTAACTTATAACCACTCAAATTATTAATATTGATATAGGAGGCATCACCCCTACCATTTCTTATAGTGGATCAACTAATCCTACCCTTCATATTATAACATTTAGAAATCTTTATAATCATTGGGCCAAATTAAACACCTTTTTTTATACCAAGATCTTAGCCAAAACTCTTATAGGTGATGATTTGTGTTGGTACAACCAACTTAAAACTCATTTTATTACTAGTTTTAAAGATTTAGTAAATGCTTTAGTCCAAGAGAACCAAACTAGTGATCTCCCTGAAAACACTTTGTCCCACTTCATAAATTATAAAAAAATTGAAAATGAAACTACCCAAGATTTTGTTAAAAGGTGGAAAACATTATCTAATAAATGTTAACATAGCATGGCTGATGAAAACCTTTTCCATCTCTTTACCAATATTATTTTTCTCAAGTTGCAATATTGGGTCTGCACTCTATCTCCACATAGTTGGAGGAGGATATTGACCAAGATAAATGGAAATATTTTTTTATTTATCAATTTGAGCCACCCCAAAATTTTTTAGGTCCTTATCTCTTACTTAAGAATAAGAAATGTAATGCTACCAATGATGGTGTCATGGAATTTTATGATTCCATTCACACTATTCATGTTGTTGTTCCTAACTAATCTTTGACACTAGCTCCCTCTTCTCAAAAATATACCAATCCTTATTTATATTCATGTAATAACATCAATTTTCATAAACCCCTATCCTCAATTGAATTACTTAAACATATACCTAGGCCTCTACCATGAGAACTTGATCACACTCATCTTATGAAATCTTGGCATGATCCCAATAAGTTTTGTTGGTTTCACTCTAGTTGGGGTCATTCTCATGAGACATGTAAGAAAATCATTAATGTAGCTATGGATTTTATTCTTGGTCCTAATTATGATCATGATTATATTATTAGAAATCACAAAAAATACTATGACATTTATTTTAAGGATCATGAAACACATTAAATCTTAATCCTTAAATCAAGCTGATGCTCATTTGACTATTTATAAAGGCCCTCTTATTAATCACCAACCTAATCAAGATACCTAGGACAAGCCCTCCCCTTATACTAATAATTTAGAAAGTCTCGTTGATCCTACTTCTAAAGATAATGTGGTTAACATGACTAATATGCAAATGGTGGTTTCTTTTATTGATCCTCAACTTATCTACACTCCTCCATTATCCCTAACATTTTGTGTTATTTAATATTCTTCTCCAACTCACTTAAATGAGTTGGGGAAAGATGACCTGATAACATTTTATGAACCAATTATAAATCCTCCTTTGGATAACACTTCCCATTCTATTTCTACTCTCCCTTCATCTTCTTTACATAACACTCATGATACTCAATCTTCCATTAACACTTCTTATATCAAATCTCAACCTACACTTGAACCAACTGCTTCATATTTGTAACATAATTTAAAATATTTTTATAAACCTTCTCCTTCTTATCAACAAAAATTCAAATACACTTCATCTCCTCCTTCTAAGGACCTTATTAATCATTATGCACCTATTTTTAACAATCTCCTCATGGGTTATGATGAGTGGGATTCCATCATAGAACTCACTAATCTCCCATCCCAAATTCCATTTCTTGAGATTATGAGGATCTCTCCATCTCATCAAAACCTTCTTATATAACTCTTTCTCAAAATGAACATCCCTCATCCTCCCTTAGTAGGATGTGAAGTAACCTTATCTGGATCTAAAGATAACATACTATAATAATGTGAATATATGTCCATCCATGTTGATGAAATAATGAAGACTTCTCTTTCCTTAAAATTTCCCATCACTTCTATGACTTTTGATGAGATTATTATTCATGTAGATGATCCTCCTCTATTCATTAGTGTCCAAATTTGTGATATCTAAATAAAGCATGCCTTTATTGATGAGGGTTCTAACACCTATGTTTCCTCTATTGATTTTATCAAAAGCCTTGGATATTTTGAATTAAATATCAAATCCACACACAACACATGACAAAGATATGATCTAAGGTAAATACCTATTTTAGGTTGTGTGTGGTTTCCCATTACCATCCCATATGTTACCATTCATGCAAAGGTGATGATATTTAACTTTCATTTTTCTTATAATATCCTATTTGGTAGGTTATGGACTCATCGTATGAGAGCAATTGCTTCTTACACTTACCAATGCATTAAATTTCCTCATAATGGAACTATTTATAGGATTTGGGGTGACACTAACCCTTAGAATTTTGAATAATTACAAGATCATGGTGTTTTCAAGATTCCTACTCTTGAACCTTTTCTTAGTGTTCCATTCTATGAGTGTCAATGATTCAACTTTCCCATCAACTCAACTCGAGGTTACAATGGTCATCCTAAACTCACTGGGAGTATTCCCCCTAACCTTTTAGATTATAATGATGATGAGCTTGATTAGATCAACCTAAAGATTAAAACTCTAGATCTCTTAAATCATTTCATCTTTTAGCTTCTTGATTCTTGTGATGATATTCTTGTGGTCTTGAATATGACTCAACATTCTATTCACCACACTTCATCCAATGATAAGGTCATCCATAATTTCATCATTTATCTTCACACCCCCTCACTATAATGATGGTTACACATTAGATGATCCATTCTTAGGTGGTCTTGTTTAAGCCCATGATGATAAGATTATCGATTATCATTCCTCTATGCTTTAGTATTTTCATGTATCTTCCCATATTTCATCATTTATAGTTCTTAATTTTAGTATTTTTCCTCTTTATCATAGGGTATAGATGGTTTAAATGCCTCTAGTTTATGAGTAACCTTATAGGAATATGCTCATGGATCATGCTATGACTAGACCTTACCACTTTGCTAGGTATCCTAAACTTTATAATTTGCTTATCTTCGAGATGCATACAACCCTTATTCAGCCTTATGTAGACCCTACCCATCCCTTAATATATCCCACATCAGATCCCATTCTTTATCCTACTATAGTTTAGGCAATTATTTCTCCCATTATAGTTGAGCCTATTTCCACTCTTGTTGTTGTTGAGTCTATCCCTGCTTCTGATCCCATTTCTCCTTCCATTGAGCCTAGTCCCATTCTTCCCCTACCATCACCTTATCTTAGTGATGGTTTTCTTCCTTTACCTTATATGGATCCATTTCCTAAAAAATAGGATCATGAGCCTTTCCAAGATCCTTTTGTTCCTATTATACCTCCTCCTATGAGTAATTCTACTAAGCCTAGTCACAGGAATATATGTTGCTTCCATAACATAGATAACAGTTCTTCCACACATTATCACAAGCTAAAAAAATATATCAATGTTTTTCATCCTTCTTCCCTTCAATCTTCAAACAAGGCAATACCTCCCCTAAAGGTACTACCTAAATATATTATTAAGTATGTAGAGGTATATTATCTTTAGCACCAATGTCGTACCCATCACACTGATCATTACTACATCCTTCAATAACACTTTAAGGATCATCTTATAACTATTCCTGAGCATTCTATCATTCTTACCATAGGTTATTATCATAAGAAGGATTACCCTTATTCTCCCATGGTTCCACCTTCAGTGGTTCCATCCCCTCCTATGGTCTCTTCATCACCCATGGACCTTCCCTCACTTATGGATCCTTCTCCACCTATGTGTCCCTCACTTATGGATCCTTCTCTACCTATGAGTCCCTCACCTATAGATAATTCCCCATCAGTGGTTCTTGCATCTTCTATAGAGTCCACTCCCATACATTCTTATAATCATCCCTTGCCTAATATCCCTCCTCAACATGATCCATCTAACATTCCTAGTTTTTTGTTGACAAGATTAGATGACAAGTATTTTCCCAATTTTCATTGAAGATTGATGAGACATTAGTAGTAGTTCATAACCAGCTTCATAGAGATCTATATGATATTCTAACTAATGTGGGTGGATATATTTATTACTATTTATGAGCACATGCATGGTGCTTTTACATTTTCATTTGGATTGGATGTGTGTTCCAATCCTATATTTATTTATTTGTTATATCATTTGACATTATGCCAAATTCTTATTTATCTTACATAATGACTTTACTTTTACACTTTATATATTTATTATACTATTATTTATGTTTTCTTCTAGATGTCTTCTTTATCATTTCTCTATTTTACATCTCGAGTTTCTTTCTTAAAACCCCCTTATTTTTCATTTCCTTACTATTTTCTTTCTTATCTCTATTTTTCATGGATAATTATCATTATGACTTGGTTACACAAACCTGATTCCTTTTAGTAATTCTCTATTAACATGTTATTAGTTAGCCAAAAATTAATCTAATTATAATCTCCTTTCACCAGTTCACTTTGGATCTCATTTTTCCCTTTCTTCCCTTTTTCGCAAACTAAAAAGATACACGATTGAGACTTGAGATAACATGCTAGTTCATTATCAAGCCTAAGTATCCTAGTTAATATTATCTTTGGCTACTATTTCCACTTGGATTTTAAACCATTGATGATATGTCTCAGCTCTCCTCATCCAAGTGTAATAATGGAAACATCTCACTTGCTATGGGTATTCGATTTGGTGAGATGAATCTCTAGAATGAAGGGCTAGCTCCCTAGATGTGTCTTGAAATGATTTCACCTATATTAAATGATTATTTATGGAGAAAAGGGATAGATTTGGTATGAAATAAAACCTATTATAAGGGGTGATGAACCAATATTTTTAACATAAGCCTATTTTACTCCATCACTTTGAGACAAATAAGCATACAATACTAACTTAAGAGTCCTAAAGTGCACTAACATCAGTATTTCAAAATGAAGGTGCCATATATGAAGACTATATAAGGTAATTGGAAATATAGATGAACTTTCAGAGGATAAGAATTATTTTTACACTTAGTAACATTTATATACACTTCATAACACTTCATATGACTTGTTGGACATGGAAGGATTGAGAGAAAGCAAGGATAAATGAATATCTCTTAACCATTCACTATACATATATTCACACAATTTAAAAATATTATATATGAACTCAAAAATAAATTTAATTTATTTTCAAAGGAAATTAAAATTTCAAAAATAACAAGCCTTTTTCATACCTAGTGTGGTATTAGATTACAAAGGTCAAAATGGTATCTCTTATAGAGGGTGAGAGAGAGAGGAGGAGAAAGAATCCCAAGGGCCACAAGGAAACTTTTAAAGATGATAAAAGGATATAATTTTGAATTTAAATAGGATATTGGATGAAAAATTAAAGGTTATGAGGTCCAAGTGTCCATCTAAGTCATCAAACTCTTGTAAAGTGGCATAAAACTCCTCATTTTGGCTCAAAGAACCTACCTTCATGATTATCCCTATTTGAATGCCTTTTAACTTATTAAGATTAGGTAAAATTATTGGGATGAATGGAAAGGAAATTATAAATTCCTCTCCATGCATTAATTTTGGGCTTGGTCATTTGGAATCACCTAGAAGTGAGCCATCATCATCTGTAGTAAAAAAACTCTTTCATGCACCTTACACACTTGGCCTCAAAATTGGAATCAATTTCTCATGAAAATACATGGGAGGGAGTTTATTATACATTTAAATACCATAAATTTCCTTATAATAATTAGGTACACCTAAAAATTAATTCACTTAAAGTTTTCCACCCTTCTCACTAGCTTGTCTAATATGCCAGTTTTGACTGGCTGAGATGAGAGATAATGTTTGAAAATTTATGAGTTTTAATGAAGTATAAAATATAAATTATGGGCTATAAAAAGTCTATATATTAATCTAAAATTATTTTTCATTATTACAATCCTTAAATAACCTATAAAACACAAAAAATGCTAAAAAATACACTATTTTTTCCATGTCCGTATGGGGCCGTATAGCCAAAAAACTTGGGGAGTATCTTGAGGGAGTAATTTAAAATTTTAAATAAATTTAATGATAAAAATATTCCACTATATTATAATTCCAAATCCATTTTCACAAACTAGTCACTTGCAAGGGTTTTGAAGTGTTTTAGACCTATTTGACCTCTTAAGGTTTGTTCATAAATTTCTAACATTAAAGTTGTAGACAAATTCAAATAATGTGGTATTGAGGACAAATAATAATTTTAAAAAACTCCTATGTCCTCAGTTCAATGCCTCATGAAATATATGAGCACTTGAACTTCTCTTATCGACCCTATTTTCCTCTTTTCATGCATGTCTTAGTGGTTTTAAGGTCTAAAAATGGTTTCCTTTGCACTCTAAAAGCTTTAACACTTATGAATTCACCATAAAAACATGCCCAAATTATTTAAAAAATATATTAAACATATATAATATGACCCCATAGACATGTTCTAATCCACTATAAATTCCACTTAGATCTAGAATTGAATCTGACCCCTTGTTTGGCCTTTAGGCAGAACCATGCCTCATGAGCCTATCTACAATTTTGAGGGTCTAGAGAACCCTCTTTGGTTTCATCCACTTTATTATGATTATTAATGTTTTTTTTTTATTTACATCAACTCTACATAACTATCTCCAAGTTCTAAACAACCTCAAGATAACCTTATCACCTCCCTTCTTCTAACCTGCATGCCTATGCACAAGGGGAAGTACCCTCTATCTATGATAAAATAGAGGGTAATTCACCTATTTTATCAAGAAAAAATAATATTTTAGGGAATTATTCAAGTTATTATTACACATCACACAAAAATAAAATTTTTTATTAGGTCACCTGACCCCAAAATTTCTTCAAAACCCAAAACAAACTCTTTAAAAGGTAGACTCTGTGCGTAATAGTTAGAAAATGACTATATGTTACCCTTTAGGAAGGTTTTTTTTATGATTTTTTTCCTTTTATGGATTTAATTAGATATTAATTCATCATTTTAATTTATTCCTATCACCTTTTCACTATAACTCTTTTTAAAACCCCTCACAACCATGCCCTCTATTTGATTGGTTCTGTGTTTTGACTATATTCCCTACCTCTTTAACCAAAAATATGACTCTTGTAGGTGTAGAACACATATTTATGATTTTACATATTGATATAAGTTTATTATTAAACCTTAAATGACATATAATTATTTATTTAGTAACTCATGGCATGTATTACTATGTCGAAGCCCTAGAACAATCACCATTTGGGCACTACTAACATATAGTTGACTTTAGCTACCAATCCTGTAGAAAGAAAGAGTATTATAGGCATGAATCATCTTTGGAAAAAAAATTAAATTACTATTTTTATCCAAAATAGGTCTTTATAAAATTTAACCTAGAAATCATTTGTGTCTTTATTCAAAATTTCCTTCAAAGATGACATGTGGTCTCATAGTTCTATAGGTGAATGTTTTCCAAATGAAGAGACCACTATAGGTTCATCTTAGGGAGAAGATCATACATATAAACTTAATTTGATGATATATAAGCCTCTTAACCTACCAAAACACCCAAATTCATCTTTAAATCCTTTTGCTTCTTGAGTTATCACTTCAAAACACTCTTTCACCTCCTTCTTGTTGTAGGTAAGTAGTGCAAGCTACTTGTATAGACTATCCCTTGTGTGAGCTATTTAGACTTGGAACTAGGCCTAGAAGATCTCTCATTTAGTATTCATGTGTTTAATTTTACTAAAATTGACATTAAAATCATGAAAAATTCTTTATTTTCTCCTTTATTGATAAGTCACTTGTGCCTCTAAAGGCTATACATACTAATATTTGGTTTTAGTGGTTTTGCAGGCAAATTTAGGCCTTCTAACAACTACCTTCCATTGCTTAAATACTCTACAAAATCTGAAAGGAATTTCTCCCAATATGATACTTCAAGGTTAGTTCATTTATAAGTATTTTAAAATTTTGAAAACATGATACAAGGTATTATCAAAACCCCAAGAGACTCTATTTTTCCCATTTAGGGATTTGATCCTTGAACTTGTAGTGTTCACTCTCGAGTTGGTTTAAAACTTGTTTAACACTTTAGCACTCTTGGTATGTATTATATGATCCTTTTGGTATATTATAGATTCAATAATGATTTCATCATTAGTTTTTACACCTATATACAAGTACCTCTACCTCTGCCAACAAATCTTGTAGGTGTTGATTTTCATGTCTACAAACAATATATGTAATTGTGAACAATGTGCATTATTTTAGCTATTTCTTGATCTATGAATCAAACTCAGCCTCCTAAATTCACTCCTCATGTATAAAATATCTTGACACCACTACTAAAACTCCCATCATATCATGATATCATCATGAAACCCTTATAGGTTTCACCTTAAGAGGTATGTAGATAAACTATATGCAAGTGTGTACAATGAGCATGAATTATAAATTTCAATGGTGTTTATGCCTTATAAAAAATTTAAAATTATAATTTTATAATTATAAAAACCTTGGTTAGCTTAGGAACATATTTTCAACATGATTAGCTTTAATAAGGATGTCTACATGGTGCATTCTAAAAATTTGTAGGCAGTGAGAAGATTAGAAACATGTGTTTAAGGGAATTACTTGCATAGTGAAATGATCCAACTTTAACAATTTTTTAATAAAAAATAAATATGTTTCCAATCAGAATATAAGTTTCACACTTCAATATAAATTTTTAACCCCCTTAAAGGCACCTAGCTAACTAATATGATAGTCATATAAAAAACTAATTGTATGGTGACTTATGACTCCAAATCATAGAACATTTACTAGGAAAATGAGATTAAAAAGTGAATGAAGATGAATAATTTTTAAAAAAAATTATAATTAACCTAACACAACCACATGGAGCTATTTTCAAAGCATGAAATCTTGAACATGGTGAAAAACTACCTATTGCACAGAAAGGTGCTTCCACGTGCAACTTAAGCTATTTTGCTCATCTAAACTTCATGAATAGCTAAAAGATCATGGGAATAAATTTAGGAGTATAACATCATTTGGAATTATTATTATAAGCTATATTTTATTGAATTTATTAAACCAAGGAAAAACCTATAGGGTATATAGATTAACACATAGATTTCAAAGGTCAACTTTTTAGGAATGGTTCATAAAGCTCAAACCACCATTCCTATGAAACCAAATGAAAAATGGAATATTATTTAGTTTAGAAGACACCCCCAAGATCATTTTTATTAAAACCTCTCATCATAACCATACCAAGTACAAACTTGACGACTACTTTTGCTTGACAATCCTAATAGAAGGAAAAATAAGTGGTTTTATTAATTTTTTGGAGTTTATGATCAAACTGATCACTAAAGTGACTTTATGGAATACCAAGTGACATTATTGAAATGTCCAAAACTGTAAGAGTCCATAGGATTCTATACACCTCATTAAATGCTACATTTTTCCAAGAAAACTACACATTTTTTGAAGAACCTACCAATTTTTAGTTATTAACAATTACCAAAGACTTCCTAGGAAACATGGCACATGAAAAAACCTCTTTTAACCTTCATAATTCCCTATAAATCTATACAAGACATTAAATGTTCAATTTTGTGCCCTAAAATGACTCAAAAGGACATGTTGGTGAATAAAATTAATGATCAAGACTAATATAACATTGAATAACATTAAATGACCTATGATATATCTTATGAACAAATATTCAACCCCCTAAAACACTTAAAAACTCAATTTTTTACCTAGGGGTGGCCCAATTTAACTTAAAAGTCAAACTTGCTCAACAAAGTGGTGACTCACAAGGGTAGTATGCCTCCTATACTAACTAGATCACTAACCTTATTAGTCCATTTGGATATGGAGTCACATGTACATGAATTTTGACACACATATTTCCTTTGACAACCCAAAAAACACAAATAAAAATAACAAGAGGCAACACACAAGACAAGAAACTAAATAAACACACTTGTGCTTCATGAAAATTTATGGAGCACACACACACCAAAATAAAAAACTAACTCAAACACTAAATAACATAAGATAATAATTACCTCCTAGATTAAAAGGGAAGTTTTAAACCTTCCTTGATTTATGACATGAAATATTTAGTAAGACATGTAGCCTTTTGTCCTTTAACATTGATGCCTCCATCTTCTTCATGGTGTTTGCCAACTTCATTGGCATGAGGTTCAATAAGAACCAAGTATCTCCAAATAGGTTGACCAAGGAAATTAACTCCTCTGACATATAATTAGTCTCATCCTTCTTATAAAATTGGTCCTTGATGTTCAAATTTGACAATATGATAGCCCTTTTAGCCTTGCTATCATTATCCATGTCTACAACTTATTATACAATAGCATCCTCAAATGGCTTGATGATAGAAGGACTTGACCAATAGGAATAAATTCATCCTCATGTTTTATTAAACACTTAATATCATGCTTAGATTCATAAATAAAATTTTCATTATCTATGCAATCCTTTGGAGAGGAAAAAACTTTACCCACCCTATCAAATTCCTTGCATATGGCATTGAACTTCTGCTATAAATCTTCTTCATCATGAATATCATCTTCAAATGTTATTTCCTCTTCCTTAGTCTCACGAGACTCTTTTAGGAATATTATTTCTTGAGGATTTATTTGACCTTCATTATTTCTAGTACACTCCACCTCCTACTTGAGATGGTCATCTACAACTTCATGATAAAACATGAAGTCTTCTTTAAACACCTCCTTCTTTAAGTCTTGGCCACATTCCTCATAGATACACATCCCTTCAAAAATGGAACAAAAAATTGTGGAATATATTTTTTTTACTAATGGGAGTCCCTATGATGATTGTTTCCTCATAGTTACTTATGAGATCCTCTTGATCAACCATGAATTGAATTTGTTCTTCTTCACTAGCTTCTCTCAAGATAGGCTCTTCCTCAAGAAGGGGTGAGGTGGAAATTTTATGGATAGGCTCATGGATTTGAGGTGAAGGAGTTTGAATATGAGATTTAGTTAGAGGTGAATGGGTTGGAGATGGAGTGTGGGATGAAGGAGAAGGATCTTAAGCGGGTTTCAAAAAAATAAAAGCACTAGTAAACTCATATGAAAGTGAGTTCTTGGGCTAATTAGAAGGAGAAACACCTGCATGAGTAGTATCTGCACTTTGCCATTGATATCCTTGTGTGTAATTCATGGAAACATCTGATTTCATATGACAAGATTCATAGGAATAATCTTGAGGTTGATAGAAATCATGATATGAAGGATAATGTTCATATTGGGATTAACAGAGAGGTGTTTCTTGATAGTTCTCTTGGTATCCATACTCATGGGTTGTTCAATAACATAATGTCCATATGGAGATGTAAATGAATTTTTATATGGATGAAATAAGTCTTCTTCTTGAATGATATAATATACTTCATGTTAAAGATGGTACACTTCATGATTCGGTTGATTAAGAACTTGTTCTTGTTGATAGGGAATGATACAAGCTAGAAATGTCTCACCAAATTGTTTAAAACAAAACTCAAAAAGAATACTTGGGCTACTTTACTAGTTGATGTAACTTTAGATTTTCCATTGATGCTTAGATAGATTCCTTAAAAGGCTAATTATTTAGAGACAAGTCTTTCAACCTCTTGTACTAAGAGTCCCACTGGGCTTCCAAAAAACTAGTGTCACTTGGATTTTCACCCATTAAGGAGATTTATTAATTCTCCTCATCCAAGTGGCACAATGGAAACATATTACTTGTTGTGGGTAGTCAATTTGGAGAGATGAATCTTTATAATGATGGGCTAGGGATAACTCCCTAGATGTGTCTTGAAATGCTTTCACTTATATTTAATGATTGTTTATGGAGAAAAGGGATAGAGTTGGCATGAAATTAAACCTATTATAATGGGAGATGCACCAAGATGTATACCATAAGACTATTATACTCCATCACTTTGAGACAAAGCATACAAAACTAACTTAAGAGTCTTAGAGTGCACTACTATTAGTATTTGAATATTAAGGTGCCATACATGAAGACTATCCAAGGTAAGTACAAACATAGATCATTTTTTAGATGCTAATTCTTCCTTATAAACTTAATAACATGCTCATAAACTTAACAACACTTCATATAACCTGCTAGGCATGGAATCACTTGCATCAAACATGGAAGGATTGAGAGAAAGCAAGGATAAATGAATATCTCTTAACCATTCACTATAAATCTCTTCACACACTTTAACAAGCCAATATATGAACTCAAAACTAAATTGAATTTATTTTAAAAGATAAGTAAAATTCCAAAACTAGCAGGGATTCACCATACTTGGTGTCATATTAGATTACAAAGGCCAAAATGGTAGCTCTTATAGATCTTGAGAGGGAGAGAGAGGATGATAGAGAAGTATAAGGGTCATAATGACACTTTTCAAGCTGATACAAGGAGTTAATTATGAATGGTAAGAGGATATGGGATGAACCATGCAAGTTTAGGAATCACAAGTGTCCATCCAAGTCATCTAACTCTTGTAAAGTGGCATAAAACTCGTCATTATGGCTCAAAAAAATTGCCTTCATGATTAGCCAGATTTGAACACATTATAAATGATTAATAATAGGTATAATGATTAGGATTAATTTTAAGGACATCATACATGCCTCTCCATGTATTATATGTAGGCTTGGTCATTTGAAATCACTTGGAAGTGAACCATCATCATCTATAATCCAAAAAACTCCTTCATGCACCCTAAACACTTGGCCTCAAAATTGGAATTATTTTCTCATGAAAATACATGGTATGGAGTGGATAACACGTTTAAATACCCTCCATGGACATAGAAACATTAGGGACACGTTAAAATGAGCTCACTTGAAGTTTTTCACCTTTCTCACTAGCTTGTCCAATATGCCAATTTTGACTGGCTGAGATGAGATATATTATTTAAACACTTAGTATTTTTTATGAAGTGTAAAATTTAAAGTAGGGGTTATCCCAAGTGTATATCTTCATCCCAAATTTGGTTTCATGCTTACACTCCTTATAAAACTTGTAAAACACAAAAAAATTGTCAAAAATACCCTATTTCTTCCATGTATGTACAAGTAAAAAATAAGGGGATTATATTTAGGGAGTCCTTTACAATGTTAAATCACTTTAATGATAAAAATATGCCATCAAATTAGCTTTCCAACTCCATTTTCACAAACTAGTCACTTGTAAGTGTCTTGAAGGGTTTTAGACCTATTTGACCTCTTAAGGTTCGTTCATAAATTTTTGACATTGAAGTTGTAGAAAAATTACATTAATTTGGTGTTGAGGATCCATAATAAATTTCCAAAAATACTTTGGCCTCCATTCAATGACTCATGAAATATATGATCACTTGAAATTTTCCTATCAAGTTTGTTTTCCTCTTTTCTTGCATGTCTAAGTGGTTTTAAGGTCCAAAATTGGTTTCCTTTGGTTTTATTTTCACTATAAAATATTGAAAACTTCTTAATTCACCATAAAAACTTATCCAAATGAGTTTTAAGTCTCACTAAGAGCGAGAAGTAGAAGTGGTTCTTCATTTGGACACTAGGTCTAGCCATGTCTAATAAGCCTACCTGCAACCTTTGATCAAAATGACCATTTTTAATGTCTTTCTTGAATAACAATAGCTTAAAAGTATCTAATAAAATCCCATATACATGTTCCAATCCACTATAAAGTCCACTTAGATCTTTTAAACTGACCCCTTGTTTGGCCTTTAGGCATAACCATGCCTCATGAGCCTATCTAAAATTTTGAGGGTTCAAAGCACCCTATTTGGTTTCATCCCAGTCATAAAGGTTATTCATGTTTTTTTCGATTTAAATAAACTATACATACCTCTCTCTAAGGTCTAAACAACCTTAGGTTCACTTTATCACCTCCCTTACTAAAACTTGCCTACCTATGCACAAGGGGAAACATCCTCTATCTGAGAAAAAATAGAGGGTAATTCCCCTATTTTATCAAGAAAACATAATATTTTAGGTCATTATTAAAGTTATTATTACAATTCACATAAAATACATCTTTTTATTATGTTTTTTGACCCCAAAATTTCTTCAAAACCCAAATAGACTCTTCAAAAGGTAGATTGTGTGCATAATAGTCAGAAAATGACTATATATTGCCCTTTATGAAGGGTTTATTATTATTTGTTTCCTTATATGGGGTTAATTATATGTTAATTCCTCCTTTAAATCTATTCCCATCACCTTTTCACTGTAACCCTTGTTAAAACCCTTCACAGTCATGCCCTCTTTTTGGTTGGTTCTATGCTTTAAATGTATTCCCTACCTCTTTGACCAAAAAGATGACTCTTGTATGTATAGATCACATATTTATGATTGTATATATTGATATAAGTTTATAATTAAACCTTAAATGACATATCATGGTTTATTTATTTACTCATGGCATGCATTACTATGTCAAATCCCTAAAACAATCACCATTTGAGCACTACCAGCATATAATTGACTATAGATACCAATCTTGTGGAAAACAAGAGTATGAATCATCATTATAAACACTTTTAAATGATTTTTTTGATCTAACATAGGTTTTAATATCATTCACCCTAGTAATCATTGGTGTCTTCATGCAAAAATTCCTTCAAGGATGACATATGGTCTCATAGTGCTGTAGGTGAATGTTTTCCCAATGAAGATACCCCTGTAGGTGTATCTTAGGGAGAAGATCCTACATATAAAATTAATTTGATGATATTTAAACCTATTACCCTCTCAAAACCCCCAAATTCATCTTCAAATCTTTTACCTTCTTGAATTATCACTTCAAAACACTCTTTCACCTCCACGTTGTTGTAGGTGAGTATTTCAAGCTACTTGTATGGACTGTCCCCTATGTGAGCTATTTAGACTTATAAATAGGCCTAAAAAACCTCTCCTTTAGTATTCATGTGTTTCCTTTCACTCAAATTTTGATTCAAACAATGAAACAATATTTTCTTCTCCTTTAGTGATAAGTCACTTGTACATCCAAAGGCTATAGACACTACTACTTGGTTTTAGTGGATTTGTAGGCAACTTTAAACCTTATAACAACTACATTCCATTGATTAAATGCTATCCAAACTCTGAAAGGACTTTTTACCATGATGATACTACAAGGTTAGGTCATTTATAAGTATTGTAAATCTTTAAAAACATGATACAATATATTATCAAAACCCCAAGGGACTCTATTTTGTCCATTTAGGGATTTGATCCTTGAACTTGCAGTGATCACTCCTAAAATGGTTTACAACTTGTTTAGAACTTTAGCCATCTTGGTATGTATGTTATGATCCTTTTTTCATGTTATATCTTCAATAATTATTTCATCATTAGTTTTGACACATTTATACAAGTAGTTATACCTCTGCCAACAACTCTTGTAGTTGTTGATTTTCAAGTTTGTAAATAATATATGTAATTGTGAGAAATGTACATTATTTTAGATATTTATATATTTGTGAATCAAAATATACATCCAAAATTCACTCCTCATGTCTCAAATATCTTGACACCACTACTAAAACTCCTATCATAACATGATGTCATCATGAAACCCCTTTAGGTGCACCTTAAGAGGTATGCAGGCAAATTGCATGCAATTTTATATAATGAGCATGAATTTTAGGTTTTTATTGTGTTTATGCCTTATCCATAAGTTATTATTATAATTTACTCATTATCAAAACCTTGGTTATCTTAGGAACCTTTTTTTAACATGATTAGCTTTAATGAGGATATCTACATGGTACATTCTAAAAACTTGTAGGTAGTGAGTAGATTGGAAACACATGTTTAAGGGAATTGATTACATGGTGAAATTATCTCCATTTAATGGTGTTTGGATGAAAAATAAATATGATTCCAAGATCAAGACAATTTTCACACTTCAATATCAATGTTAAACCCCCTTGAAGGCACCTAACTGACTAATATTATAGTCATATAGAAAACTAACTGTATGGTGACTAATGATTGAAAATCATAGAAAATTTACATGGAAAATGGGATTATAAGGTGAAGGAGGATAAATAATACTTTTTAAACATTATAATGAACCTAACACAACCCCTTAGAGCTACTGTCAAAGCATGAAATCTTTAACATGGTGAAAAACTACCTATTATATGGAAAGGTTATTCCTCTTGTAACCTAAGCTATTTTGCTCATCTCAAATTCATAAAACTTTAAACCAAGAATTATAATAATGTAAGGAGGAGGAAAAAATGATATGGAACTAATATAAATAGCTATGTTGTATGGAATTTCTTAAACCATGGTAAAAACTATAGGGTACATAGATTAATAGGCATAATTGAAAGGTTAACTTCTTAAGAATGGTTCATAAAGCTCAAACCACCATTCCTCTAACAAAAATGTCAAATGGAAGATGACTGAGTGTAGAAGACATCCACAAAATCATTTTGCCTAAAACCTCTCATAATAACCATACCAAGTGTATGCAATCAAAATTGCATGGTGTACATGAATGAATCTTGGATTAGATAAGATAGATCACACCTAAACTTTTGATTGGGGCACACACTTGTTAATCAGGATCATTACCAATATGAGGATCTACTAGACCTGATTATGGGATCACTTGTATCATCTATCATAACACATCATGCTAGGTAGTGTTTCGAAGCCTACAGTCTAACACAATCACACAATAAATCTAAAAGAGTCTTATGGTTTCTATATTCACTTATGATAATAAACAAGAAAGTAAAATAATCTAATAACAATAAAAGTAAACTAATCTAGTGCTCACCAAAGTTTTTGGAACAAAAGGGTTAGATGCAAATCAATCAAATATATGTATAGGGAAATTAATATAAAGTAAGTATGAGTAACACCCTAATACATAGAATATGAGGAGTAATATTATTCGAGCCAACACTCATGCTACTTCTACCTACTAAAAGAGAGGATAACAAAGTTAAAATATACTTACTTGAATGTGAACCCATTATGACTCAATATCTCCCTTGGCCAATGGGGCTTCATAGGTGGTTATTGTGTTTCATAAGGATCACTTTTCTAGGCCAAAGCATCCAAAGCCTATCCTCAAGATTAAGATTCTCTAGATAAGAAACCTAATCTAAGACTCCTCAAGTAGAATGGTTGAAGAGTATATTGTAAATAAGCACGAGCTAATAATAAATCCTAATTGCATTAATATGGAAATGACCAAAATGACCTTGTATATATAGGAGTATCTAACCCAAAAATTACTTATATGTGCAGTTGTGCTAGGTTGACTAGGTTGACCTGGCACATTATCAAGATAATACTTAAAGTTTGTTCTAGGTTAACCAGATGAAAACTATGCCTAAAGAGCTAAAATGACCCCAGACTATGCTAGGTCTACTAGATCAACCTAGATTTCTAAATAGGTAAAAAAGGTACTAAGTAAGGGAAAAAGGATAGACAAAGGAAAATACTAGAGAAATGTGTAAGGAAGGAAAAATAGCTTAGGGAAAGATTTTAGGAGCTAAATGGATAGGAAATAATATGGAAATAAGGGAAAACAATCCTATGAAGCTCCAAAGGTCCACCCACTCCTTTCTCAGTGCTCCCCTTAAGGCATGCACTAAGAGAGATTAAGACATGATGGGTTCTTACATGATGTAAAACATCAGTAAATAATAAAAGTGTGAAAATATTATGTGTATACCCATGCCCCACTTTAAGCTCATCATTTGTCACTAATATGTAATAGGGGATGGTGATTCAATAAATAACATAAGGGCACACACAATGCTGATGCTAAAAGGAATTTTAGTAGTTAAAAAAAAACTAAAAGTATATGATAGAAAAAGGAAACTAACTAAAAAGTAAATAACATAAAAAATGAATGATGCATATCATAACTTACCTTTATCATAGGATATTTGTCAGTTGTGTTTTAATTTTGATTGTGAAGGGTGTAGAGACTACTTTGGACAAACCCAAAAATACAAAATTAAGGAGCAAAAACAAATAAATGCAAGAAAATCTAAGATAATTGGTGATATGTGGATGGGACATACTTGGGAATTTGGCAAGATATATGACAAATTCTATGCTAGACCAAATGACCAAGTCAGACAAGAATAAATCAAGTAATCAAAAAGCTAAGGATACTAAAGATTGAAAAACTTAAATAAGTAAACCTCAAGTAAGAAAAGTCAAACTCACCAAATCAAATCAAGGATACATGTCAAATAAGATGGTAAATAGAGGATTCAAATATAAAAATGGTAAAATAACATTTATGAGTGAGTAGTAACAATCCACATCTCAATCAAAAATGGAAAAAAGGGATGCATAAAAGGGAAAACAACATGGTTAGGTGATTAGTAACAATCCCAATCTCATGCAATAATGGAAAAAGGGTGTGAACTCAGGTGTTTGTAATAGTAGAACAACAAAATCAAGATAAATGATAAAAATAAAGAGAAGTAATACTAGTAAATATATAGAACATGATGAAAATGATCCATAGTTTCTCAAACATGTTTTGTGTCTAAAGGTAGATAAAAATTAAAATAAACTAGTGGTATCATGTTGTTAATAAATGAAGAAAAAAGAATTTAAAGAAGAGAGAAAATAGATTTGGAATCACAATTTTTCTATCAAGGGGGAAATGAAATTGGTTAGAGGGGAAAATGAAGGAAAAACCAAGGTAGAGGAACTCTTTATTGAATTTAAGACACTCAAATTTAGTTTATTAAAACAAGATGAGTGTCAACCTTAAGGACACTGAAGAACTTCTCTTATCTACACAAGTCTTAGGTCAACAAATGGAGTATATAGATCATCCCATCAAGGCTATATGAATGAAAAGTAAAATGGACCTACTTCCCCATGATGTGTTCCCTTCTCCTTAGGACCCCTTATAGATCCATTAGTCTACTATGAAGATTTGGTACTTTCATGAGAAAGTAGGTAACACTATATATTTTTTTGAAATCCCCTATTCCAATGTATTGTCCTACCACACCCCAAACGACTTTAGCTCTATACAAATCTGACTATGGATTTTGAGCTTCGATTGGAGATAGGAGATGTGATTGTAATAACATCTTTTGATGTGATTATAATTTTAAGATTTGTATGTTTCATTTTAAATATCATTGCCTTTTGTTTTCAAATGATTGGATTTTAAATTTATTTATTTATTTTTTAAATTCCTCCTCCAATTTGGAAGACCAAACATGGGTGCTCAAGATGACTTTCATTTGAAAACTTTGGGACAAGATTGATAAGAGAGATAAAATCAAAGAGCATGGGGTGTAAGAGTCTCATAAATCTAAGTGAAATAAAAGTGTTATCTTGAATTTGACCTTATTTTATCCAAATGTGGAGGTGAAAGAAAGGGGGAAATCAAGAGGAAAATGACACATGCAACAAATTTTAATTTCTTCAAATTGCAAAAAATGTGACAGAGGGACAAAAAGGAATACAATGATAGAGAAGGTGTGATTCTTTATCATAAGACTGCAGGTAGTGAAGGAAAACATGCTTACATAGATTGTTTATATATTCCATATAGCAAATGAAGCAAAAGATAATGTCTAAATAACAAGGATCATAAATAACATGAAATGAAAGGTAATTTTATGAGGAGGGCTAAGTTTTATCCATGATATTACCAAATAAATCACAAAAGGAAAACCCAAGGGGTACTAATAAGAAAAAAATGAGGGAGCCTTTGTATAAATCACCTCACAAAGAAAGACACAAAGGATGCCAAAAAAAATTGGCAAGGAGTAAAAGAATGAAAAGGAAGAAATGAGAAATAAAAAGAATGGTAATTTTATGATGAGGGTCAAGTTTTATCCATGGTATTACCAAACAACTCATAAAATAAAATCCCAAGAAGATGCCAAAATAAAATCAGCAAGCAAAAGTAAAAATGAAAAGATAAGTGATGAAGACTATGGTACATAAAGAAACCAAAATACCAAAAGGGAACACTAAAGGCTTGAAAAGAAAGGAAATGAGGACTATGGTACATAAAGAAACCAAAAGACCATAAGGGAATAATAAACGTTTGAAAAGGAAGGAGACTATTGCATAGGGAAAGATCCATGCTAAATTAACTTGCAAAAATATGTTAGATAGATATATAGAGAAATCATGAAAATAAGGAAAATTATTAAGCAAAGTATTTATTAAGGAATTGAGCATTGATGGGCTCTTTAAAAATGTGGCCTTCATTGGTTTGAAGGCAATAAGTACTTGGACTAAGAACATCTTTACCCAAGTAAGGGCCCCACCATTTTTGGGCATACTTACCTTATTTTTCATAAGTGTAATCTAATTTAAGGACATGATCACCAACATTAAATGGGTGGTTTTTAACACGTTTGTTAAGTTGTTTGGTAATGTGAGCCTTGTATTGGCGATTATGATGTAAGGCAAAAAGATGATATTCATTAAGCAGATCAAGGGCATGAAGGTGAGCCTCACATAGTTATTCATAGGGAATGATGCCATGAAGAGATATGTAAATAGAAATAATATCAACTTCAAGAGGAAGAATTAAATCAAAACCATAGACTAGAGAGAATGGAGTTGCCTAGTGGCAAATATGAATACTAGTCTGATAGGCCCAAAATATAGGATAAAGATGAAGATGCCAATCCATGTGGGTTTCAAGAATTTCATTTTTAATAATTATATTGAGAATTTTATTGGTGTCCTTATATTGAAAATTATATTTTGGATGATAAGGAGTGGAAAACTTGTGATTGATTTTGAATTTGATGAAAAGTTATTTAACATGTTTATTTTTAAAATTACCACCATTGTTAGAAATGATGGTGTGAGGAACACCAAAGTAAAAAATAATTTGGTTGAGAATGAATTTATATATAGTAAGATCGGTAACATTAAAAAGGGGCATGGATTCAACCCACTTGGTAAAGTACTCAGTGGCAGTGATGATGAAAATGTGCCCATATTGGGAATGAGGAAGCTTACTAATAAGATCGAATCCCCATGTGAAAAATGGCCAAGGAGATTCAATAACTTGAAGTTTGGCTAGTAGAGAATGAATGAGGTCATCATGATACTAACAAAGATTACACTTTTTAGCATATTCAATAACATCCTTTTCTAGAGTAGGCTAATAATAACCCATACATAGGCATTTATGGACTATAGCATGTCTGCTATAATGACCACCACAAATTCCCCCATGTGCTTGCTCAAATAGAGTAAGAACCTCATCTTACATGACATAATAGAGTAAAGTACCTTCAACATCATGATAATAAAGGATGTTATATATAAATATGTACTTAAAAGCTTATTTGTGAAGATGTATTTTTTTCATGAGAATCCAAGTTATGAGGATAAGTTTGATGTTCTAAGAATTAGATGATGTCTTGATACCACATGCATTGTTAGATGGTGATAGCCTTGATGTGGTAGATAAGGGAATATATAGGGTGAGTAGATGATGGAGATTTGATTATTTATATGATAAAAGAAGGATTAGAAATAACTTAGTGTGGATGAAAGAGAGAAGCTGAAGAGGTAAGATAATTAGCAATAGAATTTTGGTCTCTAGGAATAGGTTCAATTGTAAAATAGGTAAAATCCTTGGCAAGAGTGGTTGAAATTTGATGATAGGTAATAATATTTTAACTTTTTCATTGATAGGCATCATGAAATTGACAAAAAATGAGTTGAGAATCACCCAAAGCATGAAGATATTGTATGTCTAGATCAAGAGCAACTTTCATACCTAAGATAAGAGCTTCGTACTTGGACATATTATTGGTGACATCAAATGTAAAATAGAAATCTAAAGGAATTATTTTACCAAGAGGACTAGTGAGAATGCAACTTACCCTGACTTTTTAAAGGCATTTAACACCATCAAAGTGAAGGGTCTAAGTATCCTCATGCAAATCAATATTGATTTTAGGGAGCTCCTTAATAACTAGTTTTGGTTTGGTAGTATTGGAGGGAGTCAAGAGTTCATTAGATTAATTAGATTCAACATGGGTAGTAAATATATTAAAATAATCTTTAAGAGAAATTGATTGATTAAGACCTTTAATGAAAAGAATATTGTCATCAAGAAGCTCATCTTGAAGTGAAGAAGTGGCTAGAATGGGAGCCATGGCAAGTTGGTCAGCTATGACTTGCCCTTTAACAATTGTTTATGTGATGATGCAAAGATCAAATTCTATAAGTAAAACCATCCACTTGCCAATTCTATCTCCTGGAAGCAATGCTTCAGAGAAGAAGTGATGAAGCTTTTCATATACAAAATAAATAGCAAGGTAATCATGATCAAGATTGGTATAACATGTTTCATAATAAATGAGGCCTCAAATAATGTAATAGATGGCATACTTCTTACCTATATTGTCTTATTGGGTAAGTGTTGATCCAACTGCAATAAGTGTGGAAGTATAAAGAATCAAGGGTTGATCATTAGGAGGAAAAAGTGTAGGTGGATGAAGCAATAACTCTTTCATGTTGTAAAATGATTTTTGACATGGATCCATCCATTCCAAAGCTATACCTTTCTTGAGAAGGGAATTGATGGAGTGAATTCAATAACCCATCTCAAGAACAAATCATCTAATTTCCCCAAGCTTGTCTAAATAGGTATGAATGTCAAGAATAGAATGAGGGATAGGCATATTGATAATAGCATTAATATTTGTTAGATCAACATCAATTCCATAAAGAGAGACTAAGAAGCCTAACAATGTGATAGATGTAACTTTGAAGACACATTTGAAAGGATCAAGTATAAGTTTATATTTGTTGAGATGATCAAAGATGATGGAAAGATTAGAATGATGATTTGTGTGATGCTTGGATTTAGCAATAAGATCATCGACATATGTTTCAAAAATTTTATCGATGAGATCATGAAAGATATGAGTCATGGCATACTAGTAAGTAGCTCTACTATTTTCTAGACCAAAGGGAATTTTGACATAATAATAGGTGCCCCATTCCATGGTGAAAGTAGTCTTATGTTGGTCCTTAGGAGCTATATGAATCTGATTATATCCTAAAAATCCATCCATAAGAGATAACATTTTAGATCCAGCTATGGAATCAATAATGGCATCTATTGAAGGTAAATGAAAGTTATCTTTAAGATAAACAAGATTAATATTTTAGAAATCAATGTAAATATGAATGACCATGGTGACCTTCTTTTGAATAGAAACAATATTGGAAAGCCATTTAGAATAACTCGTAGGTTTAATATATTTTTATCTAGAAGTTTGATGATTTCTTTATGGCATAAGTTGGTAACTTTAGGAGGAAACTGACGTTGATTCTGAATCACATGTTTGGCATTAGGATAGGTAATGTTGTTATGGAAGACAATGTTAGGGTCAATGCTAGACATATCTTGGTAAGACCATGTGAATTCCTCTTGATACTTGTCAAAAAATATGTTGAAATTATCATGTTCAAAATGTGAAAGTTATTTTGAAAATATGATTGGTTGAGGACAAGATAGAGTACCATAGTTGATATAAGTTGTTTCTTAAATAAGAATGGCATTACCATCTTGAAAGTGGTATGGTGTGTTAGGTAAATATGAAATTGGATTAGATTTAGGATCAATGCTAGTGAAAAAGTCATAGAAGCAAGGAGTTTTATTTTTAAAATTTCCAAGTTGATGATGTTTTCATGCATAGAGAAACTCCAAAATAGATTCATCACTAGGCAAGGTAGGAAGAGGACCAAAATATTCCACATCCACTTCTAGATCTAAAATTTGATTACCATGTCAACCATATTCAAAATGTATTCAATGGGCACTAGTTGCCTTGGCATCAAGTGTGATTTTAGGAGTAAAAGAAATAGATGGAATAGAAGAGGTAGATGGAGAGATGATGGGAGAATAATTAGATTCAATTCAAGAATCTAAAGGAGGTAAAGAAGATGAAAACACTTTTATAGGTTTAGAAGGTGTGATTTGCTCTACCACCTAAGGAGAATAAAAAATAGGAAGATTAATAGGAGGCACATAACCATCAACTTATAAGTTATGTGCCTTATATTAATCTTCCTATTATTGATTCTCCTTGGGTGGTAGAGCAAATCACACCTTTTGAACCTATAAAAGTGCTTTCAAGTTCTAATTTATGACTTACATAAATGGTATGTACATCCTGGTTGAAAGCATCAATTTGGGCTAAGGTCTTTTCATAATGTAAGACATCTAAGTCTCTATATTGATTTTGGGCTATGATATAGTTGTCATCATATGTGGGATAAATTGTGCATGCTTGGGATTCAGGAGGATATCCAGATTATGAAATCCCAAGATTATTGAATGTTTGAGGAGTCATGATGACAGGATCTTGAAATAGCTTATCCACTCCAAATTCATTTCAAATAAAAGCATCTTCAGGTAAAGATGGGTCTTTAACATTACATTGAGGGGGAGAATTAGTAATCTCATACATGAGAGGAATTATATGATCTCTAGGTAAGAGGGAAGGCAAAAGCCATTCCAAAATATATGGAGGCAATTTATTAGTATTACAAGTGTGTTGTAATTCATTGAGCTCATCATTTCCAAAATCTACAAGATTAACTTGTAAATTAGGATTCATATTGATGAACTAAAGTAGATGAAGACTATTGATTTTAAGAATCATGGGAACATGATATTGTGATTTAGGATTAGGTAATTAGATACTCTATGGGTTGGGATTGGCTTCATGCTTATAACATTTTCCATTATGTAGAAATTTAATGCATTGATTATCAAAAGAATCAATGGACCTCATTTGATGAGTCCATGGATGGCCCAGGAGTATGTTATAGGATAAAGGAAGATCAAAAACCTTGAGTTTGGCTCACACAGTCTTAGGACCAATGGTTAAGGGAATCCATTTACAACCAAGTGGATTTTTATTAGTCTTATCAAAACCATAAAAAGTAAGATGGGTTTGTTTAAGATGACTTTTGTTATAACCAAGTTGTAAAAGCCATAAATAAGTCAAATTAATACCAAAACCTTCATCAATTAGAAATTTTCAAATAAGGGTAGTATTAATGGCTATTCTGATGAAAAGAGGCAGATCATCAGTGCGAAAGAGGATTTCATCATTAATCATGTCTTCTTCAAGGAATTCAATGCAATTTTTGGAAGGACACATAAATTCAATGGTATTTATGTTTGTTGGTTGAGAATAAATAGAAGGTGGTTCTTCATCTAAATAAGATTGATCTTCAATAACTTGGAGTTGTTGCATAAAGAATTTACAATGATGAGGTAAAGTGTGAACCAACTCCATGAGAGGAATTTTACATGGCATAAATTTAATTTCTTATATGAAATTCCAATGAGATTTATAAGAGGAGCCACAAGGTTTAGAAGAACACAAATTAGACTTTGGAGGAATAGATGTGGTTAGAGGATCAAAAGGAGGAAGTTGTTTCTTAGGTGCTTTTGAATCAATATTGATAGTGGTAGTATCTTTAAGCAATTGTTCTTCCAAATAAGGATACTTAGGCTTGGTCATAGGATCTTTATGTGTTGGCTTCCTATGATAATTAACCTTAGCTATATTGACATATTGAAAGTTGTTAAGGTATTGATTATAATCAACATCAATTGCACAAACATCCTTAAAATTTGATTGGTTATGGGAAGATTATTATTATTATTATTATTATTGTTATTATTATTATATGTAGAGGCTTTAGAGGTTGTCATTTTTAAAAAGCATTAGTGTATTCTTGATGATGCTGCTTAATCATGGCTTCATGGTCGAATGAATCACCAATCATGTATGAAATAACATATTTAGCAAGCCCTGTATAAGAATCATAAGAATATCCAACATTGGCATGAAACTAAAAAAAGATATTGGGATAATACCATTTAAGAGGAACATTATGATATATGAAATGTTTAGAAAGAGGTAAAAATTATCTCATTTGATGAATTGAAAGAGGCATATAAGACAATAAAGGAACATTATTTTTGGCAACACCAAGTTTGGTTTGATAAGTGTTACTAGTGATAGCATTGTGTTATCCTTGAATTTATCAGGCTCAATTCATGGGATAACCCCTATGAAACTTTTCCATTTCATAACCCATGAGATCTAAGAATGCAAAATGAGGCCAATCACTACCTCTTTGCGTTTGGTGTTTCCTCAAAAAGTCAAATTTTTGAGGGAGTTTTTAACACCCATGCAGTCTAGAGAATTTTATCCAAACTAAACCAAGTTCAAAATGGTGTAGGCCAAATAATATTCTTTAGACTATACCCTAAAGTGAAAGGATGGATAATTTATCTGTCACTACACATGTAGGTTGGATAATTTTCTCCAAACTGCACACCATCTTGTTGGTCACTTTGGATAATTTTCTTCAAAGTGTATTATGTCTTACCCAATACTTAAGTATGGTGTAGGTCAAATAAAATTATTTGACCTACACTCAAACTTACCCAAATATGGTGCAAGTTAAAGAATTTTCTCCAACCTACACAATCTTAGTTTTAATCAATTTTGGTGTAGTTCAAAGAATTTTCTCTAAACTACACCCAAAAATTTTAGACCCATGTAGTTCAAAAAAAAATCTCTGGATTGCACCAGATACCTACCCCATGGTGTAGTTCAAATAAATTTATCTAAAGTACACAAATTGATTTACTAATTCATGCACAAGTGCAATTTTTATTTTGTCCACATGCTTCCTACTGAAATAAAAAGATTCTAACTCTGAAGAATGTGAACACTCTCTTACAGTTTGTCAACCAATGACAGAGGTTTATCCTACTAAGAGAGCCATGAAATACAAATTCCAAGGAGTGGTCCTAATGTCCATAGTTAAATTCAATGTTGATCAGATCAAAGATACAAAAATTGGGCATGTGAACATGATATAATTCTTACAAAGGTTAATAGATAATGATATTCACACATGGACTCAACTATGCTAATTCAAGCTAGAACACTTGGTTGAGAAGATCATTCCAAGTAGGAAAGTATTCATAGAATACTGAGAGGTAATGAATAATAAGAATAAATTTATTTAAAATTTAATTAAGGATCTTGAAGAAGTAGAAGATATGTACTGATAAGGGGCTAGACCTAATAGATAAAATTAGAGAATTTCTTTACAAGATAAAAGTTGATTCTCAAGGGATCCTTCCTATTGAAACAATAGATCAAGAGTTGACCTCCTTGATTTAGATACAAATTGAGATAGGAACATTCATGCTAGACTCCATCAATAAATTGGTCGAGTTCCAAGTCATAATGGATAAATTATAGATAATCTTGGATAAAAGCAAAGACGTGCCAACTGATTTAGAAGACTCCATCATAAGGGTCCTTTCCATATCTAGATATACATCAAGGCTAGATAAAAATGAGTTACAAGACACCCTAAAGAGATATGAAGTATATATGGAGAATAACAAAAAAGAATAAATTCTTGTGTCTAAGGACACTTAGTTTATTTTTGTAACTTTTTATATGTAATTTTGTTTGGTGAAATTTTCATGTTGTAAAAGTACAGAGTCCTAAGTCAAATTAGAATATGTTAATGAATAAGTTAATGTATTTATGTTTTTTCTATTTTTTCTCATAGATCCTCTTTATAAATAGGAGGATTCTCTTTTATAAAACACCAAGGGATAAAATTGAAATGCTACTGAATTGAGAAATAAATTTGAAACTTTGTGTTCATATTATAAATCTTGAATTCCATTCAATATAATAAAATCAAGTGATATTTCAATATTTGTGTTGAAATAAACTTGTGGTGTTTTGGAAATGTTCTTATGTCTTTTCCATTACATTTTATTGTGCTTTTATTGGATTGTGGTGTGAAATTTATATAAAATGGAAGGTGCCAGGAAGCTAATTTTGGAGTCTTTGCTTTGCATTTTAGTTACTAGGTTTGTGTTCATCATTGAAATTGACTTACCATGGAGACTTTGGGTTGTAATTTATTATTCTTTGGTTATTATATAGTTTTTGTATATAATGTGAATACTTTGGGCTGCACTTTATTCCATTCATTCACATTACATTATTGGTATTATTCTAATTATTCTTTTGGCTAACTAATTTGAATATCAGTTATTATTGATCCACCAAGTAATTTCATATTTTCACAATACTTTGTAAGGAATAGAATAAATTTTTGTAAGTGAAAATTAATTATAAAAACAAGAAACAGATGATATGATAACACCCACTTTGATAAGACTAGTGTAAATAATTAATTATTGTTTTAGTTAGCAATAAGAAAGGGAGCCTCCCCTTTCCTTGAGGAGATATTTTATCTCATCAAAATATGGTTGAAAGTACCATTTTGTTACCATTATGTTATTAAAAAAATATTCACCTAACACATTGGATGTTTGGAAAGACCCTTTAAGGTTTTTAGAATTAGGTTGGAATTGCTTTATAAGAAAATGTTTCCATTTAGCTTGGTCAAGAGCTTCATTAAGAGTTTAAGGAGCAAAGGTTTGAACCTTGTATTGAAGAGTAGGTTTTAAAGCTATGATAAAGAGTTTGAATTGGTTATCATTATACATATTATGATCGATGTTGTGCAAACTAATTACCCAGTGATTACTAGATTCATTAGTCTGATTAAACATTAATTGTGAACCTAGGGTGTGTAAGCTTTTCAAGGTGTCAACACTATATATGCATTATTGATTCATAAATTAACTTGATTTTCTAGTTGTAGTAAAATGAATTTATGTTAAATTTACCAAATAGATATATTATGAAACTATTATGATATAATTATAGAATTATTCCACACTTATGTACCATAAATGTATAACACTTATATAATCAAACTTAATAGTAAAATCAACTTACATAACACACTATTAATTAAAGAGGGTTAGGATCTTCACATTAGCACATTCTGAGGGGGACCTTCCTCATTTATAAATTGAGCTCCAATCCCTCTCTGAGATAATTCACAAACTTATTATAAATTTAACTTTCTCATTACTCAATTTTGAATACAAATGTTATAGTTCAAAAAATTCTACTATTACCTTCTGAAAATTATCTAAATCCTAGTCTAGTCTAGGTTATACCTTTAAATATAAAAGGTAGTTTATTGGCTCTTAACCAAAACACCAAACTAGGAAAAACTACAAATACTTATAAACTACCCTAGTCAACCTTCAAGTGGTTAGTAATTGAAGTTGTTTATTTTAGGTTTTATTGGGTTAGAGACAAGGAATATTGTTTTGCTTTTTTATTTCCTTTTGTCTTTTCTCATTATCCTTGTCTTTCCCATTTTTGGTAACACATCCAATGTCTCCTTGAATGTAGGGAATCTATACAATAACTATGATTCTTCCCAATTGTTCATTTGGTTTCTCAAGATAGCTAGATGTGTTTACAAGATCTCCTCAATAATGACTCTATTTTGCATAGTGGCTGCAGGCACTCTATTGTAGCTACAAGCAACCTGTAGGTAAAACCTTTAATTACTATGGGCACTCTGTATTGGTTTTAGGTAACCTATAGGTGAGGCCTATAGTTTCTATGGGTATTCTACAGTGGCTGTAGTTAACTTGTAGGTGAAGCCTAAAGTTCCTGTGGGTATTTTGCAGTGGCTATAGGTAAGCTATATGTAAAGCCTATAATTGTTGTGGGCACTTTGTAGTGTCTATGAGAAACCTATAGGTGAATCCTATAGTTTCTATGAGTAGCCTATAGGTGAAGCCTATAGTTGTTATGGGTAGCTTGTAGTAGTTATGGCTTAGCAAGATTTTACAACTTTGCATGACCCTTCAAATGCTTGTTAGATAAAGTCAAACCAATATAATTCAATAAAAAAAGTATCAATAATTAATAAAATAACACACACACACGTATCAGTGAACATACAAAATCATAACTTCATTTATTCATTTACATTAGTGATGGATAGTTATGGGATTTACATATAAAAAGACATAGACTAAGCATGGATGAGTCTATAAAAGTAAGAAATTAGTGGAATCATCACTTCCCCCTACTTATCCTCTTGATCAACCTCAATCAATCCTTGGTTGCATTCTAAAACCACACAATTCTATAAATTCTAGGGGTTCAAGATAGCCTAAGCCTTCCAAGATGTAAAAACCCTTAGCATTCTCAATGTGTTCCCATCTTTTCTTCTCTACCTCTCTATTAGCTATAACATTTCCTTCCTAGTAAGGAACTAGGAACTAAAATATAAGGGGTTGAAACATCAATCCCAACCATTTTATTCTCCACTTCTTGACAAGTATAATATACAAGTATGCTCTGTGGATGGCCTCCCTAAGGTTTTGACAGGAGTAGGATTCCTTTCTTTTCAAGGAATCTAAAATTTATACCCATCCGTGAGAGTAGGCAACAAAAATTTACCTTTCGTCTCCTTCCATGAGACTAAAATAATGGTTCTATACTTCTACCTACTTTTTGACAACCCATTCCTATGGATAATTTGTGTTTGTAAATGAGATCCATTCTTCCACTATAGCATCTAAATCTTTGGATTCACTCCTGATCATCAGGGTGGATTATTTCTCCTTTTATTGATATTATTTCATTTGTTTTCTTATTTTAATTTAATTCAAAACATACAAAGAAAATGCATTTAATAGAACATACCCAGAATAAATGTTTGAATTCCATTCTATATCATTGAGAACAACATATTGGTGAATGTAGAATTTAATTAATTGGGCTTGAAGATTAGGATCAACATGTTTATACTCATTAAAAAAAGATATTGGGTCATAAACCATATAATATTGATCATTATAAATCCTATCATACCTAAATTTCAACCATTTTTCTTTGAAGTATATAGCATACACCCTAGAAGGGGGTCTGCACTCCATCAATAGCTCAGTAATTTCATGCAATTTTCCAATCTTTTCCTTCAAATATTTGATCTTAATTTTAGAAAATTCCAATTTTTCTTATAATTCATCATGTTTTTTCTTTGATTCAACATATCCCTTGAATATTTACACTAATTATTTGTGGTATGATTCATTATTACTAAATTTTTACTTTATAAATATCAAAAGATCATCAATCTCTTCTAGAGTGGTGGCTGAGAAATCCACATCAATAACTTCTTTTGTAGTAGGTGTTGGTGTAGTGGGAAATAAAGGAGGAAATCCTTGATAAAAGGGTACCAAAGGTAGAGCATAATTTGTTGTATGGGATTTTATGGCCAAGGTGGATGAGGATGTTTTAGGTTCTTCCACTATCTTCTCTTTGTCCCTAGAGGGTTCTACAAACTCTGCTACTCTTAGACATGTTTCAATGCTTCATTTTCCTTTCAAATTTTTTAAATCATTTATGATTATGTATATACCCTCCATAGATTGTTCAAATGTTTTGAACTCCTGATCATGATAAAAAATTTCTTGTTCTCTTCTTATTTCCATAACCTCTTCTTCAACTAATTCTTCTTCTCTTGCATGCTACTCTACCTCTCTCAATTCTTCCTCTATGTATCCAATGGTTCTAAGGAGATAAATATCCTCCTTAGTGAATATAGATGAGAGAGGTGATCATTATTATTCTTATACCTTAGTATATTCTTCATCAATAGACCATTCTTCTATTTCAAATCCATTATGGGTTTTTTAAAGCCTAAGCTCTTTCCTTGGTTCTTCATCATCATTGATGGCTATGGTTAAGGAGGTTGTAGTGGTATTTTTTTTATTCATCATTTGAGATATCTTAAGAAGAGATCTCCTTATTTTTGATGCCATGGGTTTTTTCCCCTTGGTTTTCATTTTCCTTGCAAGAGGGGTGACTGATAGAATTTATGTTTCTTGTGCATCAGTTGATAGGGGAACTTTTTTTGTCCATTAGGAGATAGTGTGGAAGAATTAATCTGAGGTGAGGACATAATGGGAGAAGGGACATGTTATTGTGGGATTTTTTCCTCTATATCATAAGGGAATAAGACAAGTCTTCTCCTCTTCTTATTTCTCATATCAATATCAAATGGACCTTTAGTGGCTATGGGCTGACCAATAACACTAGTGCCCTCAACATTTTCTTGAATAGTTTGTTGGGGTTGATCCTCATAGGATTCCCTCTCATCAGTGCCTTCTTGTTGGGATGCAATAATTTTTAGGGCCAAAAATTTCTCCCAAGTGAGGGTAGGTCTAATAGAAGCTATTCCTTGTTTAATAATGAGCCATATTAGGTAGTGGTGAGATAGGGATATTTTAGTGCCCTTTTGATATTCTTTGGAAATTCTTTTCAAGATATTCCATAACAAATTGGGAACATTAATGAATCTATTATGTTTTAAATGATTTAAAATTGTCAACTAGAGAGTCTAAATGAGGTAATACCTTCCCTCACAGGTCATGTACCTAATATTATATGATACTATCTCTCTCCATTTTATAGGTAGACTAATTTTTACCAAACCTCCTTTATTTAATACTAATCTTTCATTTGCTTGGAAAAATTATTGCCTAGCTTCTTATCTATTAGGTATATTCTACCAATTTTCACCCATGCTTGGTAGCCTAGTTACTTGGCTCACCAAGATCTCAATAATTAGAAATGTGATGCCAAATATAGTGGCTTGGTTTCCATCAAAATAACCTAAAATGCCTTGGAAAGAGGATCTAAAAAATTTTACAATTATTGAAAATAGGTGAACTAGCTCTATTGAAGACATCCCAACTAGCTTGGTCTCCTCGTAAGTGCCTGTGGTCTAAGGGCTCTCTTCATATGACTAACCTTCCCATTTTAACTTCTCTTTTAGTCCCTTTAACCAATAGTTATTTATAAACTCTTTAGACCTATAAAAATCTACCTGTAATAGGTTTGTTCTATAATGGCAAATGTTGGGTTTTTAGGCTGTAGGGTTTAGTTCACAAATGATAAATGTGAAGTTACCAGTTGTAGGGTTTTGTTTAATAATGGAAAATATGAGGTTATAGGTTGAAAAATCTAGTGTCTCAAGGGTTCTCATGGTACATAAAGTTCTAACCTATGGCATTCTCCCCCCACTTGAGTTGTCATGTGTCCTCAGGTGATGTGGAATGACTATGAAGTATGGGATAAGATGGGTCATCATAAGGAATAGAAGTGTGGGTATAGAGGTGATGTGATAGAATTTTTAAATGAATGACTAAAGTCATAATTAGATATGATTTATTAATACCATTCATGCTATATTATAATAATAAATATAGTTTAAATGGTAAAAGATACAATGTACCTTTTAATAATGATGTTCTAGATGTGACACCTAGGAAGTTACATGTGTGTTGGCACGCAAATATTTGCATGTGAATGATTAACAAGTGTAATGGTTAGGATGGTAGTTATAACTAGAGTGAAGTGGAACCTTTATGAAGTGATTGGGAAATCACTAATGGTTAGGCATTGATGATGCCTATAGCTCACATGCATGTGATGTAAGATAGTCTGCATGGAATATAGGTCTAGGACTTAAAAGATAAATGCTTGTTGTCATACCATAAGGTGGTAATTAAAAAGTTGAGTTATCCAAGTGATGGGTTGGAATATCTTGAGTAAGTAGTTAAGGGCATTACTACCTAGTGACCTTCATTTACATGAATCAGTTGATAGGAGTCTGGATGCTACTTATGCCCTAGAGGTTTTGTGCTTGAGGGCTTGGCTATAATAATCAATGAGGTCTTAAAAAATGGAGCATATGTGATAAAAAATCTAAGATCTCACTGGTCAACATAGTGAAATGATCTTCATAAAATGACCAAAACTCAAAATGGATCATGAATGTCCTTGGAGGTATAAATTCTAGTCTACAACACTTCCACATGGAAAGGAAAATTATATTATTTGTTATGGCTTTGTAGATTGGTATTTAAGGGTAGTTTTAGGCAATACATATGACATTTTCTACCCAAATCCTCTTTCATTCTTCCATGAGGTTGTCTGATGACTTTCATGCAATGCCTAAAAGCCAATAGCTAAGCCATTATTGATAGCTATAGGAGGATATATCTTGAATGCTCTATATGAAGGTGATAATAGGCATGAGATGGTACCTACATCAGCTATAAAAGTGCCCACAGAAAGATACAAAGTGATGGCCAACTGTGTAGAAGGTGCCCATAGTAACTACATAAATGCTCATAGAAATTGGAGAGAACTTGTGTGAATAGTTGGGATTTGAGGGATTGCCCTCTCTCTACTTGTTCATGTTCCCTTCTTTATTTATTTCTTTACCCTTAAATAGCTAGCAAGATAGTTTTCTACTTAGGCCTTTTTATAGATCTAGGTAGCCAACAAGTTGGTTTTCTACCAAGAAGCTACCAATAATGCCCAAAAATGGGGTTTCATTGTTGGATTTTTTTCTCTTATTTTTTGAATCTAACTACTATTTACAATAGAATGTTTATTTAGGGTCCTGACCAAGTCACCTAAAAATGTGACTTGTTAAGGACCAAATGAAGGTCTCATTCATCATACCAGAGGAGGGCAAGGATGTCATCCTCTCCTTTTTCATCTGAGTGTGGACTGGTGCTTTCATTGTCTAGTGAGGCAACAGGCCTATCTAGAATATCATTGTATCTATCTTATAATTGTTGGCATATGTAACTAGTAAATTCTTCTTGATTAAGTGGCTTTTTGTACAGCCTAAGTCAGTGGCCATTAGCTAGTAAATGAAATATCACTGGATTAATGGTTTGGAGTTGGACTGCTCCATTATCAAAAACATGCTCAATCTCAAAAGGACCAAGCCATCTATTCTAGAGTTTAACTTTGTGGTCCTTTTATTTGGAGTCAAAATGAAGGGCCCAATCTATTATATGGAATTGCTTGGTCTTAATGTGCCTATCATTCTATCTAATCCCTTGCTATTGTACAGGTTTTATGTTTTGTATTACCTATTGTCTATATTCATCTAAAGCATTCAACTACATAAGCCTTGATTTTTGGGCTTCATATATATCCATCCCAATTTTTAGTGTTATCTATAAGGTCTTGTGCTCAAATTAAATTAGAAAGACAAGTTTATTTCCATAGACCAACTCATATGGATTGAAGCCTGTAGTGGTCTTCCATGTGATTTGATAAGCCCACATAACCTCAAGAAGCCTAGATTTCTAATATTTATGAGATAGACTAATAATTTTTGTTATAATATTTTATAACTCCCTATTGGTGAATTCCACCTATCCATTAGACTACAGATGATATGGATTTGATTTTTTATGCTTAATCTCAAATTACTAGACTAAGGTAGTGATTAAATTAGCAGTGAATAAGCATCCCTAATAAGTGAATATTTCTCATGGCACACCATATCTAGTAAATATTTCTTCATAGAGGAAAGCTACCACATTCTCATCCTTATCATGCATAAGAGCCTTTACTTCCACCCTTCTAGTGACATATTCAGTATAGACAAGGATGTACTCTTTGTTATTGGATTTTAGATCAAAAGGTCCTACAATGTCTAAGTCCCACTTTTCAAATGGTTCAAGCACCATCTATGTCTACAAAGGCATTTCAACTAAATGTGTGGGTCTCTCCATATGCTGACATCTATCACAATGAGTAGTATATCTTATTTCATATTTATAGAGTGAGGGCTAATAGTATCTTGTATTCAAAATTTTGACTATTGTATACTTGGATACAAAGTGCCCTCCATAGGGTTCATCATGACATGATTTAAGGATATATGGAAATTTATCTTCTCTAAGACATCTTATAATGATAGAGTCGGGCCCATTATAGAAAATCAATCCAAACAATCATGAATATATAACACTTTTATGAATCAATGCTCTATTTTGTTTGGGAAGGAAGTGATGTGGACGTAACCCTATTACAAGGTAGTTAGCAATAGCAACATAATAGTGTGTGTTAAGGGTGAGAGAGAATAGGTGCTCATCTAAAAATGAGTCATCTACTATGCTATCCTCTTCAAGGGTTTACAAGCATGATAAAAATTCAGCCACTACATTTTCCCTACCAGGCTTATCTATAATGGTGATATCAAATTCCTATGATAAGAACAACCATCTTATCACTTTGGCTAGAATAGATGGTTTATTCCTAAGGTACCAAATGGTTGCATGGTATATATGAACAAATACTTGATACCCTATTATGTAGTGACAAAAATTGTTGATAGCATAAACTATCACCAAGAACTCCTTTTTAGTAACTATGTAATTTGATTCTGGTACTTGTAAGTTTTTGCTTATAAAATAGATGGCATAATTAAGTGCTTCTTATTTTTGGCTGAGCATAGCTCTAAGGTAAATATCTAAAGCAAATTTGTGAATATGGAAGGGAAGATTCTAATCAAGACCATGTAGATTAGGGGTGTTGATCAATAATTCCTTCAACTATTTGAAAGTTGTATCACAAGCAGGAGTCTAGAGAAATTTAACATCTTTAGTCAAAAAGGTGAACAATGGTTCCATTACTTTACTAAAATTGTTGTTGAATCTCTTATAGTAACCAAAATGTCCTAAAAAATCCTAACATCTTTCTATTTTTAAGTAATAAGCAAGTTTTTTATGATGTTATTTTTTGTAGGGTCAACATTAATTCCTACAACAGATACATGGTGACCTAAGACAATACCTTATATCATAAACATGTATCACTTCTTGTGGTTGAGAGATAAATGGTACTCCTAAAAATGTTGCAACACTTTTTTCATGTTTTTGAAGCATTCATCAAATGTCTCTCCATAGATAGTGAAGTCATTCGTATAGATTTCTACACATTCATTGGTCATATCTGGCAAAAATACTCAAGACAACCCTCTAGAATGTTGTTGGAGCATTACATACCCCAAAGGGTAATTTACCATAAGCATAAGTACCCCAAGAACAAGTAAAGGTGGTCTTTTCCTAGTCCTCAAGAGCAATTATAATCTAGTTATAACCACTGAAGCCATCTAAAAAGGACAAATATTTCTTCCCTATTAGTGTGTCCAACACTTGGTCAATGAAGGGTAGAGGAAAGTGATCCTTCTTAGTTGTTGTGTTGATTTCCCTATAATCAATGCATACATGCCATTCTCAATTTTTCTTTGGTAAAATTACCAAAGGTGACATGCATTCACTAGTAGAGATAAGATATATGAATCCAAACAAAAGTTTTTATAATTTTCTTTTGACTATTTCTCAAAGAGATGGATTTATCTTACGTTGTGGCTATCTAATTAATTGACACTCTTATTTGATTTAAATATGATGTGTACATGTTTTTGGGTTAATTCCTTACATATCCTCATAAGTCCACATAAAATCATGTTGGTTGGCATGCAACATGCTAGCTAGGCGCTTTTCCTCATTTAAATCTAACTTACTATTAATAGGCAATATTTTTCCTAAAGAGATTTTAATTTATTATGAGAGTGATTTCATTATTTCCATATTGATAATGGATCTAGTTTGGTTGTATCTATGAGGTAGTAGCTAGTTGAATATTTTTTGTACAGATGCATCAGAATTATCCAATTCCTATAAGTTGGAAAATGGGCACTCAACACATAGCAAGTGGTTGAGATCTGTAAAAGGAGTTTGGTAATTATACTAAAGAAAATTGGAGAGAATGGTATCTTCCTCTTGATAATTTCATATGCATTCATGGTCTATGGTAAATATAAGAATCAAGGAAGGCTGATCTATCTCATCTTCTTTAGCCCATAATGTAGGCTCTGGTGTAAAAATTGGATGTGCTGGGGAATAAAGAACCAACAACTTAGTGTGGTAGCCATTGTATATCATCATATTACCTATTATATAGCTAATTAAGGCATAAATTATGGTAAGACAAGTTCATCTTAAGATAAGGTGGTATCCACCCAAATTAGACTTAGGCTGTAGCACAATGAAATCTGTGGGATACTCCCAAGAATCTACAGTGATGAAAAGATCTTTAATGATTCCCTCTAGTTTGACTATATAACTATCAGCCATTTGTATCAGTGTAGATATGGGATGAATATTATTCAACTATAGTTTGTGCATATTTTTAATTATCATTACATTTATTTCAGCCCTTAGGTTGATCAATGTGTTGGACAACTACTGGTCATGGATCTAGACTATTACTATTAGGCATCCTAGATCTGAATACTTCTTTGGGAGAGTGTTTCCTAGCATGATGTTTGCTAGTTGGATAATCACATGGAAAATATTGGGACCTTTTTTCTTCCTTCTTGATTTTCATAGATAGAGGTCTCTAACAGCTTTAGAATATATGGGTGCATCCTTGATGGCCTAAAACAAAGGGATTTTGATGTAAAGTTTCTTAATTTGTCCCATGAAATTAAACTTGGGTTCAATCGTATGGTGTTGAAGGTTGATACATTCTATAAATGGGGGGATGTTTCATCAATAACTTTATTTATTGGTTCAAAGAGCTTATGAGGTGATAGAGGTGGGTTAGCATGTTATTTTAAGGTTTCATCATCTAACTCCATTATTATGGGTGGTGCTAGGGGTGGTAGAACTTTCCTTGAATGGAGGTGAACTTCATTGATGTTTATCATGTATATCAAGTACTAAATAGGCTCAGTACTAAATGTGGATTGCACTGGCTTATTTTTAGGATTTTATATAGGTTAGGTAGCTAGCTAGTTAAGCTTGGTAGCAGCTTATGTATTAGGCATAAGAGTAGGATGTTATTATTATTTTTGTGAATGAAATCCTCTTGGAGAGCTTCCCCATGGTTGGTTAGGTCTCCAAGGTTGTTGCCACTGGTTTGTGAAGTAGCGGCCTTGGGGTGGTTTCCAAGCTTGTATCCAAGATGGGGATAAATTTTTTGGAGGCTGTTAAGAGGTGGTGGGGTAGCTTGCTTGAGGTGGATGCCAACTATAATTAGGAGGTGGAATATTCATCAAAGGACTAGTCTAATTAGGATTAGCATTTGTAAATTATGAATTAAAGGAGGTAGAATTTACAAAAGATGGATTTTGTCCCATACCTTGATAAGGTGGTCATTGAACCCATGGCTTTCTTTATGCAACATAGAAAACTTGATCACTATTTCCTCATACAACATGTAGCTCTATTATTTCTAGTTCTTTTGCTATGATGTGAGCTACTTTAGCTTAAACTTTATGACATCTATAACAATCCTTTTTCTTCTTACAGTCTAGATAGTAAATGGCCAAAGATTGATCCAAAGCTTCTTGATTTTGTTTTATGTGTAGGCTATCTATTTGGGTTACCAAATGGCTAATGATATCCTATTTCATGTCTTGTAACAGGTTACTAACCTCAATTTTTGATAGGCCATTTGTAGTTGCCAATGGAATATTATTGCCCCTAACTTTGTTTATGGAAATCTAAAAGAATTCTTGCTCAGCTCTTTCATATCTGAGAATGGTAGGTGAAAAATATCCCCTCCACTCATTAAGTCCAAGGTTTCTAGACAATCTTATTTGACTCCTTTCAAGAAGATGAATTTCAAAGGTTCTTCTCCAAGTACACTTTGCTTGAATTTTTGTACACTAAACATGAACCATTCAACATAATCCTCCAAGGATTCATCCCCCTCCTGAGTCATCTTGAAGATGTCATTTCTTATATAACTTCTTTCTCTTCCATATTCTTGATACTTGACAAAAAATTTATTTTTCATGTCCTCTCAAGTGTGGACCGAATTACCACCCAGTCCCATAAACTAGCAAAGTGTTGAGTCTTTGAGAGTAGCTGGAAAAAGTTTTAATTTTTATGAATCGTACCTGTAGTCATATCTTCTATAGAAGATATCAAAATCAAATAAGAATGTGTCTGGGTCTTCTGATCTCTAAAATTGGGTAAGGCTGATGGTGGAATATTTTTCATTTGTGTTACACTTGTTTCATCTAAAATAGGAAATTCAAAAGTAACTATGTATGGAGTCCCATTGTCCTTGACAAAGTCTCCTTCTCTACTCATGATTGCTCTACTTGTGATATGGATACCAAAGGTACTCAGGATCTCATCCTTAAACTTTGTGTCAATCCCTTGGTCAACATGATAATAAACATTTATCTATTGATCCTCAATCTTTTTACTGGATGAATGGTCTAAAGATTCTCCTAAGCTTATTTTCATTTAATCAAGAAAGCCTTACTAAAATGTTGTAAATATATTACTCTCTAGAGTGTCAGGTTCTTGTAATTCCTCTCCTCTGTTTCTTCTTATTAGCTCAACTAATGCTTTTTTTACTTATATTTCTTTTCTTAGAGCTAATAATGCTTATTTTACAAGTAGCCTCCTTCGGTTTATAGTGTTCTCTTCTTCAAGAGCCTTCTGGGTTATGGTATATTATTCAACAAGATTCTTAGTTGTTGTAGGTATTTGTGGTTCTTTCCTAGCAATAACTTGTGTTTTTTTTGGTAGGAATCACCCTCGAGAATCTCTTTCTCTCTACATAAATGTTATGCCACTCCTTTAGCTATCATGTTACTTCTTGCATAGAGTTAGTTTTTTATGTGTTTTAAGGGGGTTGTTTCAAAGAAATTTTTAAAAAATAATGCAAAAATAAAGGAATGCTGAAATTAAAACAACAAGAATTGAAATTATACTTCTAGAAATTAGTAAATATTATCTATTGAAAGTAGGAATAAATTATTCTAGAAAGAAGGAAATTTTATTCTAGAAAGTAGGAAAATTTATTCTAGAAAGCAGAAAAAATATTCTAGAAAGTAGGAAATAAAATCAAGAAAATTAAAAGCACATTTTGCCAAAAATAAATCACTTTTGTAGGAAATAAACTATAGAAACATGAATTAAGTAGCTTATGCACTGTTTACTTCCAAAACATTAGACATTTGACATAAGACACTGTAGTGCCCTCATTCAACTTGCCTAGTTGAAACTATATGTCTAGGAAATTAGACATATAACATAAGACACCACAATGTCCTCACTCAACTTGCCTAACTAGGTAGAATAGTAAATTAACCAAAAAAATTAATGATTGATTTAAAAAATAATAATGACATCTTCTTTAGCAATGACACCAAAATGTTGTGCAAACTAGTTGCCTAGTGATTACTATATTTACTAGTTTAATTAAACATTAATTGTCAACCCAGGTTACGTCAAATTTTGAAGAGTGTCAGCACTATATATGCATTACTAATTAAGAAATCAAGTTGATTTTATAGTTATAGTACAATGAATTTATGATGATTTTACTAGATAAATATATTTTAAAACTACCATGACAAAATTACAAAACTATTCCACACTTATGTACCATAAATGTATCACACTTATATAATCAAACTTAATAGTAAAATCAACTTACACAACACACTAATAATTAAAGAGGGTCATGATCTTCATAGCAACTCATTCTAACTGGGCCTTTCCTTATTTAGAACTAAGCTCCAATCCCTCTCTGAGAGAATTCATAAACTTCTTAAAAATTTAACTTTCTCGTTACTCAATTCTAAATACAAATGTTATAGTACAAAAATTTCTACTATTACCTTCTCAAATTATCTAACTCCTAGTCTGATCTAGGTTCCACCTTTAAATATAGAAGGCAATTTATTGACTCTTAACCAAATACATCAAACTAAAAAAAATACAAATAATTAGAAACTATCCCTATCAACCTTCAAGTGGTTAGTAACCAAAGTTACTTGTTTTAGGTTCGACTGGATTAGAGACAAAGCATACTATTTTATTAATTTATTTCCTTTTGTCTTTTCTCATTATCCTTGTCTTTCCCATCTTTGGTAACACATCCAAAGTCTCATTGCATGTAGGGAATCCATACAACTATGATTCTTCCCAATCATCCATTTGGTTTTCCAAGATAGCTAAATGTGTCTACATTATCTCCTTAATAATGTCTCTATTTTGCACAGTGGCTGTAGGCACTCTATAGTAACTACTAGGAAAACTATAGGTGAAACCTTTAGTTGTTACAGGCACTCTGTAATGGCTATAAGAAATTTTTAGGTGAGGTTTATAATTATTATGGGTATTATATAGTGGCTAAAAGTAACCTTTAGGTGAAGCTTATAGTTGTTGTGGGTATTTTGTAGTGGCTACAAACAACTTGTAGGTGAAACCTATAGTTTCTATGAGCACTATGTAGTGGCTATATGCAACTTATAGGTGAAGCCTATAGTTACTATAGGTAATTTATAGGTGAAGCCCATAGTTGCTATGGGTAGCCTATAGTAGCTATGACTTAACAAGATTTTACATCTTATCAGGACCCTTAAAATTATTGTTAGATAAAGTCACACCAATATAATTTAATCAAATAAAAACATCAATAATTCATAACATAACACACACACACACACACACACACACACACACACACACACACACACACACACACACACACACACACACACACACACACACACACATCAATAAACATAAAAAATCATAACTTTATTCATTAATTTGCATTGGTGACAGATAGTTATGGGATTTAGCATGGAGAACGATATAAAATTAAGCAATTTATGGCCTCATCAATTGACTTTATGAGCTAAATATTTCCATCTTTTAATAAAGTCATGAGCTAATTCATTAGGAGATTATTTAGCATTGATGAAATGGCTAAGATAGTTTTTAGGAAGATCATTATGTTGAAACTTTTTGACTAAAGGATTGACCAAATATTCAAGTTGCCAAATATAATGTTGAGGTAAGTGATTATACCATTCTAATACATCACCAGTGAAAGTTTTGAATAAGAGTTTAGTGGTGGAAAATGTGTTAGTTTGGAGCCACTCTTTGTAGAGATTACCAAAGGCTTTAAGAAATGAGGTGGGAACTTTAGTCCCATCATATTTAATAGTTGGTGATATGTTACCAATGTCAATAAATATAATGAAGGGAGATAAAGGCTCATTTTGGATAGTTTGAAGCATTTTGTTATTCATTATTGGTTGAGGAATAATGTTAACTAAGGAATCGCTAAGAGGTGGAGGAATGCAATTAGGATTATCTTGAGGATTCATGATTTGAGGTTGATTAACCATGTTGGTCAAATGTTTTTAAAGTTAAATCATTTGATTGGTATTATATTTTTTCATAATGATCATTTGTTGAATCACCTGGGATAATACTTGAGCTGTATCAGGTGGCAGGTTGGTGTTGGAAGGAACATTTCCACATTGGTGTTGGAGGGAGTATTAGAAGAAGAGTTATTAGTGGGATTATTAAATAAATTTTAGTCAATCACTCCCACATTAGTTTGAATATTTTGAGAAGGTTCTTGGTGAGTGCAAAAAGGATTAGACCCATTAATCTCATCTTGAGGTGTTATTTGAACCATGTTTCAATTTGTAGATGGAGGAGAAGAGATGCCCCAAGAGTGATGGTGTTCTTGGGAGGTAAAGCAAGGGAGAAATAAACACCTCATATAGGATCTAAATGGATTAAGACTATCCAAAAAGATTCTAATAGGGGACCTCAATCTGATCAAAGAAAAATGAATAGGATGTAGATTGTAAAGGATGAAGAACCAAGATAAAAAGTAGGGAAAGTAGAAAATAAAGCTAGGTTGACCAATTCAACCTAGTGAAAAAATAGACCTACAGACTGTGTTAGGTCAACCAAGTTGACCTAGTGTAGTGAACATAAGCAACATAAATAGTCTAGGATAGTGCAACATCGATCTGGTTGACATAGCATAATAGATAAGGAAAGGGAAAGGATTACTAATAATATGAGATATGAAATTATGTATGCCTATGGTTATTCTAGAAAATTAGATATTGAAATGAAATACACAATCAATTGAATTGATTCTAGTCAATCCAATTCATACATATAAATAGATTGTGATTTTAAAAGAAAAGTATAGAACAGAGTGAAATAGAGAAAATAAGAACTAACCTTAGCGTTTTGTAGATGAAAATAGAATAGATAACTGACCTGTAACCTTGGAGAGAACTAGTCTAATATGCAGAGATGGGTTAAGTTGGTTGACCAAGTGAGCCAAAAACTACTACAAAAGCTTAAAAAGTGTCCTAAGTTGACCTAGTTGACCTAGTAGACTGAACTAGTGTCTAGAAATGTGCTAAGTCGAGATGGTTGACCTAGTTGATTGGACTACAAATCTAGAAGTCTAGAACTTACACTGTGAATCCTAAATAGGAACCTACTACAAAGTGGCTCTAAATGTGCTAGGTTGACCTAGTCAACCTAGTAGGCTGAATAGAAAGTTTTCAAAGTGTTAGAAACCTATGCTAGGTCAATTTGGTTGATCTAGTTGCCTATTCCTACACATAGATAAAAATAGTTGGGTTAATAGAATCAAGCTAACAAGTCAAAACCTATGATAGAAAAGATGATAAAAAATAAAACAAGTGAAAGAAACCCTAAAAGGGTTTTATTCAAGTCAGGTTCACCAGAATGTAGGCAATCAAAATTGCATGGTATGCATGAATTAATTGTAGATCAGATAAGATAGATCACACCTATACTTTTGATTGGGCACACACTTGTTAATTAGGATCATGACTAATATGAGGATTTGCTAGACCCAATTAGGGGATCACTTGTATCATCTATCACAACACATCATGCTAAGTAGGGTTCCAAAGCCTACAATCTAACACAATCACATAACAACCCTAAAAGAGTCCTATGGTTTCTATATTCACTTATGATAACAAACAATAAAGTAAACTAATCTAATAACAAGAAAAGTAAATTAAACTAGTGCTCACCAAAACTTGTGGCACAAAGTAAGGGGTTAGATGCAAAGCAATCGAATACATGTATATGAAAATTCAAATAAAATAATTATGAGTAACACCCTAATACATGGAATATGAGTAATATTATTTGAGCCAACACTTATGCTACTTCTATCCACTAAAAGAGAGGAGAATAAAGAATATACTTCCCTGAATGTGAACCTATCATGACTTAATCTCTCCCTTAGATAATGGGGCTTCATAAGAAGTTATTGTGGTTCATAAGGATCACTTTATTAGTTTAAATCATCCAATACCTATCCATAATACTAATATTCTCCAAATAAGAAACCTTTGTTAAGACTCCTCAAGTAGAATGGTGGAAGAGCAGATTGTGAAGAAGCACAAGTGTATAATAACTCCTAATTGCATTCATATGGAAATGATCAAAATGAACTTGTATATATAGGAGTATCTAACTTGAAAATAACTTAAACATGTCAATTATGCTAGGCTAACTAGGTTGGCCTAGAACATTATCAGGCTAATGCCTGAAGTTTGTGATAGGTTGACCAAATAAAAACTAGGCCTAAAGAGCTAAAGTGACCCTAGACTATTCTAGGTCAACCTAGCTTATTGAATAGGTAAAAATGGTACTAAGAAATGGAAATGAGGATAAAAATAGGAAAATACTAGAGGAATGTATAAGGAAAGAGATATAGCTTAGGGAAAGGTTTTATGAGCTGAATGGATAGGGTATAATATGGAAATAAGGGACAATAATCCTATGAAGCACCAAAGGTCTACCGACCCCTTTCTTGTTACACCCCTTAAGGTATGAACTTAGAGATATTTATTCATGATGGGTTATTACAAGATGTAAATCATTAGTAATAAAAAAGAGTGTGAAAATATTGTGTATACACTAAGTACAAACCTAACGACTGATTTTTCTTGCCAAACTTAGTGGAAGGAGAGATAAGTAGTTTTATTAATTTTTTGGAGTCTATAATAAAATTGAGCACTAAATTGAGTGTATGAAAGACAAAGGGACATTCCATAATATATGAAACTATACGATTTTGTATAATTCTATACACCTCATTAAATACTCATGTTTTAAAAGAAAACTATCCTTTTTAAGGAACTTGCCAGTTTTTAGTTAGTAACAATTACCAAATACTTTCTAGGACACATGGCACGTGACAAAACCTCTTAGATCCTTCATACTTCCCTATAAATTTGTACAAGTCACTAAATGCTCAATTTTGCCCCCTAAAATGACTTAAAAGGACATGTTGGCTAATAAAATAAATGACCAAGGTTAATATAACATTAAATAACATTAAATGACATATGATATATCTTATGACCAAATATTCAACCCCCTAAAACACTTAAAACTTAGTTTTTTACCTAGGGATTCCCCAATTTGACCTAAAAATCAAATTTGGTTAACAAATTGGTGGCTAATAGGGGTAGTATGCCTATTATATTAACTAGACAAGTATCCTTATTAATCCATTGGAATATGGAGTCACATGTACATGATGTTTGACACACATATTACCTTTGAAAACAAATAAAACATAAGTAAAAACCACAATAAGAAACACACAAGACAATAAACTAAGTAAATACACTTGTGCTTCAAGAGCACTTATGGAAAGCACACACACCAAACTTAACAACTAACTCAAACACTAGCTAACCTAAAATAAGAAATCCCTCCTAGATCAAAGGGGAAGTTTGAAACCTTCCTTGCTTCATGACATGAAGTATTTATTGAGACATGTATCCTTTTGTCCTTTATCATTGATGACTCCATCTTCTTCATGGTATTTACCAACTTCATTGTTATGAGGTTCAATGAGAACCAAGCAGCTCCAATAGGTTGACAAAGGAAATGAATTAATATTGCATCCAAATAGTCTCATTATTCTCATGAACTTGGTATTTAATGTGAAAATTTTAAAATATGACAACCCTTTAAACCTTGATATCATTATCCATGTATATAACTTCTTATACACTAGCATCCTCAAATGGCTTCATGATAAAAAGATCTTGACAAGTAGGAAGAAATTCATCCTCATGTTTGACTAAACACTCAATATCATGCTTAGATTCATCATCAAACTTTTCATTAGATATGAAATCCTTTGGAGAAGAAAAATTTTTACCCAACCTATCAAATTCCTTGCATATGGCATTGAACTTCTAACATAAATCTTCTTCATCATGAATGTCATCTTTAAGAGTTATTTCCTCTTCCTTTGTCTCATGAGACTCTCTTAAGACTAAAACTTCTTTAGGAGTGATTTTAACTTCATTATTTCTATTTAAATCCACCTCATTCTTGAGATGGTCATCTATAACTTCATGATTAGACATGGAGTCTTCTTCAAACACCTTCTTCTTCAAGTCTCTACCACATTCCTCATGGATACACATCCCTTCAAATATGGAGGCAAAAACTTGTGGATTGTCTTTTTATTCACTAAGGAGAGTCCTTATGATGATTTATTCCTAATATTTACTTATTAGATCCTCTTGATCAACCATGAATTAAATTTATTCTTCTTCACTAGATTTTCTCAAGATAGGAGCTTGCTCAAGAAGGGGTGAGGTAGAAAGTTTATGGATAGGATCATGGATTTGAGGTGAAGGGGTTAGATATGGAGTGTGGGATGAAGGAGAAGGATCATGAGTGGGTTCAAAAAAAATAAAATCACTAGTAATCTCATATGGAAGTGAGTTCTTGGAATGATTAAAAGTAGAAACATCGACATGAGTAGGAGCTACACTTTGCCAAGAATATCCTTGTGTGTAATTTATGGAAACATATGATTTCATATGATAATATTCATAAGAATAATAATGATGCTGATAGGCATCATGATATGAAGAATAAGGTTCATATTGATATTGATAGATAGGTGTTTCTTGATAGTTATCTTGGTAGCCATACTCATTGGGTTGTTTAACAACATAATGTTCATATGGAGAGGGCAAATAAGGGTTATAGGACTGGCACAAGTCTTCTTATTGAATGGGATAATAAAATTCATGTTGGAGATGGTACACTTCATGACATGGCTAAGTAATAACTTGTTATTGTTGATAGGGAATGACACAAGCTAGAAATGTCTCATCAACTTCTGTAAGACAAAACTCAACACCAAGGTCATCCATGAAAATTTATTAATAAGAAATAACACAAGGAATGATCATCAACAAAACTAAAAAAGAATACCTAGGCTTATTTAATAGCTAATTTAACTTTGGATTTGCCATTAATGATTATATAGATGCCTCCAAATGTTGATTATTGAAAGAAAACACCAAAAATATTTTAACCTCTTAGACTAAGAGTCCCACCAAGCATGCCAAAAAAATTGTCACTTGGATATGAAATCATTGAGGATATGTCTCATCTCTCCTCATCCAAGTGGCACAATGGAAAAATCTCACTTGTTGTGGGTGCTCGGTTTGGTGAGATGAATCTCTAGAATGAAGGGTTAGCTCCCTAGATTTGTCTTGAAATGATTTCACCTATATTAATTGATTGTTTATGGAGAAAATGGATAGATTTGGAATTAAATTAAACATATTATAAGGGGTAATTCACCAATATATTTACCATAATATTATTATACTCCATCACTTTGAGACAAAGCATACCACACTAACTTAAGAGTCTTACAGTGCACTAACATTAGTATTTCAATATGAAGGTTGCATATATGAAGACTATCTAAGGTAAGTGGAAACATAGATAATTTTTCATATGATAACAATTTATTTTAAACTTAATAACATGTCCATACACTTCACAACACTTCATATTACCTGATAGGCATGGAATCATTTACATCAAACATGGAAGGATTGAGATAAAATAAGGATAAATGAATATCTCTTAACCATTCACTATACATCTCTTTGCACACTTTAAAAATATAATATATGAACTCAAAATTGAATTGAATTTATTTTAAAAATCAATTACAATGTCAAAACTAGTAGGGATTTTCCATACGTAGTGTGGTATTAGATTACAAAGGCCAAAATGGTATCTCTTATAGAGCTTTAGATAAAGAGGAGGAGAGATAAGTACAAGGGTCACAAGGGCACTTTTAAATATGATAAAAGGAGTTAATTATGTATGGAAATAGGATATGGGATGAACCATGAAATGTTAGGAATCCCAAGTTTCCATCCAAGTCATCAAACTCTTATAAAGTGGCATCAAACTCCTCATTCTGGATCATAAAAACTACCTTCATGAGTATTCCTATCTAAACGCCTTATAACTGATTAGGAATAGGTTAAATTATTGGGATTAATGTTAAGGAAATTATACATGACTCTCCATTTATTTTTTGTAATCTTGGTCATTTGGAATTACCTGAGAGTGAGACATCATCATCCATAGTCTAAAAAACTCCTTCTTCATGCACCCTACACAATTGGCCTCAAAATTGGAATAAATTACTCATGAAAATACATGGGAGGGAGTTTATTACACATTTAAAGACCATAAATTTCCTTAAAAACATTAGTGACACCTTCAAATGAGTTCACTTGAAGTTTTCCAACCTTCTCACTAGCTTGTCTAATATGCCAATTTTGATTGGCTAAGATGAGAGATTTTATTTGAAAACTTAATCATTTTTTTAAGTATTAAATTTAAATTAAGGGTTATACCAAGTCTATATATTCCTCACAAAGTTGGTTTCATGCTTATAATCCTTATAAAACCTACAAAACACAAAAAAATGGTAAAAAATACCCTATTTCTACCATGTCCATAAAGGTCTGTACAACCAAAAAACATGGGGAGTATATTGAGGAAGTCATTTAAAATTTTTAATCACTTTAATGAAAAAAATATGCCACCAAATTATCTTCTCAACTCCATTTTCACAAATTGGTCACTTACAAGGGTTTTGAAGGGTTTTAGACCTGTTTGACCTCTTAGTATTCATTAATAAATTTATGATATTGGACTTACAAAAAAATTACAAAAATTTGGTTTTGAGGGCCCCTAATAAATTTACAAAACTCTTCTATCCTCCATTAGATGCCTCATGAAAGATATGATCACTTGAACTTCTCCTATCGAGCTTGTTTTCTTCTTTTCCTACATGTCTGAGTGGTTTTAAGGTCCAAAAATGGTTTCCTTTGGTTTTATTTGCACTCTAAAATCATTAAAACTTTTTAATTCACCATAAAAACATTCCCAAACTATTTTTAAGTCTCACTAAGAGATATAAGTATAAGTGGCTCTTCATTTGGACACTAGGTCTAGCCACATCTAATAGGCCTACCTGTAACCTTTGCTCAAAATGACCTTTTTTGATGGATTGCCTACATAACAATAGATTAAAAATATCTAATACCACAAAATATAAATGTTCCAATCTGATATAAATTTCACTTATATTTATATTTTAAATTGACCCCTTGTTTGGCCTTTACGCATAACCATGCCTCATGAGCCTATCTGCAATTTTGAGGGTCCAAAACACCCTATTTGGTTTCATCATCTTAATGAAGGTTATTAATGCTTATTTAGATGTAAATAAACTCTACATGTCTCTTTCCAAGCTCTAAAAAACCTTAGGTTCACCTTATCACCTCCCTTCCCTAAACCTACTTGCCTATGCATAAGGGGAAGTTTCTTTGTCTAAGATAAAATAGAGGGAAATTCCCCTATTTTATTCAAAAAAAATAATATTAGAGGGAATTATTAAATTTATGATGACATATCACACAATAATAAATCTTTTTATTAGGTCACTTGGCCCTAAAATTTATTCAAAACCCAAAATAGACTCTTCAAAAGGTAGTTTGTGTGCATAATAGTAAAAAAATGACTATATATTACCCTTTAGGGAGGGTTTATTATGATTTATTTCCTTGTATATAGTTAATGAGATGTTAATTCATAATTTAAATATATTCCCATCATTTTTTCAATGTAACCCTTATTAAAATTCCTCATATCCATGCCCTTTGTCTGACTGGTTTTGTGCTTTGACTGTATTCCTTACCTCTTTGATCAGAAAGATGACTCTTATAGGTGTAGATCACATATTTATCATTAGATATATTGATATAAGGTTATAATTAAATCTTCAATGACATATCATGGTTTCTTGAGTCACTCATACAATGTGTTGCTATGCCAAAGCCCTAGAATAATCACCGTTTGGGCATTACTAGCATATAGTTGACTTTAAATAAAAATCATGTGGAAAATAAGAGAGTTATAAGCATGAATAATCATTTTAAACACTTAAAAATGATTTTTTGTATCCAACATAGGTCTCCTAAGCATTCACCCTATCAATCATTAGTGTCTTCATGCAAAACTTCCTTCAAATATGACATATGGTCTCATAGTGCTATAGGTGAATGTTTTCCCAATGAAGAGACACCTGTAGGTGTATCTTGGGGAGAATATCTAACATATGAAATTAATTTTATGATATTTAAACCTCTTACCCTCTTATAAAACCAAAATTCATCTTAAAATCTTTTACCTTCTTGAGTTATCACTTCAAAACACTCTTTCATCTCCTTTCTTTTGTAGGTGAGTATTTCAAGCTACTTGTATGAATTATCCCCTATGTAAGTTATTTAGACTTGGAACTAGGCATAACAGACCTATCCTTTAGTATTGATGTGTTTCCTTTAAATAAAATGGCCATTCAAATCATGAAACATGCTTTTTTTCTCCTTTAGTGCTAAGTCAATTATACCTCCAAAGGCTATAGACACTACTATTTGGTTTTAGTGTCTTTGTTGGCAACTTTAGGCCTTCTAACAACTTCCTTCCATTGCTTAAATACTCTCCAAACTCTGCAAGGAATTTATCCCATGATGATACTAAAACTTTAGTTCATTTATAAGTATTGGAAATATTTGAAAACATGCTACAATATATTAGTAAAACCCCAAGGGACTCTATTTTGCCCATTTAAAGATTTGATCCTTGAACTCACAATGATCACCCTTGAAATGGTTTAAAACTTATTTAACACTTTATCCCTCTTGGTATATATAATATGATCCTTTTGTATTATTATAGCTTCAGTAATGATTCATTATTGTTTTTGACACCTATATAAAAGTACTTCTACCTCTACCAACAAATCATGTAGGTGTTGATTTTGAGGTCTGCAAACAATATATGATATTGTGAACAATCTACATTATTTTGGATATTTATTGAATTTTAAATCAAAATAAGCCTCCCAAATTCACTCCTCATGTCTCAAATATATTTACACCAATACTAAAACTCCTATCATAGCATGATGTCATCATGAAACCTCTGTAGGTGCACCTTAAGAGGTGTGCATGCAAACTATATGCAAGTGTGTACAATGAGCATGAATTATAAGTTTCAATGGTGTTTATTCCTTCTATAAAATATATAAGTATAATTTATTCATTATCAAAACCTTGGTTATCTCAATAACCTCTTTTCAACATGATTAGCTTCAATGAGGATGTATACATAGTGCATTCTAAAAACTTGTAGGCAATGAGCAGATTGGAAACATGTGTTTAAGGGAATTGATTACATAGTGAAATGATATCCATTTAATGTTTTTTGGATAAAATATCAGGATATTTCTAAGATAAATACAATTTTTACACTTAAATATCAAATTTTAACCCCCTTGAAGGTACCTAGCTGACTCATATGATCATATAACAAAATGACTATATGGTGACTTATGACTACAAATCAAAGAATGTTTGCTTGTAAAATGAGATTATAAGGTAAAGGAATATAAATATAAAATTTTAAACATTATAAATAACCGAAAACAACCCCTTGTATCTATTTTCAAATCATGAAATCTTGAACATGGTGAAAAACTATTTGTTTCATAGAAAGGTGCTTCCTCTTATAACCTAAGCTATTTTGCTCATCCAAACTTCATGAAACTTGAAACCAATAATGGGAATAATTTTAGGAGGATAAAATTATATAGAACCAATATCAATATCTATATTGTATTTAATTTCTTAAACCAAGGCAAAACCTATAGGGTACATAGATTAGTAGGTAGATTTGAAAGGTCAACTTTGTAGGAATGGTTCATAAAGCTTAGACCAAAATTTATGTATAAAAAAATGTCAAATGTAATATTAATGATTTTATAAGACACTCCCAAGATCATTTTTCTTGAAATCTCTCATGCTAACCATACCAAGTACAAACTTAAAGACTGCTTTTGCTTGCCAAGCTTAGTGGAAGGAAAGATAAGTGGTTTCTTCATTTTTTAGATTTTTTATTAAAATCATCATTTAAGTTAGTTTAAGGAAGACCAAGGGACATTATTGAAATGTGCAAAACTATAGGAGTCCGTATAATTCTGTATACCTCAGTAAATGCTCAAGTTTTATAAGAAAACTACCCTTTTCTAAGGAACTTGCCAATTTTTAGTAAATAATAGTTACCAAAGACATCTTAGGACACATGGAATGTGAAAAATCCTCTTTAAACCTTCGTATTTCCCTCTAAATCTATACCAGTCATTAAATGCTCAATTTCCCCCCTAAAATGACACAAAAGGACATGTTGGCTAATAAAATTAATGATCAAGGCTAATATAACATTGAATAACATTAAATGACCTATGTTATATCTTATGGCCAAATATTCAACCCCTTAAAACACTTAAAACTCAAGTTTTTACCTAGGGGCACCCCAATTTGACCTAAAAGTCAAATTTGGTTAATAGTTATTTAACTTCATTTAGCCTAAACATATAGCTCATTTGTGTATATCATTATATCTCTCATGTTTTTTCATTACAAGTATGTATGGAGGAGGAATCTTAAAAATATTTAAAAACATTTAAAAACCAAATCATTAAACAAAAGGTAATGATATATCAGGAAAAAAATTCAAAATTTTAAAAGTCACATCACACTAAAAGACACGATTTAAATCACATATCCTTCTTTTAGTCAAAGATAAAAATCCATAGTTGGCCTCATGGTAGAGCCTAGGTCCATTAGGGTGTAGCAGGTTAATAGATTAGAAAAGGAAAATAAAAAAAATCTTTTAGTGTTACCTACTTTCTCACCCAAGTACCCAATATTCATAGTAGACCAATGATCTATAAGGGGTCCTAAGGAATGGGGAACATGTCATGGGAAGGTAGGTATATTTTAATTTTATTGTACCAATATACCTTCATGAGTAGATCACAGTAGCATGCTTATTTGCCTATGAAGCTTTATGTCTATAGTGCACAGGTTTCCTTTGTACATTGATGGCCATTAGTCACTTAGTATCTTCTCATGTCTCTTAAGGTATTCTCATAAGACACCTATGTTATACTTTTTACACTCCCTTTTTAATTCCCTAAAATCCTTATATTTCATCTTGAGAAATATTATTTTGTTCATTGATCACTCCCCTTTGGATTCTATTTGTGGGTTACATTGTAAGACCATGTTAAGACCTGACCTTCATCACAAATTACCATAATTTCACATTCCTATTACCAACATCCATTATTTACCATATTTTCACATTTATTACACCTCATAGTGGTTCCATTTTTGAGTTATAGTGTAAGACCATAGATAGGACTTGGCCTTCATCACAAAATTTTCCAATAATCCAAGTCACAATCAAAATTACATGTGTCAAATATGATATAATATGTGATTGATTATGAAGTTACACATCATTGACATGATTCCCATCTTGATTGTGTATGTTTTGTGCTTACTTTATTTCTCTTTCACTCTTATCTTCGTATTTTTTGATTGCATGTAAGAGTCCAACCATTTCTTAAATTTTTCATACTTCTCAACCTAACTTAGTGTGATAAATTTAAGACCAATTTTGCCAATTTTGTTTTTCTCTTATACTTCCCAACATTATTTAGTATGATTTATTGATTTAATTTATTTTACTTTTATATTATGTGTTCATTTTCATATTTTACACTTTATTACATTATTTTTATACTGATCAACATGATTTAGTGTGATTTTACTTGTTTAAATTTGGTGTCAAATCTTTCACTTGGTTTAAAATCAAACTTTTTACCATCTTGTTTATCCTTTTTGGTTCTTTATAATTAGTCATTTTATTGTTATTACACATTTCCCAATGTGAAATAGTATGTAGTACATTTTTTTTGATTGATTATGTTTTACCAAGTCCTTTTTTACTTGTTTCTTTCTAACCATGCATATGTTCTACATAATTCTAGAAAATAAACAACACCTCATATATTTCCCATAACATATACAACAAACAACTAAATACATGTGCTAGAAATAAATATATCCAAGCATCAACAACCATAACCATAATGATAAACACATAAAATCAAATATTTAACTACCAAAATGAAACACACACACACACACACACACACACACACACACACACACACACACACACACACACACACACACACACACACACACACACACACACACACACACACACACACACACATATATCAAGAGTTTTAATATAATAATCTAAAAATATACATAGCTCTATGGTTGGGCCCCATCCTACCTCTCTCGTGGCCTAGCCACACTGCCTATAGATGACTTAGTTTGACACCTATGAATTGAATTATATAAAGAAGCTATCTGATATCTCAATCCTAACACCTTCTCTTGTAGATGATTTACTTGAGCCTGCACTTGTGCCAACTTGGCTAGGGTCTCTAGATGTGTTTCTCTCTACTACTATTATACTATTATCATATATGTCAAGGTCACCACATGTGTCACTCTCTCTTGGGCATGTACCTATGTCATCTATATCATTATCACCAGATGTGCAACTCTCTCCTCAACTAGTGCTCACCATGCCCATGTCTCTCTTTCACCCATCTCTACTAGTGGATTCATCCCCTCTCTATGTATTCAAAGCTACTTCATTGCCTCTCTAATTAGTTTTAACTAGCTCAACTAAGCTAGGGAAGATGGTACCCTAGGATCCTCCAGTATAGTAGGGTCCTACAGTGTCAAAAAATCTTCTAAGATATTATGGATTGCTCCCCTCACTAGGGAACCCCATATGATCTCCTCATCCTCTACCATACCTACAAAAATAACAATAGATAGATATTGTATCATTGATATATCTAAAAATCTATCTATCTCTAGTCTATTTTAAGTAAACTTAAGCAAAATTTAATCACATTTTATTACCTACCTATGTGTTGGCCCCTACTATCTTGCCATCTATGTCAATATTGAGCATAGTATCCCCATCCACATAGCCTTTGATAACCTCCTATATTGGTCACCTCCCAAAAACAAATCATGTAGTCACTACTCATGCCCATCTTAGGCTATGCCTATATGGTCTCTCTATTATCCAACTCTACTCTAGCTTGCCTATTGGGTCATCTGAGATGGTGATAATGTCTACTATCTCTTATTACTACTACCTCCCTTAATTCCATATCTATAGTGGTTGTTTATCCTCATACTATATATCTAGTGGTGATACCTCTAGTGCTCTTGCCTCTACACCTATATCCTCTTGATCTAATGCCAATCATGCTAAACCAGTCCATGGTCTCTCACAATATGACCTAAGCATTAGCCTCACCATTGGTGGTCCTAGTCCTCCTCTCCCTATCAGGCCCAAAATATGAGTACCACTATTGGTACTAATAGGTGAGGTAAACCCATCTACCTTGGTAATCATACCACCAGATGTGGCTTTGACCACTAGGTGTAGTTACTTATCACTTATATCTATGCCAAAGTTGGTGTTACTATCTCCTAACTAGGATTTATTATATCTATGTACCTATATGGATTCCATATTATATCCACTCATCTCACTATCTATAGTGCTAGCATATGGGGTATGGCCCATGCTACCTAGTCATATTTCCATCTCTACACCTGAGAGAACCTATCATCAACTGCATGGGGTAACCTAGTTGGCTGATATATAGGTAGCCTCTCATAGATCCATGCCATAAATAATATGATTGGTCCCACTAAATTTTGCCCTCTTAATATCACTTCATACATGTCATGCATGAGTTGTACCTAGATGATAGATCCTAGGTCATATAACACCCTCTCCTCTAATATCATCAAGCTTAAGGCTATCATAAAGAGTGGTATCTTGTCATCTACCTTATGTTACAAATTTTTTGATATCATAAGTCTTATTATATCCTTTTGGATGTCCAAAATTTGTACCATATATATATCAAACATATTCACCCTCAATCTAGGGTGTATCATCTTTGAGCTTGTTTCCCATATGGCTAAGGCTCTCCTTTCCTTCTCACTATCAATGACTCTTATGACTATAGGTATCCCTACTATGGGTAGTCCTAGGATGGAATGCAATCCTCCAAGGTGATACCCACCTTTATAGTATCCCCCTCCACCTCCCACCTGAAGGTGTTAGTTAATCATTCCTAGCATCCCAAGAACATGAATAATAGATCTGAGCTAAGGGGTATCCTACACATATCTGTTATGCTACTTAGGCCCAAAGAAATCAATCTGGCTCTATCTTTTATTGATAGGTATTCCAATAAGTCTAAGAGCCATGATGCATTCACCAAACACTAAAATATCTGACATCCCTAAAATCAAGAAACAACAAAAGATGTATTAGATCTTTTATGTCATGTATAATCAAAATACATTCTTTTCAAATATAAAAATATGCCTAAATTGTTTCAATCTATTCATTTTTAATCAATTAGACCTACTTATAGACTACTCGACCTTTTTATCCCTTAGTCTATCATTTTGGGCCCTTCTATCACTCTTTTGGCCTTTGACATGCATTTCCATACTATTTTGGTTCTTTGGTCAAACACTAGTTTAACAAAAATTTCCCTATTTAGACTTGGTTGAATTAAAAATCTAAGTCAACCCTCTTCCCCCTATTACTGTGTTGTCATACTAGAATTTTCTACTCAATTGGCAATAATGTATTGGGTAAGTAGTCTGAAAAATAAACTATGTTGGTACGGACCTACTAGGTTGGGAGTATGGATTTTGTCACTTTTCAGCCTACTAGGTCGATTGGGTTCTTTTTACCTATTGACCCCTTACATTTTATGAAATAAGTGCATTTTGGTAATTATTTCCCCAAACCGTTCAAACCCATTTATCTAATTAGTTTTTCCTACCTTTAACATCTAATTTGGTTTCATTTTGATGTCTAAAAATGCTTGAAAACACAAATTTCTAAAATTACACTTAAATCACTAAAATATTTAAAAACTAGCTTGAGATTCTCAGTTGCCTACCTATCCTGCACCTGTTACGACCTCTAGGGGTCCCTCTCACCTAACCTATCATCTCCTCACCATCCTAGCTTTTTTGATCTCTTTGATATCTTTCTCTCTCCTTCACAAGTCAAAAATAACAAATGACTTTCATTTTAATGTATTTAAAATCACTTTTTAAAAATCTTAATCTTTTAAATATATTTTGTTAGATTCCTTATTTTGCCTCTATCTTTATTTTTTCTCATCTGTTTTCCAAACCATAAAATGTTCTATAATCATGATGATCTAGACAATCTTTTCCACTATTATATGCCTCTTTTCTAGAAATTTCAATTTTGCTCTATTTTTTACACTAACTTCTATAAGTTCACTTGATGTTATTCAAATTGGACACCTTCACTTCTCTTGCAATCTACTTCCTTATCTAAAACATTAAGGTAATTAAATATATGTATTTTTTAGTTTCATCTTTTTATTTATCTTATTTTCTTCTTATTGCATCTTACTTAGCATCAATGTAATGTGTTATCATGTTCTATTTCTTGAAGTACCATCCTGTGTTGCATTTACATGACACATGATGAGTTTTGAGTGGGTAATATGTATACAAATAATATTTTTAAACTTTTATCAATTACTAATACTTTATATCTTAAAATAACCCATTAAGTCTCAATCTCTCTAAGTGCATGCCTTAAGGGATGCACAGGGAAAGGTGTGGGTATACCATTGGTGCATCATAAGATTGTTATCCCTTTTTCCACTTGTTATCTACACACTTGTCTCCTAAAACCATGACCCCTAATCTTGTTATTTTCTATTTTACCCATTCTAGGCATTTGCTAAATTTTATCCTTTGTCCTCACCTAAATACCATTTTGTCAGTTGGCTATTTTAAGTAGACTGGGTTGACCCTGTACAGTTTCAAGATATTTTCACTTAGGAATTAGGTTAGCCTTTGGTCAACCTAGGTAGGGACCTAGTGAATTATTATTTGAAATTGTGCTCAGTTGACTAGGTTGACCCTATTAACCAATATATTTAGAAGGGTCAAGGGTTAGATCCACCTATAAATACATGTTAATTTCCATAATTTACAAAGAATAAGTGAAATAAGAAGTAAGAGTGAAAAAACATTTGCTTATTGACCATTCTACTTGATAATTAAAGCTTAGGGTTCCATACTTTCTTTGGAAATAAAAATTTTGTCTGATGGAGTAGTCTTTTGGATGCATTGTTAGGTTGTGTATCCTAGAGATAGTTTATCTTTGTCATCCTTACATACCATAAAAACTTTTTATGAAGCACATTGGCCAAGGGAGAGATTGAGGCTCGATGGGTTTGTATTCAAAGGTAAGTATTCCTAACTTTATATCTCCTTTGTAAGAGTAGATAGATATGCATTTGTACTTCTCTTCCATGTATTAGGATTTCATATATATTTATGTGAGTATATGTTTTCTATGCATGTTTATTTTTATTGTTTTTAACCCCACATTATGCCACAAGCTTTGGATGATCACTAGATTATATTTACTTTACTTGTTATTAGTATAGATGAAATATCAAAATGTAGGACCCCCTTAGGGTTATTGCTTGATTGTGTTAGACTAGAGATTTTGGAACCCTCCTTAGCATGGTGTATTGTGTTAATATATCCCCTAATCAGGTCTAGTAGATACCCATATTGGACATGATCTTGCTTAACAAATATATCCCCAATCAAAATTATATGGTATGATCTATCTTCTTTGAGTTAGGATTGATTTATAAACATGATGCATTTTTCATTACATATAGATCCATCTCATAAGTTACATCATCATACAACTCTTGAATAAAAGGGTCATTGGTAATAAAGTTATCATAGTTTGGGTTATACATAGTCCCACTATGTTTATAATGAGCCATGTTAGGATGTATAGCTAGGTATCATGAAAAGCAAAGGGTCCAAAATTAAAAAAAATGAGTTATAAAAATAAACAACCTTTGACTGTCTAAAAGAGGAAGAAAGGGTAAAACAACTAAACTAGGGAGAGTTAGTATAAAACAAACTTGAAACTGATATAATAATTGATATTGATTTTCGCAAAGGTATTTATAATCAGTGGCAAAGGTAACACAAAATCTCAAAACTCATCTATGGCTAAGGTACTAATTTTTCCAAAAGTAGTTATAATCTATGAAAAAATATCTAGACAAAGTAGAAAAAATTGTGAACAATGACCAAATGATAGAAATTATTTTGTCAAAGGTAGTTATAATCATTAGTGTTAAAAATAAGGCTATATTTAGAAACAAATAACTCAAACAAGGACTCAAAAACAAACTAAACTAAGGAAATTGTCGGGGGTGAAACTTGGTAATTAGCTCACTAAGACTCAATATTTAAATCACAAGAGACTATTGTAAAAATGAAACTAGGACACTTGGAATTTAGCACAATAAACTTAAAACAAGGTACATGGAAATAAATTTGCTCAAAGGACTCTAAAATAAGGCACTAGACAAACAATAACCACTAGGTCTAGGTAAATGAGGCTTTAGATCAAATAAGAAATTAACCTAAGTAACACAATCCAAATAGAAAAGATAAACAACATAAGTAAAAATTAGATGAGGTTTTGGCACAAACTTGATTAGTTTAGGATTTTCATTTCAAAAGGTTGAGTTTCAAATTTAATACAAATTTTTTAAAATGTTCTAAGGAAAAAGAGCTAGTCCTAAATGGGGAGTGTAGCTATACGTTTGAAATAAGATAGGTATAATAATGGTTTGGAAATTGGTTTCAAAAGAGATAAGTGTTTTGAAATGATTTAGGAATCATAATAATGCTCCTTCAAACAAATGATATGACAATGCTTTTGGACTTAAAAATCAAAGGCAAATGTTTGAGACAAAATATGCAGTGTAATGACACTCTATTTACATAAGTGACACAAATTTGGTTTTTGAATAAAAGTCTAAGGTAAAAAGTTCAACTAGAAAATAGATAGAGTAACACCTATTAGGCTAAAGTTGTTTAAAAATAATGTGATTATTTTGAACTTGTTTTGACTTGATAATATAAATAAATAGTTTTATTTTAGAAACACACATGTAAATCAAATAAAATAGAAATAACACTAATGTCTCCTCTTGTCCCTAAAACTGATAGGGGTGTGTGAAACTTATATCAATGTTTTTATTGATATACAAATTCTTATGAATAATTAAGTTTTAATCTAAAAATTAAATTATAGGTGTAGGTAGAGTTATGTATACCCCCCTCTATCTCTCAAGCATTGGTACATGGCATAAACTTAGAGTGAGGAACACTCGACATTTTTCATGATATTCTATGGTAAGTGGAGCTGACTAAAAAACTATAAGTTTTGAATTCACTAAATGGTCCTAAACATGGATAACACAAGGGAACAATCACGTCAATTGGGTTCATACCTACTAACTTACTATGAAAGGGTCTATTCCTTTACATAAGGGCTCAAACCATGTACTACTTAGTAGAGTTTGATGTTTAGCAAGACCTAACCCAAGTTTTCATTAGGATCAGAGAGGCTATCCACTCATCCCCATGGTAATCCAAGTATCACATGTCTAAATTATATACCCTATCATGGAATGGGGTTGGTACGATCTTAGGAAATGAAACCCCAGGTCAACATAACCCTAAATAGCCTATGAGGGAGAAATGAGCCCCCACCCATAAGATATATGTAATAAAATGAATTGGAAATGCTTTAAAGGTCATTTATATGTCACCCAAGTCACTTAGAGCTTGGGAAGAGCATACATGACATTCTTTTTGAAAATACCAAACAAACAAGGCAATAAACTAAGTGCTTTTTATCACCTAAGCTCCCTAAATGGAATGGAGGGGAGAGTATACATGCAATAGTTTCTAATTATCTATAAATAAACAAATCTAACTATGAACTTTGAAAATTTAGCTAATAACAAAAAACAAAAATAAAATGAAAAAAATCTTAAGATCTCTAACTAAAATATATATTCTTTTTAATAACACCAAACCAAAATGTGATTGCAATTCTTTGACCGTTGGCCTTGGTTACACTTTTAAAAACTTTGAAAACTAAAAGACAAGTGTGATTAAGTTGATTTTAAGCACTAAAATAAAGTGTATGTGAGATTTTAGAAATGCCTATAATCCAATATCTCCACCTTAGTTCCTAAAAACATTTTAGGGGGTTTTCTTGTCTCTAATCCAAAAATCAAATGAATAAATAACATTTTATTTTGAATCCTCAAGTTTTTGGAAAAACATAGAAGAAAGCTACCATTTTATAGGAAAAAGACTTTATTTTCCTAAAAGCACAAATAAACAAAGAGCACTTTGGTGAGGTTGTCATTTTATGGGTGAAACTACCAAATAGATGTGGTGAATCCACTAAATACAATAGAAAAATAGGTGAATTTTCCAAAACATAGTGTAAGTTTACTTGGTGAATCCATTATTTAGTAGGGTCTAAGCCACTAATTCCATAGAGTGAAGCAACCATTTATTAGGTCAAACCTATCATTTCAATGCCACTATTTATCCACAAATAAAGATCACAAACAAACATAGGGCAGGTAAAGTTATTGTTACATAGGGTGAAGCTGTCAATTTCACAAAAAATAGAATGTCATTCATTTCAAGGCCAAAACTCTAAACTTGAATATATAAATGCATTTGTTTAAAAAAATAAGGTTAGCATATCATTTTCCTTAGCCATACAAGATGTGTGGTCCCACTGAGTGTGTCATTATATATATTAGGAGTTAGAATTGTATACAAAATGTAAATTAGTCCTTTGTTAGTCCAAATAACAAAAATCAAGCATATAAATACACTAAGACTAAAAACTCTTGCCTAAGAGCTAGGGAGAGCATAACATAGCAAACAAGATCATAAAATAGAGATTAAAACAACATAATTAATTTGACTCCTTTATCTAATTTGATACTTATTGGCATAAGGATGTTCATTTTTGGTCTATGACAATTATAATCTTATATCAATGCTTCTCCATAGTGGTAACACTTATCCAATGGTCACTTGTGTCTTGGTGTGAAGCTTGGCATAAAATGGGCATTATAACACCACTCTCAATGGCCTCTTGAAGTTATTTTAGAAGATTAAACTTAAAAATAAAATAATGTTAGCATATGGTGTGGGCACTTATATTTATAGCTCTAAGAACTAAGTCTAACCTTAGGGAGATTAGATTAAAGTATAACTTTGGTTGAATCTAAAATAGCCTAGGTTGAGTAAGGATAACCCTAGGCTAGGTCAAAGCACTCATAAAATATTGATACCTTAGTTTTATATATTTATGAGGCTTGAAAACTAGATTTAGATATTTTTGAGGTTGTGACTCATAATTTTGGAATATTTAGGAAATAATAAATCACTTTATTAGCTCCTTTGACCATTGACTTTGTATTTGAATAAAAATTCCTTTTTTGATATGTGAAATTCACTAATTTGATTTGGAATTTTTATTTAGGATAGTTAATTAATATTTAGAATGTAATTCATCTTTCTTATTACTTTTTATCTTTTGTCAATTATTTTAAATGTTTTTAATTAATACCTTAACAGACCCAAAGTGTCAAATTACTAGGTTGTAATTTGACTAGGGTTGAATTTGAACTATGTTATTGGTTCATATAGGGTAATACACAAAATAAACAAGCCTCATCATAATTTTGGTTAATTAAATCTCTTACACAAATGAATTTAGGTAATTTAGATGATTTCTAGGCTTAAATTGTGTCATTTGCTAGAAATTGAATTGAATCCCAGTTAAGGCATGAAAGTGGCCAAAACTAATTATATACAATTACAACATTATCTTCATTATTAATCAACTTAGTGATTCCCATTTTATCTCATATGTTTTTAAATAAATATGAAACATGAATTTGTGTCCTTATCACCAATTAAGTTCTATAAATATTATTTACACAAACTTTTTATGAAATCGATAATGATCAATCATAATTCAAATTCACAAAAAAGTAAATCACATAAACATACTTGTATATAAATAGATGACAACATCAAGATTAATCACTTCATCCATATTAATGTACACTTTGGAAAATAGCTCATAAATAATAAATATAAATTTCTTTAACTAGAAAACATCTTAAATTCACATCATAAAATTTGAAACTCAAAAAGCATTATCTAAATTCCCATGAAATAATCATCAAGTACAACCATGTTACCTTCCATAATAATTTAATAGTTACTATTCAAACTTATTTAACAATAAAATTAAATATTTAAACTCATCCATAATTACTTGAAGATAATGAAATAATGATAAATATTTCACATTTAAACATTGAATGCAACTTCCAAATGATAACCAATTAACAAATTCATAAATGACTTACCACACTGACTCTAAATACATAAATTTTTAATGTAAAAATAATTTTAATACCATTCAAATAAAAAACTTAACTTCTATAATCATTCATAATGTGTAAAACCTATATTTAATATTATTTCACACTATGCATCGAATCCAAAATGCACTTAGTTACTTTTTGAAGTGTATAAACAACTATTGAAAGTTAGCAGGTTAACATTTAAATAGTGTTCAAATCATAAAATCAACCAACACCTACAATAGGCTTTACCATTATTTAATCACAAACCAACATGAGACAATTTTTTTTGATGATATAAGTCCAAGAAATGCACAACCTTATTTCTCATTATGTAGGAAATATAATGTTTATAAAAAGATTTATTTCACTATGACTCCAACACAATGCACAACCAAGTCAAAAATCTATTTTTTTATAAGACCAAACACTTTATTATGTTGTCATTAGATAATAAGACCATCTTGCTACTTAGAAACATAGTATTTCCTAAAAAATGAATAGTTTTTAAGGTAATCCAGAGACCATATTAGTAATTTATGTAATAGAAAACAATATCCATTTAAAAATTAAAGTATAAACCCAGATTAATTAACTTAAAAAATAAAACTTTGATAAAACCTTTTGAATTGACTATTCTATCTTATTTTAAGTTCAATACATTCTTAGACACTAAACAATATATTGAGGTCCATTTCCCACTTGTTATAGATTAAAAAAATTAAAGAAATTAATATATAAATATTGACTACAAACATCTATTCAAATCTGAATATAATTCAATAATCATTTCCAAACCATGTTAAAACACCATAATGACAAATCTTTCATTTCCCTTAAAAACATTTTCCACTATTATAACAATGAATATATACAATGAAAAGAATAAAATAAAAATACAACATAATCTTTGTTTACTCTAAAAAATTATGATATTGTTATAATGGATAAATTTTATAATAGAATACTAAAACCATAAATGACACAATCATATCAATCCTTGTAAAATAGAGTCCACAACTAGATACAAGAATGTGATACAATAGTATAAACAAAAAATCTCTTTTACCTTGTCTAAGTCCATCAAGAGAGATCAATCATCAATCCATAATCATGTATAAGATAATACCAAGCATCGACATGTATCCCTACCCACCCCAAACATTATTTGGTGGTGGAAATAGGTTCATAAAGACAAAGCTTGAAACACTCAAAGAATTCAACAACATGATGAAATGGTATCACAATGTAAATAATGGTTTTATAGAAATCAAGGATTCAATTCCAACACAACCCTAAGACCTATAAGTCCATCATAACCATAACTTGAAAAACACACATATCTAATATATAAATATTCAAATAAAAATTTAAATTAGATATGGTTCAAAACCCCAAAACACCCAAAAATCATCCAAAATAAACAAACACAAAACCAACATAATAGATCAACTAAAGAGTCATTTCACATATACCATCCATGGGAGAGGTATTCTCCTGATCTCACCCTTAAGGGTTTCCTTGACTAATTCTTTTATAAATAATAAACAAATTTAGGTATATTAACTAACCCATATGATTCAAAACATTAAACCATTAATTTATTTAATGAAAACACCCAATAACACATTACTTCATTAAAAAAAGTTTCAAAATGCATTTACTTGGTATTAAGATGAAATTTGATACCAAAAAGGATTAGACATTTCCTATGGATTATTATTTTTCTTCTTTTCCACCATAGTCATCTTTTCATTTTCATTTTCTCTTCTTTATATTACATTCTTTAATTGTCAAAGTTCTATCTAGTTGAAATCCTTATTCCATGAGTTGGAACTCCCACATCAAAAAATCATACCCATATTCCATAGTAATGAATTCAAATTCAAAACCATCGGCTTCTTGCATCCAACCCATAGAAAACACCATGCACTTTGTCCACCAATCCATCAAAATGAAACAACCAAATGATATATCTAGCATACCCAAAGTCAACTACCGAATCACTCTGTGGTTAAGGTTACTCATTCATGGTGAATATAACATGCCATCAAACTAAGTCTTTATGACTTATGGTTGTATTTAAACTAATTTCATCACATTATACATTCAAATCATATCCATTTATTGGATTAATGTTCATTCTTTCTTAGTCCTTTCATAGACTAGTACAAACTATACAACAATTTAATTCTTTTAAGAACTTAAACTTATTTAATTGCCTCGATCTGATTATGGACTTGTAAGATTATGATGCTGACCCTTTATGTTAAACACTTATTATTTACATTGAGACCTAAAATGGTCTTCAAGGATAGAATCATAAAACTTATCAAAAGTCTTATGACCTTAAGAAACTTTTATTTATATTTGAATACTATTTGTATCTCACCTTATCATAACTCTTCACATTGATGTTATAATAAACATGTTCTCAACCCAATATGCATTTGGTTACTCAAAATGAAAATAATAAATAAAGAAAATAAATAACCATAATATAGGAATTCAAATCAACACCAAATATCTAAACCAAGGGAAGTAACACAACTCAAGATTAATAGTAAAAACATTCATTTAGGATAGTGATACCACTACATCACGTTTTAACATTCCATACATACTTCACCTTTGTAATTATACACAAGCTTCTATAACTAAGCTATGTTTATTTATAATCAACCTATAACTAAACCCATAAAGGAAACAATAATATATGAGCAATATAAAAAATAAGCTAGTACATTAAATAATGTTGTATAAAGATCAATTTAAAACCAAATTAAATATTTTAAAATGAATCATAATATCCATAATATAGTATCCAAAAATGATAATAGTATCAATAAATAGTCACTAATTAATGCAACAGGTAGGTGTGGTCATGACTTCCACCCCACTTTAATAATGAAACCATCCTCAAAGCCTTAAAATAAATGATGATAGTGCTATAAAAAAACATTTTCATCTTATTAGGTAACACTCCTTTCACCCATTTGATCTTATTGAAAAAAAAATTGATGTATCTTTATTTTTCTTAGATTGATATTATATTAAGCCATAATTTTGATAGGTTTAAACTAAATTATATATTTATCTTCCACCTAAAGATTGTTCTAATTTAAAATATATGAGGGGTATAATATATATTCTATCAACAAGGCTACATGAAAAAAATCATGGATCTTATATAGAGAAGGAGGAAGATCAAGATGATAATCCATTGGGATGATCTTTTCCACTATTTCAAAATGTCCAACATAGTGCAATTCAAACTTAGCAACTTTGCCAAAATTAATGAAACTTTTATGAGGTCTTACCCTCAAAAATAGTTTATCTAAAAATTAAAATTATCTATGAGATATTTTTAGATATGATTTTATTTTATGCCAATTTGAGGCCACTTTTAATCTTTTTCATATGACAACCATTTTCTCATCATACTCTTTCAAAGTTTCAAGACCTAAAAATACATGAATTTATAGGATATTCTAGCAAAAAAGAGTTATGTTTTTTCGTTTGTACAAGGCCTCAAATGGTGCGATATTGATAAAAAAATGATAGGTGTTGTTATAATAAAAATTCACCAAGTGAAATAAATCTTTCTACTTATATTTTTGATTCATGACATACATTCTCAACATGTCCTCAACAATCATGTTCAACTTTTCAGTTTTCCTATCCATTTTTAAATGATAGGTTAAAGTGAAATTTAGGTTTGTACCAAAATTAGCCATCATGGTTTACCAAAACTAAAAAGTGAAGAACTTGTCTCTATTTGATAGAAACACTTCAGGCACTCCATGAAGGTAAAATACTTTTACAACCCTCTAGGAAAGGACATAAATGACATCTATAATATTGCTTGCAATAAAGTGTACCATTTTAGTGAGTTTATCAATCACCACCAGGATTAAATCATGTTTATTTCAAGATTTAGGCAATCCCCTAATGAAATACATTGATATTACAACCCATTTCCTTTTTTTAATAGAATTATGGTAAATCAATTCTTGAAAGGAATGTTAACAAGATTGTTTCAAGCCCAATATTTGAAGCATTAAAAAAAAGCATCATAAGAAGAGTTGTAAGGGCTAGAAATATGATAATAAAAAATAAAATAAATATAATATAATATCCATAAAATAATTTCTATATGTTATAAATGAAAAACCTTGCATATATAGGTAAGGACAAATAATAATAAAGTTAAACTGACTAATGTGGGATAAATTCATATAAGGATGAACTAGGAAAAAGATAAAAACTATCTATATAACTTAGAAAACATGATAACCAATTATAACATCCCTCCTCTAGTGAAGATAGGGGCTAAAAAATCCAAACACAAAGTGGCATATCCATAGTATGGGTCTAGACAATAAAGCCTAATCAGGTACTTATGAATAAGGAAAAAAAATTGTAGGAACAAAACTACCCCCCACCCCCCCACCCCCCCCACCCCCCCAAAAAAAAAAATGATGTTAAAGAGAGAAACGAAGGAAAGAAGGGAGGGAGGAAGGACTCCATGTGTAATCCCCCCTAAGGACAACTTACTTCACCCCACATAAATATAAATACTATATATCTTATGTGGATGGAAATAGTGTAAGGAACCATCTACATAGGTGGTGAGATAGTCCCAAAAATAAAATGTTCTTACCATAAATGTACCTTCCTCTTGAGTGATATGAACAAGATATCCCAAAGACAAATCACCTATATAAATATTAATGCCAATAGGGAACACAATACCCTATAAGATTTTACCAAGACCTCCATGAGTTTATGCCATAGAGTCAAGTGTGCAAGATCCAAATCCAAGAGTATGTTTCTCAAAGGAACCAAGCACATAAGTAAGTAGATCCAAAGTGGGACAAATAATAAATGCAGTAATAGGAGAAGAAATAATGTCCATAATAGAATGTGAAATAATAATAGGTTCTTCATGAAAATCACCCTCTAAACACATATCCTCACAGATAAGAGGATTAGGTGATGAAGAAACAACACTTATGGCATGATAAAATTCATCCTCAAGAAATCATTATGGTATCTCATCTATGATTCTAAAATTGATGGTGAAGGTGCCACATCCTCAAGAATCATGTCCTCTTGATCAATGAAATGAATATGAGTAAAAACTATATGATGAGTAATAGGTACCTAAAAAAACCATCATCATAAGATAAGTACTCGCTAACTAAATAAAGAGGAATAATGAGAGGTGTAGGAATTAAGAATTCCTCATCTATATCATCATCAATAAGTATGTCCTCAAAAAATGAAGAGGAATCTTGATTCATGTCACTAGTAAAGAGTGAATCCTCATTAGGAAGAGAAGAAATATGTGCCAATATTTCCTCACCCATGTACATATCAAGACTTAAATCTTGAATAGCATTAGTGTCATCATCAAAATATAAATCCTCGCTAACAAGAGGAGAGAGAAGTGGAATAGAAAGAGGTGAGTAAAAGAGGGTAAAAAAGACCTAGAAGGCTTAGTATCCTTCTCAAATAAAGCTATAATATAATCCCAAGCTTAATTTAGTGATGTGTCACATGTGACATAGCACTGAAAAATATATGAAACATGGAGGCAAATAAAATAAAGAGCCTCATCTTGTATGGATACAATACAATCAAGATCTTCCTCATCTATAAAGTGGGGAACGTTACAAAGCATAACTCTTCACATACCTTTCTACTGTAAATGTATCTACATTTTGATCTTCCAAATAATTTATTTGGAGGTGTTTAAGGGATAAAATAAGTAGGAATCCATTTTCAAAAAATAAGGAGAAAGTCAAGAATAAGAACCCTCTTGAAAAGACAAATCCCCCTATGACAATTTAATGTCTCTCAATGAAACTAATGAACACCCCCAAGAAAGTGTAAGTTTCCCTCCCAAATTTTGGAAATTTATAATTGAGTGTTCTTTACAAAATAAATTAATCCAATGGATGGATAATAAAAACATACACTTTTAAAAAAACTAGTACGTGATTTTGAGTCATAGTTCAAAAGTTATAGTATTTACAAGATTTTCATCATTAAAATGGGTCAAATAAGTAAACATTGCACAAAAATTAAATTAAATAAAGAAAAAAATTATTTACCACTTCATGAATCTATTAAAATCTTCAAAACAAATTTCTAGAAATTTCTTTAGCAGAAACCAAGCATAGGTTTTCAAAAAAATGTGTGAGAGCCATCTTCAAGAAGACTTTTTACAAGATCTAGAAAAACCTGATGAATGGACCCTATTATGATGTCCTAAAATGTGGTACCTCCTGATGCACAATGGTCCTACCTATTATAGGATGAAATTAGAACTAAAATAATATCCTATACAACCTCAATGACCAGTTATCTAGATGATGATCATACATCTAAAATTGCAAATCATTCAACCTCAAACCAAAATAAAATTGACCATCTATTTAGAGGATGAAAATAGATTGATATATTAATTATTAAGCTACCAAAATATCCATATGACCTTATCCAAAATGATTATAACTTATATGGTAGGAAATTTAGGACTTTTAGCTAACTGAAATAGGAGTCTAATCTAAAAAATTAGATTTGTACTACCTTTGGTAAAGCACAAACTTCACAAATTCCCTAAAAAGCTTCCAAACCAAATTTAAACATGGGTCTAGATAAATAAGTACCTAATGATAAATCCTAGGATTTGTATTTCCTAATTAATGACAAAAAAAATAGAACTTATATCTATAAAAAATACCTCCACTCCACTATTAAGAAATTTTGATAAATGAACAAATCCTTTTAATAGTAAATTCGATAATGGATGGATGAAACACCTCCAAATCTGATACCATGAAAGGAACATCAATGATGTATAGGTATTCAAAAAACTTGTTTATTATGGATGAAAACACATACACTTACCTCTACCATATGCCTAGCTTTTATCTTTTTTGGTCTTTTTTTATCTCTCTCTGTCCTCAAACTCTTTCTCTTTATATCACTTATAGCTATTCATTCCTTTCTTGAATTTCCAAACCTACCTTCTTACCTATTATCACTCCAAACCAACTCATAACATCAACTCTTTATTAACCCCTTCTCTTTGTCTTATGAGTCTTGCTTCAATTCACTCATTCCTTGATGAAGGCACATTAATAACTTGGCTCCATACATGTTTCAGGTCTTTGTGGATATGTTAGGGTTATTATCATCATATTCCAAATCTATAAAGTACTATTTTAAACCTTTATCCCATCTAAATAATTTATTTAAATAAATATTTCAACTGATACTACCTTTACCTTTTATTGTGATTGTCCTGTAACCTTTTTTTTAGGCAATTTTCCATTGTACGGTCAAGTATAGATTGCTCTTGATAAACCAAACTCTTTTTTATACACCCTCTATCATAATTTTCCTTTACATGGAATTCATTAGATTTAATTTTTCCAAAATTCACTTTTACAATCCCTTTTAAGGCTTTGTCTAGGCCTAATTAGGCCTTGAGGCCCTTATTTAGAACACAATCCTCCTATTCCATACACTGATGTATTGTATCAACTTGAAAACCATAAAATATCTTATATCATTCTAAAATATAAATAATAATAAAATTTTGTGACTTTAGACCATTTTAAACTCTTAGAATCTTGTTTTTTATTTCTAAAGCCTAGTTCAAGGTTAATGTTGCAACCTAAGAAGGGTCAAATTGACATATTAGACTTTATAAAAACTTTAAAACTATTGTAAAAAATATTTAATGTCTTTAAAATCGCATTATACCTTTATAAATTTATTAGATATCCTTTAGACACCTATATTTAGTGATTTACAAATGTTTTAGGTTTGATTGTGTGTGAAGACACAATAACCTATAGGCCTAAGCATAATTCCTTCATGGAATACATACTAAAAAAAATTGAAACAAAATAATAAACTTAGTAAAATCAAATAAATATATTAAAAATCACATATGTATTTAAACCAATAGTCTTTAGATTCTTTACTTTGTTCTTAAGCTTACTCAGTCTTCTCTTGAACACATAATGCAAGAAACACAGGGTTTACATAGTTAAAATCCAAAATTAAGATGTTTAAATTGATTTTTATGTACATTAACATTCACACACCTTAAAAATAACATCCATACAATACCAAAATACAATTATTTTATCAATCTCTACTTCTTCACTAAGTTCTAACCTTCTTATCTTCCAATGCATACATAGTTTACTTATCACACAATACAAAAAATAAGGCATGATAGGGTCTACCAATTCAACTTTAAAATTAAGGTTTTCTCTATTATTTCCTCAAGGTTAGAACTTATACATCATATAATACACCCTCTTAACTCTCCAAACATAAATATTTACAAGTTATAGCATCTATAATTACTTCTAATGGTTCTTGATCCCTTCAAAAATGTTGAGAAAGGACTCTAACCACCTTAATCCGTATGAACATTTATTAAAGACTCTTAATATTAATTATTTAAATGAGTGATATTGACACCTCATAGATTCTAAACAATATGATTACATCATTGACACCTCCTAATCATGACCAAAACTTGATAAGAGAGTTTAAATTTTCAAATAAGTAGAATTGGTAGGAAAATGCCAATTTCAAAATTTAAAGACTTATATGAATTATAACCATTAAAAACGTATTATAAATAACCCCTATCACATAAAAAAACCCAAAATTAAGACAATTGAAGATGCCCCTACATCATACTACTAAGGAGAGAAATATTACTTTCCTATAAAGTTACAACTGATCTTACTTTGATGTCTTTCACAACATCTCTCTTTCTTACTAACTTTTACTCTTCATTACATGGCCTCCTGGATCCCAAGGCATACATGAGTCATGTATACCTCTTTGATTCTTGACTAAGGTTGTAACTAGTCTTTCATGAAAATGTGTTTACTCTTTAAATTCACACTTGTACTTTATCTTTCCTCCTACTATCCTCATCCAAGCTATACCTATAGCTAACAATAAATCATTAAAGAAAACATGTCTCTCCTCATTACTTTGAGGCATACTCCATATCTTCTCCTTGTTTTTATGTTTTCCTTGATGTCAATCAACTTCATATGACTTGTATACATCATTCTTCATCTTTGCATTAGTCACCAACTCATCTTGCTCTTCTCCTTCTATTGTTTCTCCTTCATGTATAACATGTCCTTCAACCTTAGTAACTACAAATTCATCATGTAGCTTGTCTCCTTATATGTGACTATTAATTTCCTTGAAAAAATTTATTATCTTAGATACCATTATTACATGCCATAGGTCTATGTTCTCTTTTGTAACTTTAGCATCTCTTTATACATCTAATGAGGATCAAATCTATCTTCCATATTCATTGATTCATACACACTAGAATATTTTTTAAAATTATCACACCTTTACTTGTTACATTGTCCCAATGCTTCTTTGTCTTATTTTTACATCTTCTTAGGTGAGGATCACTTCATGTTTCATGCCATCTTACCTCATAGATGAATGAATTGATTATTCCTCTTCTAACATTAATACTTTATTTTGAGCCTCTCTTTATTCTTGGTTCCTCTTAAACACTATTTGATAAAATTATCATTTTTCTTGTTCCATGATCCTATGCATTTTATCAACTAAATCATCTCCTTCATCAAATTTCACACCTATATACACACATGACAAAACATCATTAGGATGATAATCATGAGTCTTACTTACCCCATTCTCTATCTTTTTAGCTTCTTGATTATCATCCTCAACCATATTCTCATTTTAAAAAATTCTCCTTATCTTTTACTATTCATCATCGGTTCTTTTAGAGTCTATCTCACTATTTTATAATTTAAAACCTTTGTCTAAACTCCTTTATGACTTGATCTAATCTTTTTAATAGCATCTTCATCTCAATAATATTTCTTTGCTTAACTTCATCTTTATTCATTTCCTTGTGGAAACCTTCTTGCTTCAATCCCTTCATCTCTCTTTTGATCTTTACACTCTTTATATCTTCACTCTCTCTCTAGTTATCACCTAGACCTATCTTTTTAAGAAGATTATTTACTTGCCTCATTGACCTCACTTGATCTTCTTACTTTCTATCTTCAACTCTTCTCGAGTTTTCTCCTTTTGATCTTTTACTAGCTCTCTATTTTCATTAGCCTTTATGGATTAAGAGCTTCAACCACATTACTTTTCACCTTTATACCTCTTTATCCATTACTTAAACTTTATTTAAAAACTTTTCAAGTAACCTTCAACATTCTTTCATGAACTTATCAAATACATGAAATGAAAATAAAACAAAACATGTACATTTATTTGCTGGTAAACCTTCTTATCCTCTTCCCAAAGAACTTCTAACTTTGATACCAAAATGACATAGAGGTATTCAAAAAAATTGTCTATTATGGATGCAAACACAAACACTTACCTCTACCATATGCATATCTCTTATCTTGTCTGGTCCTTCTTTATTTCTCTATGTTCTCAAACTCTTTATCTCTTTATATCACTTGTATACTTGTCACTTATAAGATATTTATTCCTTTCTTAAATATAAAAAACTACCTTATTAAAAATTATCACTCCAAACCAATTCAAAACCTCAACTCTTTATTAACCCCTTCTCTCTATCCTATGATTCTTTCTTCAAATCACCTATTCCTTGATGAAGGCACATTAGTAACCTAGATCCATACATGTTTTAGGTCTATTTAGTTTTATTATGGTTCTTATCATCATATTACCACTCTATCAAGTCTTATATATAACCTATATCCCATCCACATAATTTCTCAAAATAATTCTTTTAACTTATACTGCCTTTACCTTTCATTCTGACTGTCTTGTAGCCTTTTTAGGCAATTTTCCATTATATGATCAAGTATAAATTGGTATTGAGAAACCAAACCCTTTTTTAGACACCCTATATAATATTATTCCTCTATATGTAATTTATTATCTTAACTCTATTCAAAATTCACTTTTACAATCCATTTTAAGACTCTATTTAGGCCTAATTAGGCCTCTAGACCCCTATTTAGAACATAGTCCTCTTATTCCATATACTGTCATACTGTATCAACTTGAAAATCATAAAATATATTATATCATGTGAAAACCCAACTAATAACAAACTTTTGGGACTTTTTACTAGTTGAAACTCTTAGAATCTTGTTTTTGGTTTCTAAACTATAGTTTAGGGTTAAGGATATTTGTGACTAACCTGAGAAGGGTCAAAATAAGGTATTAGACTTTATAAAAACTTTAAAACTATTGTAATATTTTTTTAGGGTCTATAAAATCCCATTATAACTTCATCCATTCATTATATCTCCTTAGAAACCTTTGTTTAGTGATTTGCAAACATTTCAGGTTTGATTATGTGTGAAGACATAATAACCTACAGGCTTGAGCATAATTCCTTCATGTAATACATATTTAAAATATAATTAAATGACATAATTAAATTAATAACATCAAATAAATAACTTACCAATAAAATATGTATTTCAACCAATATTCCTTAGATTCTTTACTTTGTTCTTATGCTTACTCAGTCTTCTCTTGAACACGTAATACAAGAAACACAAGGTTTACATAGTTGAACTCCAAAAATAAGTTATTTACATTGATTAGAATTAACCCACCTTAAAAATAACATCCATAAAACACCATAATAAAATAATTCTATCAATATCTACTTCTTCACTGAGTTCTAACCTTCTTGTCTTCCAGTACATACACAATTTACTTAATCACATAACTTAAAAAATAAGGCATGACAAGGTCTACCACTTAAAATTTAAAATGGAGATATTCTCTATTATTTCCTTTATGTTATCACCTCTACATCCTAAAATACACCATTTTCACTCTTAAAACATGAATATTTATAAGTTATAAAATCTATAACTATTTCCAATGGTTCTTGATCCCTCTAAAAATGTTGAGAAAGGACTTTAACCACCTTAATCCCTATCAACCTTATATGAAATAATCCTAACACAAATTAATTATTTAAAGGAGTGATATTTACCCCTTATATAGTCTAAACAATAGGATTACGTCATTGACTCCTAATCATGACCAAAACTTGACAAGAGAGTTTAAAATTTCAAATAAGTAGAATTAGTGGTAAAATGCCAGTTTCAAAATATAAAGACTTATATGACATATAACCATGATAAACACATTAAAAATAACCCATATCACTTAAAATAACCCAAAATTAAGATAATTTAATATGCCCTTTTATTAGTCAATAGGATCATTTCGATCCTAAGATCTAAAGCATTAACAACAAAAGCATTATAGTAAGAATTGTCAGATCTAAAAATATGATATGTAAATACAAAGACAATATCATATAATATAAATAAAATATCTTTTATATATGTTAAAAATGATAAGACTTTAATATATAGGCAAGGAAAAATAATAAATAAGTCAAAGTAACTGATGTGGGATAAATCCACAAAAGGAAAAACTAGGAAAATGACAAAAACTGTCTATAAAACTTAGTAAACATGAGAAAAAACTCTACCATTCCTCCAATATTACCATGATCAACTTTCACAGGATGGAATTTTAATCACTTGGCTATGAAAACAAACACATCTTTCTTTAATATTGACCATAAATATAGGTCTTTTAGCTATTGTGTCATTTTATTGACACATAGATGAGTGTAGTGAGGTGTATCATGCACTTCATTCAAAACCTATTCTCAACAAACCATCTGAAAAACTAAAAAATTAGAATCAAAATTTTAAGTCTATTTTAACATAGATTTTAAGGAATTTAGAATCAAACTTGTGTTATTCAAGCACGTAGTTTTTAAAGTCATATTGGAGAATATTGATGGGAATAATGTAGGTTCACCTACTTAGAGCATTAAACACCCTATTCTCTTTCCCTTTTACGTAATCAATATCACTATAAAAGTCATTGATAAATTATATCCACCTTTTTTTCCTTGCATCTAGTTCATGTTAGGAAAACAAGTGTGTAAGGATGCGATGATCAAATTTAATTTTGAAGTGTTTTCCTAATAGAAAGTGCTTCCATTATTTCAAAAAATGGAAAAAAAAGATAATTATAAATAGTGAGAGGGGTAATTATTCTCATTATTTTTGAGTTTTATATATTCATAGGAAACTATTTTTCCATCTTGAGTTAAAAGAACCCCAATGCTTAACTTGTAGGCATCAACCCAAATTTCAAAATTTCCATTTGGATTTGGTATAGTTATAATAGGAGATAAATTCAATAAATTATTTAGTTATTCAAAGGTGGATTCACAATTAGGGGATTGATAAAATTTCTTTCCCTTCCTTTGTAAGTAAGTTATGAGTTGAGTAATACTTAAAAAATCTTGCATAAACCTATGATAGTAACTAGTAATCCCCATAAAGCTTCTCAATTTATGTACATTCCTTAGAGTTGGACACTCATTAATGTATTTAATATTTAAAGGGTATAATTAAAATAAAACCTTATAAATTAAATGTCCTAAATAGTGAGTTTCATATTAAAATAATTAATACTTGGATAGTTTACCATACAATTTATGTTTCCTAAAACATTACAATACCATCCTTAAGTGATGTTCATGTTCTTATTCATTTATGGAATAAATTATAATATTATCTAACATACCAACAAAAACTTGTCAATAAATATTAGAATACACTATTCATTAAACTGATAATTTTTTTAAGAGCATTATTTAGTCCAAAGAGCATAATTATAAATTCATAGTGTCCATGTCTAGTTCTATATGCAATCTTATGAACATATTCATATTTGATATGGAGTTGTTGGTACCTCAATTAAATATATATATTTTAAAATAGATTTTCCCCTTTAATTTGATAAAAAATATCATATATACAAGGAATTAAATAATTGTTCTTGATTATGGCCTTATTGAGTATTTTATAGTCAATACACAATCTGAGCATCTCATACCTAAAAAAAAAACCACCAGAGCTCCCCAAGGTGACACACGAGGGAGTATCATTCCATTATCTAGAAAATATTTTAGATAAAACTTAATTTACCTTAGAAAATTTATTTTTAGTTGATAAGGTGTTTTATATATAGGTGTTGTTTTATGAATTACATTTATTGTAAAGTCAAATATCCATTTGGGAGGCAAACCTCGTAAATCTTCTAGAAAATCATCTACAAATTCTTCCAATTTTTTTTAGTTTTTGTGTATTTATGTGGTTTCCTCAATAATATCATTTAATTTTATGGAAAAAAGTTGGCATATCTTTCTAGCAACCTTATTAAGTTATATGACTAAAAGAATTTGTTGAGTTGAAGATTTAAGGATTCCTTGAATAATTATTGGTTTTCCTATAACAACTACACATTGAACTCATTTGTTAAAATATTATAACTTGGATTTATGTGATTGCATAAAATACATGCCAAGAATAATGCCATATTATCCTAATGGATCAAGGAATTGGTTCAAACAAGTTTTGAATTCTACCAAATTAAGTTCAACTTACTCTAGACATTCATTAACAACCACTTTCTTTGAGGTGCCAAACTCAAGTTTCCATCCTTATCTAAGTTTAGTTAGTTTTATTGTACATGTAAAATCATTAATAGTATAAATAAAACTATTTTTTGATCCTTAATAAATCAAAATAGAGAATTAAAAACCTAAAATTATACGTCTAGTCTCAATAAGCATTGACTAAAATTCTACATTTATATTATCTACAACTGTGTAGACTTTATGATTATTTATTAACTTAGGTAAGTATAGGAATGGTTGTATTCACATTACCAACATATCATATTAGTATTATTTTCAATACAAGTGACATTTAATACTATGCCTAGTCCTTGAAAGGTTTATTGATTTTTGGTTTTAATAGTCTTCTTTGTAAAAGAATATGGTTTAAAACTCTTTATATTCTGAAATTTATTTCTAGAATTGTATCCTTTTCCAATAGTCATATTAGAATCATTTTTATTGAAATTACTATTTACTAGATTTATTGGTAACTTATGATTTCCTTATTGCCTATTGTTTTAAAATTATTATATTGCCTTTTAGTGAGACTTCTCTTTTTCTTCAGCACAATGTGATAATTCAAAGCATTAGCTAAGGTTTTTGTGTTGGTAATGTTTAAATCATGCATAAATATCAAATTCAACCTAAGTTTAAACTCAATTACCTTTTTTTTCCCATACTACATGTAATTTACATGATTCAGGAGTCCCATAAACTTATTTTCATATTCAGAAACTATCATAGTTTCTTGTTTTAACAACCAAAATTTTGTGATCTTCTACTTTTTATAGATTATTTTGAGATACCTTTATATGAATTGGTTCTCAGAAGTTTCTCATGAAATATAAATGGAATACCAAACTTTCATAGTACATAAATGATTCCACCACAAAGAAACATAACCTACCATTTGACAAGCTTTGATGCGTGCTTTAATGTTATAACCTAGATTGTGTAAAGTGAAATACTTATGTAAATTTATTAAACATGCCAAAAAAACATCACCAGTGTCTTCACTATAAAATTTGGGAGGATGAATTTTTTCAAGTCTTTAAAAATAGTTTCCATAACCTTTTTGTTGTTTTGGATGTTCACTAGGAAGCTCTTCTTCTTGCCCACCCTCTTCCAAGTTTTCCAAATGGTTTAACCTTTAATAGAATAATTAAATTTGACATTTAATGCCATGTAGTGCACCAAAAATTTCATGTAATACAACATTATATTCCTTAAGTACCTAATTTTTATGTTTATATTGATTTATAACATGTTTGCCACTATGTTTCACATCAGTGTCAACATGATCATGTTGATCTTGTTCATGATTATCAACTAGGTTAGTTACATTATTACAAAGGTTATGGTTTGATCTAATTCTAACTATATTGATTCATTAAACATGAATTTAAATCAAATCATTCATAATTTTTTTCCTGATCTATCCTAAACAAAGTCTCTAAAACCAACTATCATAACCTTAGAATTTTGAGTTTTTAAAAACCCTAATTTTGAGGAAGTTATGCATGAATAACCTATATACAATTCATATTAATACATAAATAATTTGCATAAATATATTTCAAAATTCAATAAAACTAAAAATTTAACGTAAGACAAGTTATAAATGTAAATATCTAGGAACACTACAACACAATGTATTTGTATTGAAAAAAAAACATTAAAACACAAATAATGTTTACGTAACCATGAATCATAGGAAGATAATCATTCATAAATTTTTAAATCCATGTTAGTGTCTTTTAAGTTTTAACACCTATTAAACTTATGTTAGGTCATTAGTGTCATATGTGGCCATAACCATAATTGAACCACCTTTCTCACTATTTTAAGAAAATCCAAGATTTCATATAAACTAATTAAATTATCATTAGCCCATATAACCATAGATTAAAAAATAGACTATTTATTTCTAACACATAACATCAAATAGTATTATAAACTATATAAGTTCACTCAAACAAGAATATTTGAAACATTTGTAAGCCCAATACTCATTAGATCATAGTCTAAATGTGTATATACTTATACATATTTAATTCCATCCATGATATCTGATTAGGTCATCAAACCACTTATGGATCCTTGAGACTTAAATATTTTTTAAATTTAAAATGATCCAAAAAATTAATCACATCAAACAACTACCTAAGAAATCTGAGTAAAACCAAATAGAACCATTCCTTAAGTTATCATAACCCCATTGAACTCCATACAAACCTATGGTATAGTTATCGATGATATTAATGAGTTTATAAAACCATACATCATATCTTTTTAATTATAACATAATAGAAACAATTTAAATATGATAGTCTTAACCAATATTTAAGCATACCCTTGCACCAATATTAATAACCATGACTTATACTTCAGATGTTTATTACATAAAAATATAATTAGTCATGAGATTAAATATCAAAATGGATCATGACCTGATTTAATAGAATAATACAATACCAATAATAATATACAAATTAACCAAGGTCTTTTATTCTTGTTATTCAATTTACTAACCAAACTTAACATAAAATTTCAATTAACTAAAATTAAAATTCAACATTTAATAATTTATTCTCAACATACTTAACTATTATACCAAAAAAGAGATGAGATAAAGTTAAATAGTAAGTTAATCAAATATTACAATATCTATATTAATCTTATCTTATATGAATTCAAATTTACACTCCAATAATATTCCTAAAGAACCCCTATGATTACAACTTGCTCATTATTTTTAATTGACTTAGTGATTCCCATTTTTATCTCATATATTTCTAAAGTAATATGAAATAAGAGTTTGGGTCCTTATCATTATTAAGTTCTTGAAATTTTATCTAAACAAACTTTCTATGAAATTGATAATGATAAGTCGTTATTCAAATTTACAAACAAGTAAATCACATAAATATATTTGTATATAAATAGATGATGGCATAAAGTGTAATAACTTCATCCATATGCATGCACACTTTAATAGATATCTTCTAAGTAAAAAATATAACTTACTTCAACTAGAATACATATTACATTAAAATCTTAAATTAGAAACTTAGTAAGCCTTCTCTAAATTCCCTTGAAATAATCATCAAGTAAAACCATGTTACCTTACATAATAATTTAATAATTACTATTTAAACTTAGTCAATGATAATAATCAATATGAAAACTCAGCCATATTTACCTGAAGTTAATGAAACAAAAGTAAATATTTCACATTTTAACATTGAATTTCAACTTCCAAATAATAAACAATTAACATATAGATAAATGACTTACCTCATTGACTCAAAATATATAACCTTTTAATAAACAAATAATTTAATTTAATAACATTATAATAAACACTTAACTTCTATAATTTTTCCCAATGTGTAAAATCCAACTTTCATTTTTATCACAAACTATGTATTGAATCCACAATGAAATAAGTTCCTTTTTGAAGTGCATAAACATGTATTAAAAGTTAGTAGGATAAAATTTAAATGGCATCCAAATTATAACATCAACCAACATCTAAAACATGCTTTACCATTATTTAATCACAAACCTACATGAGACAAAATGGTTTGATGATACATGCCCAATAAATGAACAAACTAATTGATTAATATAGAGGAAATAAAAGTTCCAAAAATCTTTATTTCAATAATAATCTAATAAAACACAAAACCAATTCACAAATATAATTTTTTAATACCAAACACTTTACTATGTTTCCATTATATACTAATATCATTATGCTACTTAGAAACAAAAGCTTTCCTAAGCAAGGAATATCACTAGTCATTTTCAAAGGAAACTCATAGATGGAATTAGTAATCTATGTAATGAATAACAATATCCATTTACAACTAAAATTGCAAACCCATATTTATGAACTTAAAATTTGAAATTTGATAAATCCTTTTGAGTTGATTATCCTCTCTTCATTTAAGTTTAATACATACTAAGACACCGAATAGTAAATTGAGGTATGTTTCCCGCTTGATATGTATTAAATAATGTAAATAAATAAATATATAAATATTGAACACAAACATATATTCAATTCTAAATATTCAATAATTATTTCCAAACCATGTTGAAACACCATAATAATTAATCCTTTATTTCCCTTAAAAACAATTTCCACTATTACATCAATGAATGTATATGGTGAAAATAATAAAATAATAATATAAAAAAATCTCTATTTAATCTAAAATATTAAAATATTATTATATGTATAAACTTTATAATATAATACTAAAACTATAATTGACACAATCATATCAAACCTTGTAAAACCAAATCTATAATGCGATACAAGAATGTGCTACAATGGTATAAACAACAAATATATTTTCCATTGTCCAAGTCCATCAAGAGATATAGAGCATGTAACCCATCTTCATGTACAATATAATCCCAACCATTGGCAAGTATCCCTACCAACCCCATCAATTAATTGGTGGTGGAAATAGGTACATAAAGATAAGGCTTGCATCACTCAAAGAATCCAACAATATGATGTAATAGTATCATGGTTTAAAAAATGGTTTAATATAAGTCAAGGATTATATTCAAACACAAACCTAGAACCAAAAATTCCATCATAACCAATATTATCTCAACATAAACATAATGATTATATAAACAGTCAAATAAAGATTCAAAGGAACTAGAGTTGAAAACCCAAAAACACATAAAAATCATTCAAATTAACCAAACACAAAACCAACATAGTAGAAAAACCAAATTGTCATTTCATATTTTGAGTTTACCCATACACCATCCATGGGAGAGGTATTATCCAAGTCTCACCCTCATGGTTTCATTGACCAATTTGTTTGGAAAAAATAAATAGATTTAGGTCTATTGAGTATCCCATATGCTTTCAAAACTTAAACCATAAGTTTATTTAAAGTAAAAAAACACCCAATAACACATTTATTTGTAAAAAAAAGTTTTATAATGCACCTATTTGGTATTAAAATGTAATCTGATACCATAATGGATCAAACTAATCATATGGTTTTTTATTTTTATTATTTTCCACCACAATCATCCTTTCTTTTTTTCTTATTCTCTTCTTTATACTACATTTTTATATTATGAAAGTTCCAACCAATTGAGATCCTCATTTCAATATATATAACTCCCACCTCAAACACTCATGCCTAGATTCCATAGTCATGAAGTCAATTTGAAAACCCTAAAAACTATCACGCACTTGTCCACTAAGCCATCAAAATGAAATTACCAAATGATAACCCTAATCGAGTATACTCCAAAATCAACCAATTATTCATGTTAATAGATCATGATGAAAATAAAATCCCATAGACATAATTCTCTATGACTTATGGTTATATTTAAACTAATGTCATCATCCCTAGACTTTCAAAGCATAGCCATTTCTTGGCTTAATGTTCATTCTTTCCTAGTGCTTTCATGGACTATTACAAACTATACAACAATTTAGTTCTTGTAAGAATTTTATCTTATTTAATGGCCTTAGTATGATCATGGACTTGTAATATTATTGTGTCAGCCCTTTTGGTAAACACTTGTTATTACCACTTAGACTTGACCTTTTTTTAGAGTATAAAATCACAAACTTATCAAAGGTTATATGACCAACAAATTTTTATTTTCATCTGAATGTTATATGCATCTTGCATTCTTAGAACTATTCACATTGATGATAGAACAAATAGATTCTCATCTAAATGTGTATTTAGTTACTTAAAAATACAATAATAAGTAAAGATGATAAACCACAATGGTAAAGGAATTCAAATTAACATGAGAATTATAAACCAAGTGAATTAACATAGCTCAAGATTAAAAATAAAAAGACTCAATTAGGATAGTGATACATCTAAATCATATTTTAACATTCCCTTCATACTTAACCTTTTTCATTATACACAAGATTCTAGAACCAACATTCACTTATCTATGATAACCCTACAACTAAACCCATAAAGGCATAGATAATATTTGAGCATTATCAAAATAATTTAAGTACATTATATAATGTTGTATAAATATATATTTAAAAATTAATTAAATATTCTAAAATGAATCATATTATCCATAATATAATGTCCAAAAATCATAATAGTATCAATAAACAATCACTAATCAATGTAATAAATAGGTGTGGTCATGACATGATAGTCACAATATGCATTAGCATCGTATCCTTTGGGTATAGGTCAACTCATATCAATATATATGGGAGGAAGGAGAGATATTTGATGACTCTCTATAAGCTTCTAAAGTAATTAATCTAAAGACTCAGGTGATTGTGTATATTGTCTCTTAGGTTCATTGGATAGGATGAGTTAATTAGGATTATATGACATTGTGTTAATTATTTTGGTTGTTTTATTTCTAGGTTCTATTGGTTTCACCTAATAGCTTAGTTTGATATGAAACTTGGTATTGGATGTAGTTAGTGTGTTTTCTACATACTTGTGTTTTCTTAAGGAAATAGTTTCATTTCACGCTCTCGAATAATATTATGTAAGTCATCAAAAGATTTTAGATTTTTAAAAATAATAGAATCATGTAATGGGCCAAGTGAACTTTGGTTGAATATGTCTTGAATTTTTTTTAATCTTCCATTGGATTTTTCATTTTGGTTAACATTGTTTTGTATCTTAAAACATATTCATTGATAGTTTTATTGGTGCCATGTTTGATATTTAAAATTTAAGCCCATGACATATTTTTAGTGATGTTGATAGATAAATGTGCTAGGAATTGATCATCTAAAGGCTTCAATGATTCTACTAATTTGAGTGGTAAATCATAGAACCATCATAAATAAGATTCCTTGAGGCTCCTTGGAACTAATTTGGTCAAAAAATTATCATTAAAAGAATAATCATGGCAGGTCACATAGAAATATAAGATATACTATTCATGATCAAACTTGCCATCATAAAATGTGAAGTTGGATGTAATAAAACCAGTTCAAAAAAGAGTGTAAATATATTTTTGATGTAAGAGGATTATTTAAAACATATTTTGAATCAATAAAATAAGGTGATTTCATATAATTTTTCACAATATTAGTAACCTTAGGTTTAAAATTTTTTATAGGTTATACAGGGACTTGAAATTTTTTATCACTAAGGTTTAAAGTTGGGGAAGTCACCAAAAGAGGTCCACCCATAATTTGAGTTGATATAGTTATTAAAATAGGTAATTGGGTTGAAGTGATAATAATTTTCATGGAGGATGTAATAATAATATGATTTTTTTGAGGAATAATTGTGTAAAACCATAACTCATGACCCCATTAAATGTATGAAATGATGATGGCTAGAAAAGAGGCTCATTGGCATGGAACTAGTTGTATATAAACCTAAGGATTCACCATAATTATGTGAGTATGACCTAGCCTTAACATGTTTACTGATATAATATCTTGTAACATACATAAAAGCATTCATTATAGGATAATTTATAGTTTTTAGACCAAAGGTCAGGTTCACCAAATACTTAACCCTAAATTTAGAAATATGGGTATAAGGTTAATAAAATAAAAATGGTAATAAAATAAGGGTAGTAAAATAATCTATATCAGGCCAATTAATATAAAACTTAGATAAATAATATTCTGAATTTATACATCTAAGATTTCTAAAAATAGTAAACTATAACTATTGAAAGATATTAAAATAAATAAGAAATAATAGTACATATCTGGTTTACTATATGCATGAAAATATAAACTATAAACATGTGTAAAATATGTAATATTGGTATTAGAGATTAGTTGTTACATTATATAAATTAAAAATTTGTGTCTATGAGCACCACCATTGGATTTGGACACTACCGTTGATGCTAGTGCCTAACTATGATGCAAGTTTATAATACATAATAATAACTAGATATAGATGTTACCAACTTCAATTATATATATTTTTGTCACTATTTTGATGGTGTATTTAGATCTAGGATATAGGCTATCACTATTCATAAATTGATCAAACCTTATCTCTTCACCCTTCTTCACCCTTGGAATGAGTTTTCTAAAAAATGGGTTAGTGAGATCATGGTTTTATGTTTCCCGAAAGACCCCTTTATTAATGAGTACTACATACATATCCAATACTCTAAGGATAACATTATACTCATGTATTTATCCCCTATGTGTGTGAAAGTTTGTGCATAAGGGTGTAATTTACTATATAAATATGCATGCAATGATCTATCTTGTAATTTGAAAAATATAACTCATGGGATGTTATTTAAAATTTTTAGATATGTAATATGACTTATCATATGATTTATATGAATATAAGGATGAATAGGGAATAACAAAGTTATCATGTAGTTGATTGATTTAAATTCATTAGGTGTTTACTTGGTATTTTATAGATGAGGAATGAGAAGGATTATAATTATATTTATACTATACATTTTGAAAATATCTCAAAGTAGGGTTCAATAAGATAAATAATATAACCCATAAGTTTTTAATGATTTTAAATTTGGATGAATTTTGGAAAATAGACACTAGATAAGGATATAGACATTATCATCAATGGTAGTGTCCCTCTTTTATTGGTATCACCTAAAAGGATATAAAACAAGTAAGGATATGTAACTAATAGTGAAGGATGTTTATCAAATTTTAATATTTATATGTATTATATGAGACTTGTGTCACCATAATGATATGGATTGGACAAAGATATAATCATTTAGACATAGTGATATGATGAACGTGACCCTTTTGAAAGTAATGAGGTATAAAATGTAAGGGTATATCCCTAATTGATATTTGTCAAATGTAAAAGACTAAGATGCTATAAATATTTAGTACTAATATCTATAGATGAAATTATTTTCAAGAGTAGGTAAATAGTATCTCATACATAGACCTTGGTGAGCTATAGTATGTTTGGTACAATGGCCACCACAAATTACCCCATTCAATCACTTAAGAAGACAAGGAAATTATTCTTGAGTAACACAATGAAATAGGGTAGTTTTGACATTATTATATTAAAGCATATTATGTCTAATAAAATTTTTACATGATTTCTTTTAGAGTCCAATAATTTCATGGGAATTAACCTTAATAGGATCAAAATGATTTTGAATAAATTGGATGATGTCTTTATACCATGAGTTTTGTCAAGTAGTGATAGATTCTATGTAGAATTTAAGAGAATCATCCTTAGGTTATAAGATATAGGGAAACTTCCTTATGTGGATGAGGAATTATGAGTCATGTAATGATTAATGAGGATGAATGAGATAAATATAGAACAAATATAGTCTAATATAACATTTTACTTTCATGGAATTTCCCCAATGGTGAAATATTTAAAAATTCTTCATCAAGAGTAGTAAAAATTTGATTATATGTTATAAGGTTTTCAATTTTTCATTTATAGGTGACACTGATTTGGTGACATATATGTTGTGAATAAACTAAAACATGTAAGAAGGAAATTTATAAATTTAAGGTTGTTTTAGTCCCAAGGATGAGATATTCATATTCAACCATGATTTTATTAACATTAAAATTTAGTAGAAAAACTAAGTATTGATTTTTCCATAAGGACCAATGAAGACACATCCTGTCACAACTCCTTGAAGGAACTTGGATAGTATAAAATGTAGTGTTCAACTATCCTCATGAAAATCAATGGTAACCTTGGTTAATTATTCTAAGTTAGATTTTATAGATGGTTTATGATTAGATACTACCATTTATGTTTATACTAAGGGAAGTAAACAATTTAGGGATATAAATATTTAACTTAAGGTATACTCATTGATGCTTAAATCTCCCCCTTGGCTCAATTATATATTCTCAATATAGTTTTTTAGGTTGAAGACCTAAAATTGTTGGATTAATACCTATATATTATATATTATGAAATCCTAATGAATCCTTCTTTTGAGCTTCGATGTAACCACAAGACAAGACTCCTAAAGATAAGGTTATAATCTAATATCCCAATAATTAATTAGGGAAGAAATTCAAATACAATAAAATCATATGAATGTGATATTATAATAAATTTGACCCTTATATATATGCTTCCTATACCCAAAACCAACCTATAACTCTAAGTTCATGGTATCATCTAGCTTGATAAAATTAGAAGATATTGGCTAACACATTATGGTATAAGTCAAGATGATTTAATAAATATGTCAAAAACCACACTCATAACTATGTCATGTAGGATGATATAGTATAAGAAGGATAAAGGTACAAAATAGACTATATCTGTTAGGTCTATATCATAAGATATATGGAACCTATAAAAATTTGATAGGAAATAGCATACGGGATAGATGGATAGATACTAAGAGGATATTGAATTGATATTATTAATTATGTAATCAAGATAGAATGAAAATATCTATAAAAAATCATCAAAATCCATTTTCATGCCATAATGGTACATCCATTGAGGCATGCACTGATGGATGTTGATGTGTTAAAAATTTGTTGCAAGAGAAAGTGTCAATAAATAATAATTTGAAAATGATAAATAAATAAAATAAAGACAAAGAAAAATCTTAAGCCAAAATGACAAAGCTACTTAGGAATGAAAAACCCAAAAATGTATCCAAAGTGATATAATTAATAATCCAAATTAAAAAATGGACACCTAAAATTGATTTATGATACAAACATAAATGTAAGAGGATTAACAAACCATACTAAAAAAATATGGAAGCATGAAATGGAAAAATAATTGTGATCAAATAGCTAAAAAAATATAGTAGAAAACTCAAGGTCCCAAACATAACTAAAAGAAAATATAGAAAAATAAGACAATGATAAATAAATCATATTTCAATAACTCAAATATGTAAATTATAACATAGAAATGGAAAATCTAAAATTATCATATTACTACCATGTATGAAAGAGATGGAGAATATGAAGTCATAAGATGGGAAATATTGATAGAAAACCTACCTTTCAAGGTAAAATGATGAAATTATGTAAATAAGGGTGTCACCAAGGTGAATAAATTATCTTTACCAAAAACAAGACACTCAAATCAAGTGAGCAAGACTAAAAGTTTTCAACATCAATGTCCCTAAATAACCCTACCTAGCAATGTAAGCTTGGACTAACTAGCAAATTATAAATAAAACCCCATGAAGGTTGGCATGCATGAGAATTAAAAGGATCCTACCTTCCCACAACATGTTCCCCAATCCTTAGGACCACTTATATAGATTTCAGACTACTATGAATATTATGTAATTTTATGAGAAATTAGGTGGCATTAGAATATAAGATCATAAATAATGGTGAAATGACATTTCATATCCTATAATATTGGCCTACCATATCACAATGGACCTTGATACTATCATATAGCTAGCCTTTTATTTTAAGATTTGATAACAATAGGAGATGTACCAAAAATATAACATCTTTTATGGTGATCTGACTTTTAAGATTTGATTTACCTTTTAACATTGCCTCTTCTTATGATACATATTTTAACTCCCTTGGATTTTTATATTTTCCTTCTCTATATGAAATTGTAACATCCAAAAATGGGTGATAAAATATGACTATCACAATAGAGCTTACACTTAGTTTCCATGGAGAAAACCTTTAAGCCATTATGCTTAAATACTCCTAAGCTTTCACTTTAGAAAAGAGTGTACTATTAAAACAAACCTTTTTAATCTAAAAAGAAAATGAAAAATAGGGAATCATGGAAATTATCATAGAAATATTAGGTTTCCCCAATATTAATAAATGTGTTAAAGATGGGAGAATGACATGTAGGTATGGAACACAATCATAAGAGAAGTGTTGACATAGTGGATTGCACCCTTGACAGGAGGCTAGGATCTTGTCTTCCACGCATCACAATGGAAACTCCTCTCTTACCTATGGGTTTGGAAAAACAAAGGGGAGAGTCTCTAGATAAGGGCTAACTCCCTTTGATGTAGCTCTATGGTCTCAGATTTTCTACTGCTAATAATGGTGGGGGTGAAAAGAGAGAAGGATGCTGAAAATATAATCTAAACTAAATGATTATACACCAAAAAATTTGATCTACTTATATTGAACATACACTTTCCACCAAGAATAAGCTGATATACACTTCATTTGATATGAGAAACTCTTATATATCAGTGAGCTATGGGTCCTCTAGAGATACAGGGAGGAAGAACTATCATAGGTGTTATGAGACACACTATGGTAGCTTATTCACATGCACCTATACTCTGTTGTAGACACTTCTAGCAGACCTGCAAAAGAAGAACCTTCATGCTAGAATCATTCTATGAAATTATAAAATAAAAATGACTTAACACAAAAAAAAAAACCATATACATATGCAAAAGTGTAAGCTCAAATGGAGGTAAAAATTCTATTGTTGGGGGAGAGAGGTGGAAGATAAATCCAAGAACAAACACACCTGTTCTAATTCCACCTCCTAGGATCTTGCTCCTCAGAAAGAGCACAGTATGATTACCAAAAGTATAAGCAATTGAATATGCAGAAATAACCAGAAACACAAGTAACTAGAATTCACCAATAGCACAAAATATGAGAGACAATACACTATCTTGTATTAACACTAACAGAAAAGAATACAACAAAGAGCCGCCACAGTCTTTCACCTTACAGAGATTCGCCACACCTCAAGTGTTCATTAATTCTTCTCACACACACTCTCCTACACAAAAACGGTCCCAACAACCAACTCACACATAGAATTGGTGTTCACCTCACCAACCAGTCAGTAATAACCCTGCCGGTACATCAAGCACTCTATAGCACTTCAAGCTGATCTCTCATGAACCTGCAACCTGCAATTCAAAGACCAAACTTACATGTAGATCCCCAATGAGCTTGCAACAACCTGCAACTCACAGATCTTACAACTAGAAGGAACTCTTCCTTTCTATCTCATGCTTATACAATACATGCCAATGGGTCTATAAATAGATCCCTAACTCAAACAATAACTTAGACTCTTAATTTAGACAATTGTCCTCGCAGCACAAGACTCTAACTGGTCTCAACATGCAAACTCTTCATTCACTTAACTAACTGTCCGTGAAAGGAGCAGTTCTGGAACACACAGGCGACCGACGTCGGTCCCTGCTTGTCTGGTTCTGCCGACGTCGGCCGACTTCCTGCCGTCGTCGGTGGCCTTTTGCACTAGTCTCTGCCGTCGTCAGTCCTGCTATCGACGCCGATTCCTATAGAACTCAGCAACCATCTGTTCCTTAGTTTGCAAAGGGTTGAAGCTTTTAGCTCCATAACCTAACAGCTATGTCTTGATTTAAGGTAAAATCTGGCAGAGCTCTACCTTACAAGCCAAGAGATCCCCTTCTCAAAATGAGAAGTTTTCAATATTTAGAAGAAGAAAGAGGCATTTTGGTGCCCTTTTACAAATGGCCCATGTGCATTCTGAGCATTGGGAAGAGGAAGCCGCTTGATAGATAATGTTGTGTCAGCTCCTATTTTGATTTTAGGTGTTTAAGATATATTAAACATCATATGTGAAATTATGGGCCCCACTATTTGTCTACAAACAAGACCACTCCTTCAAGGAAATCACATAATCTATCTTCTCATCAATGTAAAGTGAAGAAAAATGGGTCACGTTATTCATTGTTCATGCCTCTTGATGACCAATTGGCAAATACTATGTCAACCACTAGAGTAACTCCTTGAGTTGACACCTTCCTTTGCCACTTGGACTATTTTGTCTATTCCTGCACTTGGCTCTTTTGTCTCTTCTTGGATTTGTCTTTTTTGGCTCCTTCATCCTTCGAGATCTATCTTCTGCTAATTCTTTGGTTCTTTGGACTCTCTCCTTAATGATTTCTTCCTTCTAGCTTTAAGCCTTTGAATTACTTCAAGTTCATGCCTTTTATTTAAAGATCAATGGAGATTTCATTGCCATAAAGTTGAGATTCACATGCCTATCACCATTTGGTCAATTCCTTCAGCCTTTTCTTGGATCCCTTTATAAGTGTTCCCTGCCCTCCACAAGGGCACTTGTCCTTTGGGCTTTGGGAAACTCCCTTGAACCTTTCGATTAAATTGACCAATTGAACCAACAATTGGTTCAATGGTTCAATGATTCAATTGTTTAATGTTGTGTTCTACTCATTCATTTGACCACTTGAACCAACCACTTTGAACCAACAAATTGAACCCTTTGATTGAATCGATTGATTGAACCAAGCAATTAAACCAACAATGGCTCAATAGTTCAATATTGCCAAGTTAAAAGCCATTGAACCAAGTGCTTGAACCAATCGATTTAACCAATCACTTGAACTATCCACTTGAACCAATCACTTGAACCAATCGCTTAAACCAATTTATTGAACCAATAATGGTTTAATAGTTTAATGGTTCAACAGTTCAATATTTCTAAGTTCAAAGTGATTAAACCAAGCAATTGAACCAAGTGATTGAAACAAACCTTTGAACTAATCCATTGAACCAAGCTATTAAACTAAGTAATTAAACCAAGCCATTGAACTAAGTTGATGAACCAAGCCAATGAACCAAGTCATTTGAACCAAGATGATGAACCAAGCCATTGAAACAAACTGATGAACCAAACCTTTGAACCAACAATGGTTCAAATTTCAAGTTCAAAGTTCTTGGAAAGCTCATGGCATTGGACCCCAATGTTGAACCATTGAACTGGTTCCTCCTTTTGCTAAAATACTTGTGCAAAAAATCAAATTTGAAAATGGCTCAGAATAGCAAGGGAAGGAGACTGATTTTGGCTTGTAGGTCCAAAATGGTTAACAAATTAGCAATTCCCAGGGGAAGCATGCCTGCTATGCTTAGAAGCCAATTACCTTAAAGTCCATTGGGCATAGAGTCAAAACACAACATGAAAAAAGTTAACATCCCTGAGATATCCAAGAATCAATCATGAAGCTTTTACCCCAAACACAAAGGAAAACACACACAAGGCTAAAAACACTACTTGTGTAAACAACACTTAGGGAAAATAGGGAAAGAAAACTGAAAGAAAACTACTACGTACAGCTAACTAGTTATATTTTCTTCCCTCCTAGATCAAAGGGAAAATTTCTTAAGTCTCCTTCATGGCAAGGAAACTTATGGTGCTAGACAGGCTGAATGGAATGGAGAATTAGTAATCTGCTCCTCTTTCCTACCACCTCAATTGGCTTGCATCTAAGTGGATTAGAGTTAAACATGCTCCCAACATATATATACTCTTCTTATTCTTGGAAGCTTGTTGAATGCTGGCTCTTCATGCTAGCTTATTTTAACAAGAAATTGATGGTTGTTGGCTCATCACCATAAGCCCTTTGATATGCATAGCTCCTTTGACATGCATCATGGTTTAACCCATTCCCTTCTAATATATTAAAGACCTTGTCAAACTCACCTTCTACTCCTTCATGGCTTCCTTGAAGAAGGGTGACTGTTGTGATGTTTGAAATGGAATCATGGACTAATTTCTCATCCCACAAAACATCACCTTCTTGTTCAAGGCTCTCTTCTTCAAAGTTATTCTCAAGATAGACAGGCTTCTTCTTTTCCTACTCAAGAATCAAAGTCTCTAATTATTCAAAGACATCCATCTAATCCTCCTCCAACTTAGTCTCCATGGCATGGTCATCCTTCTCATCAAAGAAACAAAGAAGTTCATCAAACAAGGGAGGAGAGAGCTCACCATGCTTACATTCCTCTTCATATTTCTAGAACATCCACATGTATGCATGACCTGTGTCTTCTCCATTATTGATGATGTCTTCAAAAGGAGCATCCATGTTGATTTATTCCTCATTGACATCCATGGGAGCTTCTTGATCAGCTGCAAATTGGATCATCTCTTCTTCACTTGCCTCTTTCAAAATAGGTTCCTCTTTGATGACTTCAAAAATATCATCTTCATATTCACCAACCTCTTGAAAGGATATATCTAAAATATTGTATCCCCTTTGCATACTTATTTGAGTCCTAATGCTACCTTCTCCACCCTTAGCCAGTCCATAACCTCCTTGAAGAAGAGTGCAACCTGCCCCAATGACTTCAAATGAATCATTCAAAACATGAACAAGAGATTATCCATGCCCCTCCATGACATCTATGGTGATCTTCTTCTCATTTTTACTCATGGATTCTCCCTAATTAGTCATGAATTGAGTATACTCCTCTTCACTTGCCCCTTTCAAAATAGGTTCCTCCTTGTGAAGGGGTGAAGTGGAAGGTTGACGGATGAACTCATGTGGAAGAGGAGGCAATCCTTGAGTTATAATCAAAAGATTATCCTTCTTCCATTTGGCCAACACTTCATCTATATCAGATGTGGCTTGATAACTCTCTTGGAGGGGTGTAGATGGGGTGTGTTCAAATGTAGGATCTTCTACTTGATCTGAACCATCCATCACACTTTGCCCAAGGAACCTCATTCTGGACTCCAACTCTATAATTCATCTATCTATATTCTCTTGGAAGAGCCCTTCTTGGAGGTCACAAGCATCATGATGGTAAGTAGGAGCAGCTTTATCTTCTTTAAGGTCCTAAGCTAGTTCATGATAGGTACTCCTCCAACTCAGAATCTAGACATCATGTTGAGAGACCTAAGGATTGGTAGGAGGGGTGTCTTTTGGCATAGGCTCCTCTCTAAGGTCTAAAACCTCCATCTCTCCTTCACTAAGCAATCTTCTTAGCTAGATTTTCTTGAAAGAGTCTTTCTTGGAACTCATTGGAATCATCATGGAAATGGGGATTACATGAAGGCTGCCATGAAATATAAGAAGCTTCCTGAGGAAGGGTGGGAGGTACTTGAAAAGGACTAGCCTCATTTTGTACCTCACACTTTTGGACAATGTCTTTCTCCCCCTTGATGTTCCATGACTCAACTACTTTATTCCAGCTCATGATATTAGGACTAGACATTTCCTTTTGGGGTGATGGGGCTTTAATGTGAGAGAATAGTGAGGGTTTGGATTCCACTTCCCCTGCTGCCAAAATAGACTATTGCATTTGAATATTTGCCAATTCAATTTGATTATCAAGATTGGGATTAAACACAAGATCTACTATTTTATAACTCTCCTCAAAATGATTGTGGAAAGGACTTTGATAGGCTTGACTTGGTTCATGAGTAGGAATTACATATGGCTGATATGAAACTTGGGGCAACGGGTATGTAGGTTGATAGACTTGGTAAGGCTACCTCTCATGAATACCTAGCCTCCCTTCCAAAGATGAAATCAAACCACTCACATCTAACATCTCACTTGTAAGCCTTTGCCAATTGGCTCTTTCAATGGGAATCCATTCACTCTTAACTAGATCTAGTACATTTGTCACTTGATGGATGACATGATCAGGGATTTCTTGGCCACATCCCCTTCTGGTGTCAAGCTCTACTACATACTTTTTGTATTCTAGCAGTGCTTCTTTGAAGGTGGAAAGGGGTTGACTGGAAAAGATATTAGGTTGAGTAGGAGAAGTGACACATTGAGAAGACTAGGCATAAAACTAATATAGCTCATGATAGGGCTGAGACTGGTTATATTAGACCTAATAAGGATCAACACAAGGTTGGTAAGGATCGTAGCCAAGCTAGCCAAGGACTTGCTCAAATTGAGGAGAAAGAGGCAAAGCTCAAAATGTTTCACCAATCTATAAAGAGCAAAACTCATAATTGTACGCATCCTTGTTGCTTGAGGTGATTTCATGAAAAACTTAAGCTTAATCAAAACTATATGAAGGAAAACAAGATCCATGGTTTTGAGCAATGGAATTATACATATGAAAATATGATTTCTTGATGGCACTAGGACTTCTTAACCAACTAATTTAACTTGAAGTCACCACTAGTGTTGATGAAAAAGCCTCCAAAGGTTGGTTGGTTGAAGAACACACCAAAATTCTTTAACTTTTTGGACAAAACTTGTCCCATAATTTCCTGATTAAAGTTTAGATGCTGTATTAATGGTTTGTTCTACTATAACAGGACCAACACCAATCCTAGAATGTTTCTGAGTGTTAAAATGTAGTCCCAACGGGCATGCCAAAAATTGTTGACGTAGTGGATTGCACCCTTGAGAGGAGGCTAGGCTCTTGTCTTCCATGCATCACAATGGAAACTCCTCTCTTGCCTTTGGGTCTAGAAAAACTGAGGGGAGAGTCTTTAGATAAGGGCTAGATCCCTTTGATGTATCTCTGTGGTCCTAGATTTTCTACTGCTAACAATGGGGGGTGAAAAGAGAGAAGGATGCTAAAAATAGAACCTAAACTAAATGGTGATACACCATAAAAATTGATCTACTTAGCTTGACATACACTTTCCACCAAGAACAAGCTGATATACACTTCATTTGATATGAGAAACTCTTCTACATCAGTGAGCTAGGGGTCCTCTAGAGATATAGGGAGGAAGAACTATCAAAGGTGTTTTAAGACACACTATGGCAGCCTATTCACATGTGCCTATACTCTGCTATAGACACTTCTAGCAAACCTATAAAAGAAGAAACTTCACAATACACTAGACATGCTAGAATCATTCTATGAAAGCATAAAAGAAAAATGACTGAACACAAAACAAAGCCATAGACATTGTAAAAGTGTAAGCTCAAATGGAGGTAAAAATGCTATGTCTTGATTCAAGGTAAAATCTAGTAGAGCTTTGCCTTACAAACCAAGAGATCCCCTTCTCAAAATGAGAAGTTTTCAATATATAGAGGAAGAAAGAGGCATTTTGGCACCCTTTTACAAATGACACATGTGCATTCTGAGCATTAAGAAGAGGAAGCTACTTGATAAATAATGTTGTGTTAGCTCCTATTTTGATTTTAGGCATTTAAGATATATTAAATGTCATATGTGAAATTATGGGCCACACCATTTGTCTATAAACAAGACTGCTCCTTTAAGGCATTCATGCGGTTTGTCTGCTCATCAATGTAAAGTGAAGAAAAATGGGTCACACCATTCACTATTCACACCTCTTGATGACCAATTGGTAAATACTATGTCAACTACTAGAATAACTCCTTGAGTTGACACCTTCCTTTGCCACTTGGGCTATTTTGTCTGTTCCTGCACTTGGCTCTTTTGCCTCTTCCTAGATTTGTCTTTTCTAGCTCCTTCATCCTTTAGGAGCTATCTTCTACTAATTCTTCAGCTCTTTGGACTCTCTCCTTGATTATTTCTTCCTTTTGGCTTTAAGCCTTTGAATTCCTTCAAGTTCATGCCTTTTATTTAAAGATCAATGGCTATTTCATTGCCATAAAGTTGACGTTCATGCACCCATCACCATTTGGTTGATTCCTTTAGCCATTTCTTTGATCCCTTTGTAAGTGTTCCCTGCCCTCTACAAGGGCACTTATCCTTCAGGATTTGGGAGACTCCCTTGAACCTTTCAATTGAACTGACTAATTAAACCAATAATTGGTTCAATGGTTCAATGATTTAATGGTTCAATGTTGTGTTCTGCTCATTCATTTAACCGCTTGAATCAACCACTTTGAACCAACAAATTAAACCCTTTAATTGAACTGAACGATTGAACTAAGCACTTGAACCAACAATGGTTTAATAATTCAATGGTTCAATGATTCAATATTTCCAAGTTCAAAGCAATTGAACCAAGCATTTAAACCAATCACTTGAACGAATCATTTGAACCAACCGCTTGAACCAATCGCTTAAACCAATACCTTAAACCAATGTCGTGAACCAACAATGGTTCAACAATTCAATGGTTTAATATTTTTAAGTTCAAAGTGATTGAAACAAACCTTTGAACCAATCCATTGAACTAATCCATTAAACCAAGCCATTAAACCAAGATATTGAACCAAGCTGATGAACCAAGCTGATGAACCAAGCTATTTGAACCAAGCTGATGAACCAAGTCATTGAACCAAGCCATTGAACCAAACCAATGAACCAACAATGGTTTAAAGTTCAAGTTCAAATTTCTTGGAAAGCTCATGGCATTGGACCCTGACATCGAACCATTGAACTAGTTCCTACTTTTGCCAAAAGACTTGTGCAAAAAATCAAATTTGAAAACGGCTCAGAACAATAAGGGAAGGAGACCGATTTTGTCCTACAGGGCCAAAATGGTTAACAAGAAGGTGAGAACTGAATGAGGTCATGAATGTAGAGTGATATAGTTTTAACACAAGATAATTTGAATAAATCTAAGTGAGATAAACACTACTATTAACCATTTCCTTATCTTTGAGATAAGACACCTTGCTAAGGTTGGAAGCAAAAGAAATATATGTATCATAATGATGAATTTTTGTGATTAGGGCCTCATTGATTTCATTGGAATTAATGTACAACTCAAAATTTGAAAATATAAGAGGCATACTGAAGATATAAATCTAAAATATATTAATGACAAAAAATGAGTCAAAATGGTGCATAAACTAATAAGATAAACCAAATAATCACAAAGGAAATAATGGTTTACTAAAGAGGATGGGCATTTTTTAAGAATGCCTAGTTATATTCCCCAAGTGTTACAATAAAAACCACAAACTAAAAACTAAGAGGTGTAAAATTAGAAAAAATATCTAAGGACCAAATATAAGCATTAGGGATAATGTGAAATAATACTTAGAGGTGTCTAGATAATTTAATTCTAAAATTAAATAAAAGAGTTAGAGTACAACATATAGAAAATGTTAGCTTAATAAAATATATGAAACTAAATATAAGTATGAAAGTAAAATGTGATTTTTTAAAAAAAATTATACATTAAATGAAACTAGTAAACATAATTTAAGAAGAATAATTCTTCAAAAACTAAACATTAGCTAGTTATTTGAAAATATATCCTTCATTTTCTTATAATACATATGTGCTAAGTCCAAAGATGTATTAAACTAAGTAGGGACCCCATAAATTTTTTAAATAATTTTTTTATTTATCTTATGTGTAAGCCATATTTAACACTAGATACCCAACATAAAACTATTTAATTTTTCTTTATTATTATGTTGTTTAGCTATACAACTTTTATAGTAACAATTGTGTTGTAAGGCACTGATGCATCACTCATAAATTTGGTTTAAGGCATGAAGGTGGGATTCATGAAGTTCATCATTATGAATAATTAAATGAATAGAGATTAAAAAATAAGGTGACTCCATTTATAAATACAATATAGATTTTAATATCTAAACTAAGTAGAATGTGATTGACCCAATTGTAATATACATGCTACTTTGATAAGCCCAAAGTTTGGGGCAGATATTGATATGGCAATCTAAAACATAACCCATTATAGTATTTTTCAAGATATTATTAAGGATTTTTTTATTGATAATGTTATCCATTACATTAATGGGGATATGGTGTCAAAACATTGTGTATAATTTTGAATTTTCACAACATTTCTTCATGTATTTATTTTTGAAATTAACACCATTGTCAAAGAAGATTATATGAGGAATCTAAAAATTACAAATAATTTGATTGATGAATTTTTTTTATATATTTAATCCAATAAATTTTAAAATGGGCATAACTTATATTCACTTAATAAATTATTCTATGATGATGATGAATGCATGGCCATACTGAAAATGAGATAATTTTGCAATGAGATATAACCTACATAGAAAGAATGTCCAAGGAGATTAAAGAGTCTAAAGCTTATCCAAATATATTTAGTTATAACATCATGGAGTTAGCAATGATTTAAATTATTTAAAAATGTGATGGCATATTTTTGAAGAGTGGGAAATTAATATAACATCCATAGTCATTTATGGGATATAAACATGTTCATGATAATGGCCACCTTACATTATCCCATGCACTTTAATAAGGAGAGAAGGAATTTATTATTGAGTGACATAATGGAGTAGGGTGAATTAATCATTAATATAATATATAATATTTTTATGAATTATAATTTTTCAAGATTGATTGTAGATTATGGTCATTTCACAAGAGTTAGCCATAGGAGGATAAGTATGGCATTAAATGAATTGGATGATATGATTATAACATGAGTTTTATTGAGTGGTGAATGATTGATGTGAAAAATAAGAAAATCAATTTTAGGTGTTAGAGTATATGGATATATCCTCATGTGGACAAGGAATTATGAGTCATGTAGTGCCCAATGATGATGAAAATAATAAGTTGAGTAAGCAAGAGAGTCCATGATAACATTTAAACTATCTTGGAATTACTTTGATTGTGAAAGATGAAAACTCTTTAGCAAGAGTAGATCTGAGTTGATGATATGAAATAATATTTTCACCTTGGATTTATATGTTTCATTTATTTGGTAAAATATAAGTTATGAATTTCCTAAGGAATGTAAATAAGGGATGTCTACAACTATAGTTTGTATCCTAAGGATGAGATATTCATATTCATCCATGTTGTTAGACCTTAAATTTTAAATAAAGTTATATAGGAATTTATTTTACATAATGGTTGGTTGAGACACATCCTTACCCAACTCCTTGAAGTCACTTGGCTACGTTGAAATGGAGTTTCAAATTTTGTTCATGCAGGTCGTGATAGGACCTAAGTTCCCCAAAGCTCTGACACAACTTGTCAAAATTAAGAGCACACATGATTACCTTTGTATAAGCAACTTAAACATGCGGAAATAACTAGAAGAACAAATAACTACCAATGAGAAAACACATAGAATATGAGAGGCAACACATAATTGTATTCAACTCATTACAAAGGAAATTACAATAAAGAGATCACACTCTTCTTCCACCTTTGTGAGGCTTCCTCCTCAAGGGATCTAAGTAATATTCCCACCTGAGTAATCTTCTCTCATAGGTCACAACTAACAACTTAACACAAGCTATTGTTCACCTCATTGTACATCCAGTACAACTGAGTACGAACTGGTACTCCAAGTAGATCTCACCATGATCCTGCTCCTGATGTATTGTTGTCACCTTGATCTTGCTCTCTCGCCGATCCTATTCTGACCCTCACATACACACATCCCTGCAGACCAACCTGATCTTACTTATCACATGTAGATCTCCACCATGATCCTGCAACACCCTGCATATCAAACCTGATCTTACATACATGGGGAATCCTACTTGATTTCACCATGGGAAGAACTCTCCAAGATCTACACTTGGATTCTACAAGTTTAACACTTAACAATATAGCCCATGAGTCTATTATATAGATCTCATGCATACACTAATTAGACTTGTGGCTCAAGACTCAAACTGGCCTTCATCATGCAAACTACACCTTCACTTAACTGACTATTCATCAACATCAGTTCTAACTACCATAGGTGACCGACATCAGTCCCTGCCTGACTGGAGGTGACCGATACTGGCTGATCTCTTGTCGATGCTGGTTTCCATTGCACTATCCCCTGACCAACATCAATTTTGGCCTGCCGACGTCGGTGACTGTCAAGCTCCAAAAACCTCCCTGTTTGCCTTAGGTGAAGCTTTTAGCTCCACACGCTAATAATCTCCTACTTGGAGATAAACAACTCCACCTATAGCTCCACCTATACCTAAACCAATACTCTGTCTAATTTGCATCTTGGCTTGTATTCCTCTTTAACCTCCCACTTGAAGACAACCCACCACACTCCTTGTGGTGTTAATCCTGTGCCTAAATTTCTTCATCCTCAGTGTACCTTCTTCTACTATTGCTATACTCCCACTCAATCAGAAACCCTATGAATGACCCTAAATCAACAAACCACTAACCAAATTTGGGCCATCTGTTAGTCAAACTCGCTCTGAGAACATCCAACCTCACTCTGATACCATTTTATAAGACCTAAGTTCCCCAAAGCTCTGACATAACTTGTCAAAATTAAGAGCACACATGATTACCTTTGTATAAGCAACTTAAAAATGTGGAAATAACTAGAAGAACAAATAACTACCAATGAGAAAACACATAGAATATGAGAGGCAACACATAATTGTATTCAACTCATTACAAAGGAAATTACAATAAAGAGATCACACTCTTCTTCCACCTCTGTGAGGCTTCCTCCTCAAGGGATCCAAGTAATATTCCCACCTGAGTAATCTTCTCTCATAGGTCACAACTAACAACTTAACACAAGCTGTTGTTCACCTCATTGTACATCCAGTACAACCGAGTACGAACCGGTACTCCAAGTAGATCTCGCCATGATCCTGCTCCTGATGTATTGTTGTCACCTTGATCTTGCTCTCTCGCCAATCCTATTCTGACCCTCACATACACACATCCCTGCAGACCAACCTGATCTTACTTATCACATGTAGATCTCCACCATGATCCTGCAACACCCTGCATATCAAACCTAATCTTACATACATGGGGAATCCTACTTGATTCCACCATGGGAAGAAATCTCCAAGCTCTACACTTGGATTCTACAAGTTTAACACTTAACAATATAGACCATGAGTCTATTATATAGATCTCATGCATACACTAATTAGACTTGCGGCTCAAGACTCGAATTGGTCTTCATCATGTAAAATATGCATTCACTTAACTGACTGTTTGTCAATAGTAGTTTTAACTGCCACAGGTGACCGACGTCGGTCCCTGCCTAACTGGAGGTGACCGATGTCGATCGATCTCCTGCCGATGCCAGTTTCCCTTGCACTGTCCCCTGACCAACGTCAGTTTTGGCCTGCCAATGCTGGTGACTGTCAAACTCCAAAAACCTCCCTATTTGCCTTAGGTGAAGCTTTTAGCTCCACACCCTAACAGGTCGATGGTAACTTTGGGAAACTATTATATAGTTAATTTTTTAGAGGATATAGTATAGAGATTACTACTTTTGGCTCTTCAAGGGATTTTGCCTTGAGGTCATCCATTAAATTTTGGAAGTATTATTTGAGAGAAATAACTTAAATAATACCTTTTATTATGAATACATCTTCATCTGGGAAAGTATCCTTAGGATGATACATATCTAGTAATGGAGTGATAATAAGTTGATCAATGATCACTTAAAATTTGACTAAATTTTAACTAATGATTTTTAGGTTAAACTAAATACATATTATCATCCACATTATGTTTTGGTATCCATAAAATAAAAATTTAGATAATAAGTGGTGAATATTTTATAATGGATAATGTCATAGGTGGTTATAGATACTAAACTTAATATTTATAGCACCTCAGTTTTGTACATTTAAAAAATACCTATTAGGACTCTAACCTTTAGTTATAGACCTCCATATAGTCTAAAGTCTCATGTTTACCATCTATGCATATATATTCTTATTTATTAGTCTAATATATTTCATTCTAAAGATCAACATCTCCTATACCACACAAAACTATTAAAACTTGATAAACATCCTTCACTATCAGTATCAGATCCATACTTATTTTCTATCATTTTGGATACTATCAGCCACAAAGGGACACTATCATCAATGGTAGTGTTCAAATTATTATCTAGTGTACAATATATAAAAGTCATAAACATTTCAAATGATTCAAAACCCATGGGTTAGCCTAATTATATTATTGAACACTATCATGAGATATTTTCAAAATGTGTGTGGTATAAATATAATTCAAGTCTTCTCATTATTCATCTATGAAATACCAGGAAAACACCTCTAAAAACTAAATCATTTTACTATAAAAACACTCTACGCTTCCCTATTCATCCCTATTTTCATATCAAGCATAGGACCAATCATACCATAGGCATGAATTATTTAAATATAAATACATGAGTAATATTTATCAAATTAAAATTTAGCTCACTACATTTATATTCATATATTTTATTTCACCCTTATACACACACTTTCCCACACATATTTATAAATACATAAGTTTGATTCCCTCTTTGGAGAATTAGCTATGTAGGTAGCACTAATTGATAAAGAGGTCTTTGGGGTACCTCAACATTGTAAGCCCAATAACCCATTTTCAGCGAACTCATTCCAAGGGTGAATAAGGTTGAAGAGCTAGGGTTTGATCATTAAATTAAGAGAGATATCCTATATCCCATATCTAAACACACCAACATAAATTTGATAGAAAAACCACAATAATAAAGTTGGTCACATCCAGATATAGTCATTATTTTATCTAATACATTTATGTCATAGTTAGACAGTCTCATCAATAATAGTGTCCATATTTGATGGTAGTGTCTGTAGCTATAGAAGTAAAATTTCTAAAATTTTATGATTGATCCAAAACATTGACCCTACATAATTTAAACTTGTTTTATATCCATAAATATCTATGCAAAACAAATAGTTAAGTATGATTGTTCCTTATTTATTGTAGTTTATTTCAATAGTCGTGCTTTATTATTTTTATTTATACTAGTTGTATGAATTAAAAATATTGTTTATATGATTTTTTTTTATTAATTGGCTTAGTATAAATTATTTTATAACCCTTGTATTAGAAATAATTATATATTTCCTAACCATATATACACACACATTTAAAAATTTAGGGTAAAACATTTGGTGAACCCAACCTTATGTATTTATTTATAAACCGTAGCTTTCCCTTGGGTATTAAACATCTCAATGTTTTTTATTGTTAATTTTTTCAAAAAAATTATATTATCTTTATAGAACCTAGGTGTAGCTTTGGATTAGGTGGTGTTTCTATTGAACACTTAGAACTTCCTATTTTTCCACATAAGATGGTTCAAAATAATGAAGTATCAAGTCGATTGCCTAATAAAATTACTAATAATTAAACTAAAAAAAATACTAAAGAGGTTATCATAGAATATGATTCTGATCATGAAATAAATGAATTCAATGAAAATACTAAACATGAAAAAATAGATCAATATAAAGTAAAAATTATTTCTCTATTTTAATAGTGCATCTATCAAAACCCTAAAAATCTTGATTCAATCCTAAAAAGTATATTGGGAACTAAAAAATAAAAAAGCATAAATGAACAACTAGGTGAATTTAGTGATCATGTTATTAGAGCTATGGGACATCCCCATATTGATTTTTCCATCCCCTTGAGCATATCATCTGTTCATATATATAATGGGCACATGAGTTATATAATTACACCATTATTCACTGAACCAAATCCTACTATTGATACATCCTCCATAGGAACTATTATCACTTCACCATAATTAACATTTTCAATGCCTATATTAACTCAAACAATAGGTACACATCCTTTTGTGAATTATACAATTCAAACCTTAGTGATCAAAATGTGCAAGTTCTTGTACAAACTATCAAAATTTTGAAACATAAGGTAACCAACATTGTTTAAAATTCTATGAAATCACCTTATGATATTGATTCATAATAGGTGTTACATAATCATCTTTCACCTAAAATATCTTTACACCCTTTGCAAACAAGTTTTATTGCATCCAAGTTCACATTTTATGATAAAAAGGGTGATCCTAAACATCTCCAATCCTTATATGTGGAATTTATTGATTATTATTAAAATTATAAAGTTTTGACCAATTTATAAGAACTATTATTTATGATGGTTCTATGATTTACCATTCCAATTGGTGAAATCATTAAACTTACAGTTAACCAATTCCTAACCCCTTTTTTTTTTATCAAAATCATTGAAAAGATGTCATATCTCTAATTTTAAAGATTAAATAGGAAATAATGAATCTATCAATGAATATTTCTTAAGATACAAAATAATGTTGGCCAAAATTACAAATCCAATTATATATAAATAACTACAAGACATATTTAAGCAAAGCTTGCTTGCCCCATTATATGAGTCTTATTTTCTAAAAGTTAAGTTTTCTGATGACTTATCCTATATTATTTGAGACTTTGAAATGAAAATTATTTCCTCAAATAAGTTTAAAAATGTATCAAATATGCAACCTACATATAATACCAAGTTTCAAATCATACCAAGTTACAAGGTGAAACCAACATAACCTAAAAAAGAAACAACCATAATGGTTAACATAGTATCACAAAAAATTAATCACCTCATATTATACAATGCACCTAAGTCATAATTTACATGATTACCTATGTATACATATTATCTAATGAATAATATTTTGGAGTTTCATCTCATATCTCTCCCTCCTCCCATAGGGGTCAATATGAGTGGACCTCTACCTAAAGGATATGATTTTAATGCATATAGTGACTATAAAAAATGTTCTTATCATTCTATAAACATATGTTATACCTTGAAGCATAATATATAGGACCTTATTGATGAATAAAATATTACCTTCAGTGATCTTCCAAAGGATTCAGTTTCAAAACCTAGTGATCACCAAAACCAAAACATATTTAACAATCATTTGCAAGATCATTCTAAGAAATAACTAGAAGTTCAAATGGCATACAATTTACATGTTCCTCCGTCACATTATGGACACTCATTATATTGGATTATTTTTAATTATATATGCACATTACCTCCTATGGTTTAAATACCTTATACTACATTTTATGATAGTGAAATAGTGGATGATGCCTTAGATCTTCATTCATTATTTATTTGAGCATACCTTCATCAACCTATACATAGTGTCACAATTTGAAATTATGATATTGAGAAAAAATGTACCATGACGCTATTTACATAGTTTGGATATACACATGGTGATTTATAACCTTCAACCAAAATGGTAAAATCATTTGATAACTCAGCACAATACCTTATTGGTGAGATTGATTTACCTTTATAACTTGATCCAACATGTGATTACCACTTTATTAGTTATAACATATACACAAGTCTTTCATAGTTTATTGGGATGAATTTGGATATATACTATTTGTGTAGTACCTTCCAAAATGTATAGGTGTATTAAATACATTCATACCAATAGAATAGTCATAGTTCTCAAAATTCCATATGAACATCCACTTGAACAAGATTTGTTTATTCCAAGATAGTTAATTATAAAACCTACTAAGGTTAATGCTATGGAAAATGGTAAGCAATATTAAATAACCTTTATTAGGTGACCCATACCTGAGAGGCCTTTTCACTAGAGACATATAGTAGATTCCATGGAATATTCATCCATACATACACAACATAAATAGTTACCAAGAGAAACTAAACATGTTCTACTTATTGTTATTCTAAATAAAACATAGAAAAATCAATGATGGGTTCCAAAAAACCCTATTCCTTCCATTTTTTATTCATGACCACAAAGTCATATTACACATATGCATGACATTACATATTTTATAAATCTAAATATGACACCTATCCATGCTCTTTGATAGTACCACTAGTTTCAAATACCATATTTTGAGCTTAGAGATACCTATGATAATCCATTGGATGGGATCACATAATACCCTTTTCCTTTAAATTATTTAAAAAATACAAAATAAATTCTAAAATATAAGTACATTAAAATAATTCAAAACTAAAAAAATATTTATCATTCACATATTTTACTAGCTCCTTGACATCTATGTTGTTTGATTTATGTTAGTAGATAACATATCACCTCATTCCTATATAAATATATGTTCACACATTTTAGAGTGTGATATAGAAATACCTAGACACATGAACTATGAATTTTTAAATGTTGGACATTTCATCTAGTCATATCATATAGTATGTTGGAGCATATACTTCTTTGATCACAATTGCTACCTGCTAAATATCCTTTATAGTCATTTATACACTATCATGTTTCATCTTATATTAATAACACATGTATATATCCATATTCATATATTTCATAATGTACTTGACATGTTATGATACATAATGATTTTATTAATGCATATATGCTTCATCTATTTTTCACTTCCTTGAGTGTATTCCATTGATTTATTTTATCTTGCTTGTGGGACATTTGAATATGTTCCTTACTTATTGGACCCTATGCTAGTGTATGTTGACTTGAAATTATAATATGTCATTATGTGCTGATTAGAAATTTAATTATGTCATTCATTTCAATTGTGTGACATTTGAACATGCCCCTTGTATGAGGTCTCTGTATACCATTATTTTGCATTACATTAAGTGTTATTGTGTGTGTGATTGATTATTTATTGAACTTATAATTTTACCCTATAAACATTTCCATGATAAATATCATGCATTATATGAATTTATGTGATCACATACTCTGAGCCTAATTGATATATCTACTTTGACATGTTATCCCAATAAGTTAAATGATTCATACACAAATTATATGGCTACATTATCCTTTTAAGGTAAAGTATAAGGTGCCGAGGATATTCTATCTCCCTCACCACAAAATGGGGTCATATTAGTAAGGGCATGTCATAGAGTCATGACATCCAAATTTTTCATAGTTTATAGATTACATAGGGGTGCATGTCATAAGAACATTACCTCCACACTTATGTACATTTGTCACAATTTCCATATTGTAGTGGGGGCATGTCATAAGAGCATGAACTTCCAAATTATATGAATTTGTCATAATTTACATATTTTAGGAGGGGAATTCCATAACAAAATGACATCCATAATTATATAATTACTCAATATCTACAAATTATAGTGAGACAATGCCATAAGAACATGACCTCTACACTTGTAGAATCTCTAGTCTAGTTTCATGATTCAAATATACACTTGGTTTATAATATTATAGATTTCATTGATTTTGAATAGATTTAAATAAAAGTTTTAAATATTTATGATAAACATAATAAATATTAGACATATCAAAAGTGAATATGTCATGATATTTCACTAAAACTACAAATTTTACCAATTATAATACTCACTAGGATACACCAATTACACTGGGATATTCTATTATCAATCCTTTTCTACTATAGTAGTTGGTTAATTTTATAGTTTAAAGACATTAAATTATTCAACCTAACTATATTTATATATTGGAATGATTAAATCATCCAATATAACTATATTTATAGGTTGAGATGATTAAATACTCACCCTCACCAAGTTATGTATATTCAGACTTGAGTTATGCAACTGAGATATAATGAAATCAATGGGCATGCCATAACTAATCCTTATAACATATTTTGGTAATAATAATTTCCAATATGCCTCTTCATATCTCTAAATTTCACATCTAAACCTTATCCATATCCAATGCTCCATAAGGAATAATCTTTACCAAGTTAATGAATCAAAAGGAAACATGGTTGCATTGACACAATGTGTTCATTCCTTACTCTCTTCATTTTAATAATTTCAATTATTTTTTAAAATTTAAGATTATATGCACTAATTTATACTATATAATTATTTTTTTACATTTTATTCACTATCAAATGACTCAAAGTGGTCTCAATCAATGGTAAGATGTGTTATACACACCTAGGTACACATTTTTTCCTTTAACCTAGTAATTAAATCCTTATGCATTATTATATTAAAGAGGGAAAATTTAGATACTAAAACTAAATATTTATACCATCTTAGTCTTTTATATTTGATTAATATTGACCCAGGATATACCCTTGAATTCTAGACATACATATAGTTGAAAGGTTTATGTTTGTCATCTCATAGTTTGATCCAAATAATTATGATGACCTAGGTCTGCTATACTTCATATAAATATTAAAACCTGATAAACATCCTTCACTATCACTTTTATATCCATACCTATTTTATATCCTTTTGGACATTATCAGCCATAAAGGGACACTAGCACTGATGGTAGTGTCTAGATACTTATCTAGTGTCCAGTAGAAAAAAGTTATCCAAATTGAAAATGATTCAAAACACATGGATTGACATAATTATATTATTAAAACCTATCAAGAGATATTTTACAAATATGTATAAATATAATTCTAATCCTTTTCATTATTCATCTATCAAATACTAATCAAACACCTATAAATTCTAAATCAATCAACTGCACAAGCACTCTACTCTACCCTATTTATCCCTATTTTCACATCAAGCATATGAAAAATCATACTAAAAATATAAATCATTCAAATATCATCCCATGATTTATATTGTTCAAATTACAAGCTAGATCATTGCATGCATATTCATATAGTATATTTTACCATTGTGCACACATTTTCCTACACATATAGAACTACATAGTTTTTAATCCCTCTTTACATACTTATATTTGTTTATAAACCTAGAAAATATATATTGGGGTTATCTAGGATTAAATGGGATAGATATAGGTTAAGGTACAAGGGTGATAAACTATCTCTATAGTAAGCCAAATAGATGCTAAACTTAGATATAACATATGATTGAGATAGGATAAAATAGTATGTACAAATATGCTAGATATGGGAATGACACTAAAGTAATGTACTTAACTAATGTTGATATTGATATCTTTAGATCTATAATAGGAAAGAAGAAACGTTGAAGATAATTTTAGAATAGTTTTCAAATTCTAAATTGAGTGCCTTTGGAATTATGGACACTAACATCAACCTTGAATGGTTATGTTGATATACTATTTAAACTTGATGTAGGTTTAGTATATGGAATGATTATTATAAAAGGATGAAATAATTTGTATGCTTTTGAGTTTGTCTTCACCTTATCTCTGGTGCATTCAGATCTGGGTCACGGACTATCACTCATGAAATTATAAAACACTAGTTTTTCATCTTCATAATAACCTTAGGGAAAAATGTATTAGTGGGCATATGGTGTTGAGCTAATCCAAAATACCCCTATGTTAATGAGTGTTTCTTAAATAACCAATACTCCAAAGAGAGCCTCGTAACAATGTAGTTATCCCCTATATGTTGGCTTATATATGAATCATACAATATGGGGAAAATAAGTACAATAGTGACCTAGCTTATAAATTGGCAAATCAAGCTCTTAGGTTTATCCTTTAGTACTTCAGACCATTTTATGTTTTATACCTATGATTGATATTAAAATAGGATAAAATAGGTAAGATTTAATTTATGAAGGGCTTGGTTGAATGCTTTGATAAGTTTCCTTAGGTATTTTGGGTATATGTTAGGTTAGGTATGAATGAAGTTTAATATTGTATTTATATCATACCCTTTGGATAATTAGCTCACATTAAATTAATTATTCCAACCATTTGGACATGTTTCATTTTAAAATTAAATGACTTTAGGGCACATGACACTTGCATTAGAGTAGGATACCTACATCATCATAGGTGTTTGTCCTAGATGCTAGTGTCTAAGGAATAGGAAAGTAGGTATAGACTCAAAACTTTTAAATGTGGAAAATAAGTAGGATTTAACAATTATATTCAAGATAAAAGGTTTAGGTCATCAAAATAATACTATTTATACTAAGAGATAGGCTAAAGGTCACACAATAGAGTAGATGTAAGACTTATAAAAGTGGGAAAGGTCTATAACTAAGAGTAAAAACCAAGGTCTAAGTTTACCCAGTATACAAGACTAAGGTAATATATAATCCATAAATATATTTTAAATTTTTACCAATTTATTATAGTAATGATTTTTTTGGTTTAAAGGAGAAGAAATGCATACCTAGGTGTGTATAACACACCTTGCCTTTGCTTGAGTCCAACTTGAGTGATTTATTGGTGACTGAACTACAACTAATAACATGTTATAGTACATAATCAGTGGATATAATATTAAATAATTATTTAAATTTAAATATCAAGGTTTATGAGTACAAATGTGTATCGATGTAACCACCTTGCCTATTCACATGTTGATTTGAAAGATGTATCATTATATGGATCTAGAACTAAGATTAATTAAAATATATAAATATGAAAAGTACATATATCTAAAGATATAGAGATAAATAAATATTATAAGGCACATGCCCCCAACATTGGATAAAAGGCGAGTTGCCACTTGACAATTGAGATTAGCTCAATAATGCAAAATAATAATACTTATAACCTAGTGATCATAAGTGAACAAATTCAACTCATATAATCAAATTGGTAATCCTAGATGATGCATTCAAGTCCATCCTAAAAACTTGGAAAGATTGAGTGATTTAATCACCTCAAGCATACCAAAAGTGAACCAACTACTATAGTAGATTGGCTTAATATAATCCATAAAATTCCATCTTGGTGGGTGACAATAGTCCCTAAGAGTGTTTTAAAATCTAAAACTGATTTGAATTTTGTAATTTTTGGTACACATTACATAGCACATGTACCTTAGATATGTCTCATACTGAAACCACATTTATCAATGGTACCAATTTATATAATTATACCATAAATATGAATCTAAACTATATAATTATGCTCTTTGGCTAATTTGGAAGCTATTTAAGTGTGAATAACATGTTTCCAAAGCAGGCCCCCACTATATATGGAGAAATATGAAAACTAAAATAAATGCCAATGTGGAGGACATTTTTAAAAACATGCCCCACAAAAATTGGGTGTGTTGAATATTAAATAAGTGTGGATAACATTATTCCAAAGCATGCTCCCATTGAATCTAATGACTGTTCCAAATATTGAATAAGTATGGAAAATAGGCTTCTGAATCATGCCCCCACTGAATCTAAAAACTATGCCAAATGTGAATAAGTTTGGATAAAATTATTCAAATGCATGCCACCACTAAATATAATTGAAATGCATACTAAATGAGTGTAAATAATATTATGCTTCCAAAACATGCCCCCACTGAATATGAAAACTATGCCAAATGTGAATAAGTGTGAAAAGCATACTTCTAGAACATGTTCCCAATGAATCTAGGTGTGCCACATACTTAATAAGTGTGGAGAACATTATTCCAAATTAATTCCCCCACTAAATCTTGAAAATATGCCAAATTTGAAGCACATGCCTCTATGACATGCCCCACTTTGATGTAATGGAAGAATAGAAATTGGTAGTTATCTCACCTCAAAATGATAAGACAACTATATAATATGTAAATGGAACCATGTAATATATAGAAGAACATATCTAGGTAAATTTAGAATTGAAGTGCATAGAAAAATGTGATCACATGAAGGCCTAAGATACATGATAAATATCATGGAAAAGTCTAGATATTAATAATACAAGATCAAAAATCAAACAATCACACACACAAGATCAATCAAAATCATGGCAAAGTCTAGATAGTAATAATATTCTTAGGAGACTACAAACAAGGGGTGTGATTAAATTCCACAAATCAAAGGGACATGACTTAGTTAAATGTCCATAAAAGCAATAATGACATATTTATATGTCTATAAATAAATAATGACATATTCAAATTCTAAATAAAGCACACATAGGCTTAGGGACTACAAATAAAAGTACATATTAAAATGATTGAATAAGCAAGATAACAAAAGGTAAAAAACTTAAATAAGTACATAAAGGAAACCGTAAAAAAAAACATAAACATGTCATAGTATCCCATGGGTCAAATGTGTTATGAAAAAACATAAAGTGAATAGCATATCAAGTTCATGTGAATTATATAATCATGGATGAAGTCATGTGCAAGTATGTATATGAGATGGAAACCTAATAATGTAGAGTGACCATAAAATTATATAACCTTAGAAGTATCATGATCATAGAGATGAATTCCCCCAATGTCCATATGACATGAATAGATGGAAGGCCCAACATCTAAAATAGGAATAGATCATGTATTTTTGTATGCCTATATAACATTCAAATAGAATCATGACACACATGTTATGTAGAAGTAACTAATATGTCATCCATCAACATGGAACTAACACATAGATTTCAAGGATCCAATAGAAGATATTTTATGTTGAAAACATTTTTGGATTTTTAAATTTTTTTTTATAAAGAATATATGAAGAGTAAATGTCATCCTATGATCCCATATAAATAATGGTCATTTTTATCTCCACACATAAAACCCAATATAAGGAATTTGTGGTACTACCAAGGATCATGTGTTGGTGCAATATCTATAATTGTAGTGTTTATGATACTTTGTGTATGTATAATAATACTTTATGATCATGAATGTATATTTTAATTATTAGGAGTTCATGGGACCCATATCTATGTGCTTTGTGGTTTATCTAGAATAAAAATAGTAGAAACATATTTAGGTTCTCTGGATGTCTGAATGTGGTGCATAATAGAAGATGAGGATTTTGTGAAATATATAATATATATCTAATTTAATGGTCTCTATAGTATTGGACACCTAGTAAAGGGGATTGTTTATTGATTACCCTTTTGTAGTGGATTAACCTTACTAGGTTTGATAGTTAGCTACCTAAGTTAAGTTTTTCTTACTCAAAAGGATGCTCATATGGGATTCTATAAATTTTAATTACCCAATTGGCATGAATGTATTTAACACACCCATGCATTATATAAGGTATTACTTAAAGTGTATGTATTAAAGGTCTTACCAATAACATATCAAATATTCCAATGGAAGGTGTAACTAAAAAGGTAGTAACCACATGTGGGAGATCAATATGTAAAGGTAGGTCAATATCACCATTTTGGAGGTGCCATCAAATTATCTAATTGATCTAATATAAGGATGAAAATTATGATGATTATAATGCAAATGCACAAATAATTTCATTGTGAAAACATTTTCAATTGCACCATTATTAATCCTTACACTATGTATAGGCTAGTCATCAAGGAATACTTGAATGAATAAATAAAAAAGATAAGATTCATCATTCTTGATCTTAGTATCATCAAAAATAGTATAATTTATCTAAAAATATGAGGTATATGTCATGTATAAGTATCAATGATCCCATTTAATGGGTTCCCATAATGTGATGGTTGAGGATGTGAATTATATATACCATTTTCACTTTTGGTTCCTTCTTAGAATGACCATGTAATGGATATTTAAATATTTTTGTTCTCAGTGATCACCAGGTTGTGAACCTAACTCCTTGGGAGGATAATCAAATGTAATATTTTGGTCATCAATAAGGTCTTAGATCTTATTCTTCAGAGTAAAGCATATGTTTATATAATGTCCTGGTCCCTAATGATAATCATGATAAGTATTCACATCATATCCTTTGGGTGTGTGTGTGTGTGTGTGTGTGTGTGTGTGTGTGTGTGTGTGTGTGTGTATATATATATATATATAGTATGAGGGAGAGATATAATATGGAACTCTACTATCCATGGAGAAATGAAGTAGGAGACTTAGGTAAATGTGTAAATTGTTACCTCAGTGCATTAGATAGACAAGTCAATTATGTTATGATGAAACTATGTTAACCATGGATATTGATTCCTTTTTAGGCTCATGAGGTTTTACCTTATAACTTGGTTTGATTTTAAACTTAGTAGTAGATGTAGATGTAGTAGGTAAGTTTGTTACATACTTGAGCATATTTAATGAAATAAGTTTCATTTCATGGTCCCATAAAACATGGCATATGTCATCAAATGATTTAAACTTATTAAAAATAATGGATTCATATAAAGGAGAAAGTAAACTTTTCTTGAATATGTCTTGCAACTCATTATCTGCCATAGGATTGATCAACATAATTGTAATAATGTTATCTCTGAGAAGAGATGTTTTATTGATCAAATTTTTAGATCCAAACATATGCCTATCTCTGAGAAGAGATGTCTCATTTCAATTTCAGGTTACATATTCATTTATACACATTTTGAAGGTAGGAGGATGATGTGTAATGTCACCAATCTCAAAGGAGATTAAGTGGTTTGACTTCCACAATTTACAATAAAACAAAATTGGAGGAATTACTATTTTTATAAACTTACTATTTTTAGACTACACTACTAAAATTAGAATTTAGGGCACTTAAATTTAGTTTTTGGGGGATAAAACCCATAAAGAAGAGCTTAGTGAAATCTCACAGTATTCCCCTCATTATTAGATTTCCAACAATTTAAACTAGGAATCAAATGGAGATATGGTGCAAAAGTTATGGCTCTTGGAAGTTCTACCACCAATTGGCATAGAACCATCACCCAAATTGTTGCTTGAAATGTTACTCAGACAATTCCTCCCTCCTTGAGAAGTAATGTTACCCATTGCATCAATATTTGTCATCAAGTGTGGTAGTTATGTTTGGATTTGAGTCTTGATGCATACTTGGGAATGGACTATGCTTTGTGGAGCTATGAAGAGACTGATTGCTCACCATTTCTATTTGACCATCAGTTGGTGGATGGAAGGCTATGAAATTATTTAGCTTGGTATCTATTTGCTTATCTTGTTGTGTTTTTTGTGTAGTCAGGGTTGTAGCATCAACCCTTTTGGATTCTTGTGGCTTGACTACCATGAGAACAAATTTCTTAGCACTAATAAGGGAGATAGATGTAGAAGGTGGTACCTATGGTAGCCTATATCACTATGTTCCAAGAGTGAGGGTGATCCTTTGAGTTCTTAATTCATATATTCTATGTCAATCATACATGAATGGCTGACCAAAAATTACATCACAGACATCTAGATTGACCACATCACATAAGACCTCATCTTGGAAAGGTTTTATTGCATATGAGAGAAGACATTGGTGGGTGACATAGAGGTTTCTTCCTAAACTCAACCATCCAATACTATATGGATTTGGGTGAGGCTTCATGGAAAATTTTAGGATTTTCATAACATTAGTAGAGATTAAATTCTTTTGACTCCCACTATCAAGAATGAAATGCAGAGGCTTACCTTTCACCCATAACTTAGAGTGAAACAACCTTTCCTTGTCATCTAGCCTCTCCTCATGGGTCCATGATGAAGAAAAGATGGCATCATGCTCAACATCTATAATATCTTCTTCATCCTCTTTGACTGTAGGGTGTGTCTAAGGTAGAGTAGTATATGTTGAGGATTATGACTTAGAAAGTAGGGACTTGATGGCTCAACATTATTTATTAGAGTGCATTCTAGATTTATGATAATCACACCATTTCCTAGTCTTCCCTTCCTTTTTATTCCAATTTTGGCCTCATGTTTGACCTTCTTTATCACTTTTCCATTTTGTAGGTTGACTCCATATTCATTATTCCATGCTTTTGCTCAATCTTCACCATGAACTTGTACGCCTCACTGAGGGTTTCTAGATTGAAGAGTTCTATTTCCCCCCAATATATACCATTTTAGTCCACCATGATATTTGAGAACCTTTTGTTTCTCACTTTTTTGGATGCCCAATATCATAGATAGAGAATGAAAAATGTCAGTGTAATCTTGAACATACTATTCCTTACCTTGGCAAAGTTGTTGCCACTCTATATACAGATCATCATATGCTCCAATGGGGTAGTATTCTTCCTTTACAGCTTCTATGAAATCATCATAGGTAGGTTCCACCTCAAGTCCAATATCATCCATACTAAATATCTTCTTGTACACTTCTCACCAATTTTTGATAGGCAATGATGCTTTCAAAAGAGAAATAGTGATCTTTTCTTTATTGGTCAATTTGTTTATAGAAAAATAGGAAGATAATTGATCCAACCAATTTTCTACTGCATCAATATTGATTTTTCTTTCAAACGTAGGGATATCAAAATTCACTTAAACCTTGGAGGGTGTTGGGGAACTAAAAGTATGCAGGGGTGTAGATAAGGAGCTAAAATTTCCTATCAAGATTTATTAGAGAATTTGGGTAAATTATTGTAACATCTATGCTTGCTACTGTTGGAGGGCTTCATTCACCATTTTCTTGAAAGGATCAAATCTCTCAATGTTGTCTACCATTTGAGGTCATTTAGAGTGAATAGGTGGATAGTTTGCAAGCTCTATTATTTTCCACCAAAGCTTCTTATAGCCTGACCTCATCCTTAGGATCATACACTCTCAACATAAACTGATCTGATACCATTGATCCAAAAATAACAAGATTTGGTTGAAATATAATTCAAAAAATAAGAAAAACATAATTTTAATAATGATATCTATGAGAAGAGATGTTTTATTGATCAAATTTGTAGATCCAAACATATGCCTATCTCTGAGAAGTGATGTCTCATTTCCATTTTAGGATGAGGATGTGGAAGGTCACCAATCTTGAGGGAGATTAAGTGGCTTGACTTCCATGATTTATAATAATATAGAATTCATGGAATTACTATTTTTAAAAACTTTCTATTTTTATACTGCACTACTAAAATTAAAATTTGGGTCACTTTCATTTAGTTTTCAAGCATAAAAACCCATTGAGAAAATATTAGTGCCATTTCATGGTGTTCCCCTCATTATTATATTTCTAATGGTTTAAACGAGGAGTCAAATGGAGATATGGTGCAAAAGTTATGGCTCTCAGAAGTTCTACCACCAATTGGGGTAGAACCGTTGCCTGGATTGTCACCTAAAATGTTGCTTAGATCACATTTTAACCAACATTGTCTTATAAATCAAGACATATTCATTGATAGGTTCATTTTTTCCTTGTTTAATTTTGGAAATTTGAGCATAGTAATCATTTTTAGAAATATTAATGGAAAAGTGTGCAAAAAATTGATCTTTAAGAGGTTTGAATGTTTTAATGGATTAGAGAGATAAAATATAGAACCATCTCGAAGCATAGTACTTGACACTTCTTGGGAATAATTTAGTAAAAAGTTTATCATTCTAGGCATAGTCAAGGAATTCCACATAAAAATATTGAAGATGTTATTTAGGATCACCCTTTCCATAATAAAATGTGAACTTAGGTGCAACAAAGATAGTTGGTAAAGGGTGAACACATATCTCAAATCCAATAACAATGAGGAGACTTTAGAGTGTTTTGTTCAATGTTTGTAACCTTGTCCTCCAATGTATTTTTAACTTGAAATAGTGTTTTAAATGTGAACCCATTAGGATTTATATTAGAAAGCTGAGTATTCACCAGAGGGGATGCAATCATGGTTTTAATAGTCATAAAAATTGGTATTTGAGTTGAAACATTTGTTATCCCCATGAGATATGTAGAAATAGTAGTGTCAAGAAATAAAGGTTGAAATACATATCCTATAGCCCCATTATAAGTATTAGGTTATAATGTTTTTAGGGGGATGGTTTTTGGTATATGAGGAGAACCCATAGTTATAATATTATAATCCATATATTAACCTATTTATTCATCTATACTTATTGCATTCCTGGTTTCTAAAATGGATTTTAGGATTTCATCATCTTTAGTGTTTTGATGAATACACTCATAAAATAATGAAATTATCTACAATTTCTCATGATCTATTTTTTCATGTGTATTGTTTTCATTAGACTCGTGATTTTTATTATCATAATCTTCTTCTATGATAACCTCATTAGTATGTTATTCATTCCCAATATTTGTATCATCATGATCCATAGGATTAGATCTTTAATTGGTTTGAGATACCTTAGGTGGTGGAAGGAGAAACTTAATGTTTTCATTAGGCACACCTCCTAATCTAGGTTACACCTAGGTTTAATATAACAAAATATAACCAAGAAATGAAAAATTATAGTATTACAAAACTGCATTTAACTGAAAAACCTAGGAATAAAAAATGTTTGCATTGATATGAATTTGGTTCACCAAATTTTTAACCCTAAAAAAATATAGATTAGAGATGTATAGGGTTAAAGGGGATAGTGATATATTAGGGTACAAGGGTTATAAACTATCTTTATATCAAGATAATTAATTCTTAACTTAGATATAACACATGATTCATTAAATTGAGATAAGATGAAATAAGAAATATGGTTATTCTAGTTATGGAAATGACAAATAAGTAATATTATTATTTAATTGTGATGTTAACTCATTTAGGGATATAGAATAGGTAGAAATTAGACTAGAAGATGATTCTAGAATAGTCACCAAATTATAGATTGAACACCTCTAGAGTTACAAGCACTAACATCAGCCTTGGATGATTACATTGATGCTAGTATCTAAACCTAACATAGGTGTCTTGTATGGAACACTTGCTATAGAATTATGCAACCAACTTAATGCTTCTAGGTTTATGTTTACCTTCACTCTAGTGCATTAAAATCTTGGTCATGGACTTTCACTCTTCATTAAATCACAAAACCCTATATCTTCATCTTCATAGTAACCTTGGGGAAAATTGGTTAGTGGGGATATAGTTTTGAGCTAACCCCAATTAACCCTATGTCAATGAGCACTAATTATATATCCAATATTACAAATAGGGCCTTAGACTAATGTATTTATCCATTACACATTGGATTGTGTGTGAATCATGTAATATGAGTAAATCGAGTACAATAATGACATAGCTTGTAACTTGGAAAATCAAGCTCTTAGGTTGATCTTTTTGTACTTCAAACCTATGTATGTGTTTTCACTATGACTTATATGAAATAGGATAAAATAGGGAAGTTTTTAATTATCAAGTGCTTGATTTAATGCTTTGATAAGTTTCCTTAGTATTTATGGATGTATTCTAGGTTAGGTATGATGAGGGTTGAGCTTGTATTTATATATCTTTAGAGAAGTAATTTGCATTAAAGAACTTAAGAAGATAATTATGATATGTTTCATTTTAAATTTAGATGAATTTATGGAATTAGACATGTGGGTTAAATTAGGACACCTACATTTATGCAGGTGTCTATCCTAGATACTAGTGTACATGGAACAAGAAAGTAGGTGCAGACTTATAACTTATAGAGGTGGAAGATAAGCAAGTTTTAGGCATTATCATCAATATAGAAGGTCTAGATCAGCAACATAAGATTGGTTGGATAAATATATAGTCCAATTGGCATAAGATAGATTATATTCAAGACTTATGAAAGTGGTAAAGGTATATAACTGAGAGGAACAACCAAAGTTTGATTTTTCCAAGTGTACAAAATTGATGTGTTATATAATCCATAAATATCATTTGTAGTATGTAGATAGTGCCCATTGATATAAGGGTATTTAGGTTAGCTTAACACTATGATACCTCTAACCCATTTTTAAATAAACATATTCCAAGGGTGAAGATCTATGGTTTGATCAATCATCAAAGAGTGACATCATGTATCCTAAATCTAAACACATTAGTAGAAAGATGATAAAAAAATACAACACACTAGATCCAATAATTATTTTTTATATAACACCTTCATCATAGTTAGATAATAACATAAATGTTAGAGTAAAAATATGATGGTAGTGTCCATGGCCACAAAAGTAAAGTTTTTAGAATCTAATTATTGATCTAGAACATTAACCTTACATAATCTACACTTATTTTTAGTCCAAATATTTCTACACACACTCAACCAACTATGTATCATTGTTATTTATTTATTAAAATATATTTAAATAGATATATTTTTATTATTATTATTATCCATATAATTTGTATGATTTAATAATGTCAATTATCCAAGTTTTTTTATTATTTGGATTGCTATATATTAGGTTATCACCCTTGTGTTTTAACTACTACTATATTTATTAACCCTACATACCCCCACATATAAAAAAATATGATTAAACAATGGTCTAATAAAGTATATAATGATAAATTTGTTTTTAGAAAAGTATATTGTTAGACAATAATGCTCCACTTTCACGAATTGGGTGTCATAATATATCAAGTCATGATTAATATAGTAGGTTATACAATAATTTAATGACTCATATTTTTCCATGAGCATTACCCCAACTGATATGGGTATAGATGATGTGTAAAATATGTGATGATGATTATTTGAGGGTGGTATTAAACTAAGAGGATGAAGTAATAATTTATTCATGTTATGAATGGAATAATAACACACATCGGTCTATTTAAGAGTGAAACCTTTCTTAAGAATGTATTTGAACAAGTATATATGTTAAGCTAAATTAGGGACAAATCCATATATTTCCCCAAGATTCCCAAGGTAAGTGCAAATATCAGAAATAAACCTATGTATATGCATGTTGATAATATCATTGATCTTAGTAGGATATACATCAATCTCTTTTAATGATACTAAGAATCATAAGAGAATTTTGTAGGTAACATTGAAACCACACTTGTGAATATTGATCTTGACATTGTATTTGATAAGATGATCAAATACGATATCAATTTCATGGATATGGTTTCCAAGATGCTTTGATTTGGATATAAAGTCATCCATAAAATTTTAAATTAATTTGTGAATGAGATCCTAAAATACATGGGTCATTGTGGGTGGATAAGTCACTCCAAAAAAATTAAGTTCAAAGGGCATCTTAACATAACAGTAGGTTCCCCATTTAGTACTAAAATTATTTTTATGTTCATCCTTGGAAGTGATATGAATTTGGTTATAACCTAAAAATCCATCCATGAGGGATAGTATCTCATATCTAGTACTATAATCAACAATGGCATTGATTTAAGGTAATGGAAATTTATCCTTAGGAATGTTATGTTGAGATTATGAAAGATAATAAAAAGATGAATGACCATAGTGAATTTATTATCAATATGTACTTTGAAAGGTACCTATTATGAGTAATCTAAGGGTATAATAAATTTAATGTCTCAGAGCTTGATACTTTATTTATGACAAGATGGAAACCTTAGGTGGAAATAAGTGTTTCTTTTGGTGCATGGGTTTTGCATCTAGATAAGCCACTATGTTATGGAAAAATACACTAGGGTCAATATCACGCATGTCTTCATATGACCATGACAATAATTAACAATATTTGTTAATAAATAGGCTATAGTTATATTTCTCTTTAGAAAAAGTTTCCTTAGAGATAATAACTAATTTAGGATTGGTAGTTGTACCAAAGTTAAATGCTCGAGTTTATTTGATAAGCATGGCATATATATATTTAAAATGATATGAAGATAAGGAATATTGTAAATAGGATCCATTTTTGAATTGACACAAGTGATAATTTTTTTGAAATGAGGATCCTTTTTCTCTAAATGAAAAAATTTATGATGTTGGAGGGGGAGTTGAGACTCTTTGGCATGGAATAAGTCTAGGATCACTTCATCACTAGGAAGCATACATAATGGGCCATAAAATTCAACATATACTTCAAGATATATAATATTATTACCTTTTTTGTCAATCTTATAATGGATTTGTCTTATATCATTGGATTTATAATATAAGGTAATGTATGGTTTTTGAGGAGAAGTTGAATATTTTATTGTATGATATCAACCTCTTTGATATAGTTTGATACAAAAGAAATATGCTAAACTATATCAACATGCTAAGTATATTTATAGAAAATATGATTAATTTTGACTATATTAGTGGTTGGTATAATTAATTGAAACTAGGGATGATAAATAAATTGTATCATAACTTGTTAATGAATGGCTAGTTTAGTTACAAACTGAAAGATGGACTAAATTGGTCAAGCTAGTACAATATAAAAGTTGATAAATAAACTAAATGGTATAATATTTTATGATAATTTTAATATTTTTGGAAATGTTCTAAAAAGTATCATGTTGGCTAATACTATTAGGTATGCTAATAAATTCACAAAGGTATTATATGACACTTGAAGTATTTTCCAATGGTGGGTTGATAGGAGGTACTTAAACTTGAGTTTTTGGATCATTTTTATAATCATCAGACTCATAAGAGATATGAACCAAATGAACATCTTAGTTAAAATCATGTGTTTTAACAAGGTTTTTTTTTATAATGAACTAGATTCAAGTGTCATGATTATGTTTTGATGACTATATATTCATCATCATATGATGGAGAGATATTAAAATAATGTTATATTAGTTAAGTGGTTACAATTGGAATGTCCTTGGTTGATAAGCCAATTTTATTGGAATTATGAGGGGTTAAGGATATAGGATATTTAAATAATTTGTCTACCATAAATCCATTACATATAAATTCATAATATTTTTAAAATTCTTCATTGGAATTTCATGCAGGATGACTTTCGGTATCATCATCAATTAAAGGAATGGTTATATCTCATGGTAAAAGATATGTAGGGAAATATGTAAGGTGGTAAGTTAATGGTATTAAAAATAGTCTTCAACTCAGTGGGTTCATCATCATTTGAATCTACAATATTAATGATAATTTTTGGGGATGTGATATTGTGTTTTAGGATTAGGTAGTTTGAGACCCCATGTGGTGGGATTTGATCCATGTTTTTAAATTTTTATCTCATCATTAAAATTAATGTATTAGATACCATAATATGTTACTGAACTCATGCTAAGGACAATTATAAAACTAGATTATAATAGAGTGGAATATCTAAAACCATAAACTTGGTGGGTATTATTTTAGACCTATTAATGAGAGGGATCCAAATGCAACCAAGAGGATTTTGATTTTTTTAAAAATCCAAGATAGGTGAGTAATGTTTTATTATTGTCATCATTATAATAACCAAGTTATTGGATTAACCAAAGGGATAAAACATTAATGTTTGAGCCTTCATCCACTAAATATTTCTTATTTTGGTATTATTTATCATACTATTAATTAATATGGATGGATCATATACTCAAAATATAATTTCATCATTAATCATGTATTATTCAAGAAAATATATGGAGATTTTATTAGAGGAAGAATTTTGATATATGGTTCAGATATCATGGATTCCATAGGTGTGGGAGTTTTGGATGACCTAGTAACTAGTTCAATTTCACTAGATGGGGATTCTTTGATGTCTTGAAATTATTACATGAGAAAATTTTGATGATCTGATGAAGTTATCATGAGTTCCATTAGATTAACTTTCTAAGGTATGGAATTAAGTTCATCCAAGAAAATCAATTATGATTTTGGGTTGGGACCATGATGAGGTTTAGGTTAATTATTGTTGTATTCAACACATCCCACCCTATATTTTCCTTCAAAAAGTGGGGGACCCTTTGTATTTTTATAAATAATAAATATCTTGGAAGGGTACCTATGATTTTGGAGTGTTATGATACTTATATTATCTATATAAATTTGGTGATTTTAATGTTGAATCATGTTGTGGTATACTTTTTCATTTGGAAACACTTATTCAGACTAACCTATTAATGAAAAGGATAGAAAAAATTGCTTTATATGATAGGAATTTAGATTGTTCTATTTTAGAAAATTTAATCTTCATAAAGTTTGGTCTTTAGAATCTATCATTGAAAAATTTCTCTTCAGAAAGATTCTCTATGACAAATTTCTCATTGGAAACTTTGCTTCAAAACATTCACTTCAAAAAGACTGAAAATTTTACTCATTAAAAAAAATTCTTAAAAGACTTTTTAATTATAAGGATTTACTTTGGCAAGTTTGGTATTTAAAAACCTTCCATTGATAAATTTTTTTTGGATAATTTTTAGATGATTGCCTTTCTTCACAATGTCTTCAAAGTTTTTATATTGGTAACTTTTATATCAGTGACTTTGTTTCATAAATTTAGTATTTGGGATATATCATTTTGGGAACTTTGTTTTGAAAGGATTTTATTGGTGACTTTGTTTCAAAAATATTCTCTTAGGAAACTTTCTCACTAGAGGATTTATGTTGGTAAATTTCACTCTAGAAACTTTGTTTTGAAGACTTTTGATCAAAAGGATTCCTTTGAAAAATTTACTCATAGGTGATAATGTTTTGGAAACTTTTGAATTAAGTATTTTAGAAAAAATATTTTTGAAATACATTATACACTTTAAAGTGTTTTATCTTGAAAGAAAAGTTTGAATTATATTGATTGGACTATGTAATGACACATTGTAGAGGATGAAAGGTTACACTAGGGCACCTTGGATGACAAGCCATACTACATGGCATGTACACTAAGACAAGGTGGTATAATTTAAATTGAATGAAAGTGACAAGATCATAGACATTAATGATTAATGATGCACAAACTATAAATCAATGTAGGAAATATATTTACATCAAGCCCTAAGCTGATTTCACATCATTCCATATTCACGATTGAGTAAACTTTATCCTCAATCAATCCCAAAAGCCCTAAATACTATCACATTAATTTTGTAGTCTATAAAATATAGTTTAGTGATATACACCATTATCAAAATCTTGAAGCATATCAGTACTCAACATAACCACTATGGCATCATAATTCGGGTCTTACAAAGGAACCCAACACCATCCAAGTTCTCAATTAAGTATTTTATAGAGTACTTGGACACTATGTTGATGTTATATCATTTAATGGATTTTATCTAAAATACTTGACATTATGAGAAGCAGTGGATAATGTAGACTCTTTCATAATCAAAAAAGACATCACAATTAAAGATAAGAAGCTAGTGAATGACCTACTTCATTTTAAACATCAATCCCTACACTATGTAACTGTGAAGTTAAATTTAAGTCATGAATTGATATATGATGGGGCCTCCTATTTGAAGGGAGAATAATGGATGGATGATACCTTCACTATGTCAACAACAACACTATTATCACATATATAGTGGGGTGAGGTGTTTAAAAGGTATTTGAGCCTACCCATTATAGATGTTACTTTCTATTTTCACAATATCATCACATGGAATAAGGAAAATAATTTGGAGTGAGATCTCTCAAGGTGGTTTCTCCCTAGGGATAGTTTTACTTTGAATGAACATGTCAAGATCCCTATCCCCATTACTAGATTTAGAATGGGAATCTGTGTGGGAATGGCACTATTAAATAGACTTTTAATCCATGTTAGTATGTTTTTCATACACTAAGATTGTGTTCCACTACTAAAATTTCTAAGTAAATTAGATCACACCTACGCTTTAGGGGAAGTAATCAGTTCATAACTCTAAGAACAAATTTATCATAAGGACAAAAGACCACTAGAAGAAAACCTCTACATATGTATACCTATTACATGTGATTATGGGCATAGTGTATATACACAATAGAGTATTGTGGGATCTAAACACAAAATCATAAATAACAAGATTTTTGTCTATTATAACTTTGTGCACATATATTCATATGTGAGAAACATATCCAAGATTGTTGAGGACCTCTACCCTTAGGTTTGGATGGGCATCCATGGCCAACCTTTGTTAAGAATTTCACTTAGTATAACTCAGACACTCCAACAATATAGGATACTATTATATTTATCTAGACTACACTATTATTATGGTGGTTGGACATAAGGTATATCCTCTTTAGCTCCAAAATTTCATTCTAGAAAAAATAGAGGAATAGTAAATAGCATACCAAATATTGAATGGCATCGATGAAGAATTAATGTATAATTAGAAGGCCACATTCCATGGATCCCACATCACTATTAGATGAATGTAATATATAATTTGTAGATAGCTCAAAGAGGCTAGGAATGCTATGAAGGCATATACATTATCTACCCTTACTCATAGAGATTGGGATCCTCATTGAAAGGTCAAAAAAAAATTCATACCCTTATCCTTACCTATAAACATGAGCTAATGGATCATGATTTTATCTTCCTTAATGATAAGAATGATAATGACGTCAAGGAAGTGGCCATAACTACAAGATTTAGTGAGTACTTACTGAGAGTGATATAAGTGGAGCCATTTCTTACACTCTGTGAAGGAAAGTTTAGGATCTCACCTTTTGGAGGATAGAAATATTCTAATTATTAGAGTGGTAAGACATCATAGAAACCATAATGAGAAGGAATAGATCCCCAAACAACTTAAATCCAACCTCAATATCAATAGCCATTGGTAGGAGAGGCACCATTCATTATATCATAAGATGAACATGTCAAGGAAGAATAATTACCTGCCTCCACACAAGTAGAGGAAGAACTAGTTATCCTAGTTCAAGCCTCTAAAATTGAATTGATATAGGTTAAATAAAAGATGGATAATGAGCTAAATCAAGTAGGAGGCATTGCACATAGTTTATAATATGGGATTATACACTTGGATTCCTTTGATAAAGAGAAAATGGTGGCTTGCTTAGCCCTAAAACCAAGCATTATTCCACCTTATCTTCCATCATAACAACAGTCCCACAAGTAGCCAACACAATTAATAACTATCAAAGGAAGCCTAAGGGAGACAGGCCATAAACCCTTCCAACACAAGATGTGGATGAGGAAAAACTATAGTAGGTGAAGGTATTAAGCCTATAAGCACTTAACTTCAAGGCACCTCTCATAGGTGAACTATCTAGTAAGGTCCTTTTAGTCACAAATCCTTTAGGTCTTTTCCTTTTAATGTCCTTACCTATAGTTTCTATCATCCTTGGGCTAGTGGTCTCTATGTTCATTCCCCAATAAGTGCTTCTTGTAGGTTAAATTTTCATTCACCCATCTATGAACCTAACTAAAACCACTACACCTAATTTACCTTCCACTTCTATAGTTTCATTCCTTCAATTACCATCCCATTAGTTTTTATTCCATTAACATTAGTTTTGTCCATTTTATAAATTGCCCAATCTATCACTCTAAATGTATCTCCTTCTACCCAATTACATTTACCCTTTCCTTATTTCAGTCCAACCACCCTAACCATAGTGGTAACCACTTAAAAGGCACCTAGGAGGTAGTCATTCTTTATTGTCCATTCAATGACATAGTATGAAAACATAGACTAATAAAAGATCATATGGCCAACAATGCCTAATCCTTATACCATAACTAAGCTAGAGCCTAAATAACATGCATAATTAGAAGCTCAACCATCAAATCCCTCAAATCTCAATCTTACATATTGGGCTAAGGAACTAGGAGCCTCAGCCTTTAAGAGGCCTAATATGAAGATAACTAAACTACCAATGGTGAGCTTACTATTTGATAAATCCATAACAATAGTATAGAGGGTGAGGAAAAGGAAAAGTTAAGATAGATTAGGAATAACTCTAATCATGGAAGAAAAAGGCGTATTCTCCATTAACAAGAAGAAAAATAGACAAAAGGGTTATTCCCCTTATATTGAGGACAAGTCTTATATGGAGACCCACACAGAAGTAGTCCTTTATATACACAAAGGGATTAAAATTCCTAGATAAGAGATCGAAGAGGAGTTGAAAAATATTAAAGAGAAACAACAAGTGATTTGGGTTCCTAAAGGCATTGAGTAGGATGTGAAGGATGTAGCTCTTAGTTTATATGAGATTATTGTTTCTATTCATTCTTTGAGAGTTAGTTTGGCTCCTCATGTCAATAATATAGCCAAATTATTTAGAAGCCACAAAGAGGATGATATTAAGTTGAATTTCTTAGTATTATATACCCCAAATAAGGCATCTATACATTTTGAATTGATTACCCCATTAGAGGCATCAAATGATTTGAATTTATCATTAATAAGAACACAAGAGGCCCAATATTGGGTATTATCCTCTAAGGCATTAGTGAATAAAGTAGCTAAACAAGATGAATAGGGAAAATAAATTTTGATAGAATTGGAATTGAATGAAATTCAAGATAATAGAGGCAAGATGGTTACTCAAGATGCATTTGACCAAATGATTAAACAAGCCTTTAATAGCCTCAAGCAAATTCTATAAGGTTTGAGCTTAGAAGACATTGAGGTCAAACTAAGTGTGTCTAGGAAAAAGGTGATAGAGGTTGAAGTCTTTAGGGTTGGATTTAGAGACACCATGATGAAACATGCCAAACTAATAGAGAAAAAAATTAGGGTGACTATGCCACACCTCTTGGATATGAACTTAATTTGAGTATAACACATTAAGCTATACAAATACTATTAGGACTTAGATGTAAATAAGAAAGAGGCACAACAAATGCCACCTTCTAGTTACACTACATTGACCCAACCTATATCACCAACAAATATATCCATGTCAATGCCACCTCATATTTTATTTCCTATGGTAACAAAATATTAATCCACCAGTGCATCTCCAAGTACTACTATAGTTACTATGTCATCAAACATGATTACTACTATAATTTTGATGATAGTTTTGGGATAAGTTACACAACAACCAATTTAGATAAAGTCTATTTTTTTACATTTTGCATGTAATGGTCATAACCAAATAGTTAATTCTTAGTTGCAGATATATATATATATATATATATATATATATATATATTAACTAAATTAATTTTATAACATGCACATGTTACATGACTTAAATATTTATGAATTATTGATATTTAACCAAGACTTATATTATAATCCTTTTATATGTAAATGATGTGTTATAAACTTGGAGGATGAGGAGACCTCTTCTCAAAGATATATATATATATACACATGCCAAACCCTCTTTCAAAGGGTCAGAGTTTTAAATGAAAATACAAGATTAAATCAAGGATTTGATTATCATGCAATTGTGTTTTTTCTTTCTTCTTCCCTTTCTATGTTAATGAATTTGAATTTTCTTTATTTTTAATTGATTTAATAATTCTAATGTGTTCCATTGCTATAGATGAATCTAATTATTTTTTTAATGAATGTTAGTCTTAGCTATGTAATAGTTATTGAAGATTGATACATTTCATTAATTTAGATAGTTAGTACAAGTTAAATCAATAATCCAAGGTGTGTATAAGTATTTCATTTGATATAGTAGTTTAGGTGTGAACTACAACTAACCTAGATAACTTCTTGGTCTGAGTTATAATCTCTTATCCAAAGGTATTCAAAGAATGTTTGTAATTCCAACAAACCTAAATTAGATTCTATACAAAGAATGGTTTAAAAGCTGAATAATGATTTATAAATGTAAAAAAGGATGGGCAATACAAATACTCAAAATTAAAATCATAGTTATACCTTTCCAATATATAATAGGACTTTCAATAGGCCCACTAAAAATGTATACCATCAATATTCTAATAAGCTACCAAGGATCAATATCATGGAAACAACTTTGCCTAATTGGTGCAAGGTCCATAATACTTATCAACATGGAGGGTTTGATTATATATAATTATATGCAACATTTGAAATATTCTAGAGAGAGATCATCCGACAAGATCAAATGATGAATCCTTTAGATTTTACTCATGAATCTATCCCTTCCAATTTATCTATGTTCTTTGAGACTTTTGAGTTCCCCTTCCCTAATGAAGATGAAAATATCCCATAGGATAATTTTGATGAAGTATGGGTATTATAAAAATTCAATAATAATGATTATAATATGATGAATAGATAGTCATTCACTACTTATAATCCTCATAATAATATAGTTATCCCTCCAAATACCAAGGATAACAATCATCCACCTCTCTTTAAAGGGAATGATCAACCTCATCATAAAGAGGAACATAATAAATGAGGATATAATATTGTTAAAGATATGAATAAAATTAAGGTTAAAATTACTCTTTATGAACTAGCACAAATCATCGAGCAAAAGGAGATATTATGTAAGTCCATCATAAGCAAGTTTGTTGCAAAAAAATCTAAGACAACTAGTATAAATGTTATGTACAAAAGCAAACAAGAAGTTCCCCCTTTATTGATGACCATTTGAGTGTTTGGAAAGAATATACATAATTTATTGATATATTCAAGAGCTTTAGCAATGATGATTCCAAATTCCATTTTTTAGAAGCTTGGTTTAACACCAAATCCATCCAAGAGGACTATGTCATAGCTAGATAAAATAGTAGTTCATGTATTGGGAGAGCTAAAATGATGTGAGAATTTAGGTTGCTTTAGAACCTAGAGTGCATATGACTATAAACATCTTAGTATTGGAAATTCCTAAAGGTTATGTGTTGTTGAGTAAGTATTTGTCAAACATGCTAAATGGGTATCATTCCATGGTCTTTTCACATATTTGTCTACCTTGGAGAGGCATAGCCGACCATATCAGAATCGACTGAGAACCAAGAATGAAGCATCCTATTATGGAATACAATATTTACAATGAGGAAGTAAGTTATAAAGATCTTAGTCTTGGAATTTATACATTTACCATGAATCATGAAGCACCAAAAGATATTTTGGTCCCTTCCCAATTATGGACCCCCCATTTCAATGGAGCCATATCTAAGCAAGGATTACGTGTAAGTATTAAGTTGATCAATCCACAAGGAGAGAAAATATTGGAAACATATAGGTTCTAATTCCCATACACCAATAACAGAGAGAAATATGAAGCCCTAATTCTTGGATTATAGTTCACCCTCAAGAACAATGTCAAAAAACTATTTTTATACAAATATTTTGAACTCATGTTAAACCAGGTCATAAATAAATATACATGTAAATTGTCATAACTGAAGAAGTAAAATCATATATCTTGGAATTTAATAGAATCATTCGAAGCTTTCAACATAGTATCTATCCCTAGAAAACAAAATGGAACCATTGATTCACTGGTCACTTCAATGGCATATTTGGCACCCTTACAGGAGCCAAAAAATTAGAAATTATCCATTAAATTGGTACCATGTTCTTCAGTATCAAATAATGTTGAAATTTTTCAAGTATTTGATGATGACCAGTAAATTGTCTAATTTTTGAAAAATTTAAGACAATTTAAATCTCAAATAATCGATGAAAAAGAAAGAAACCAAAGGTGCCATGAAGAATTGGATGAAGAAGGCTTTATCCAGCTAAAAGAGAATCACCACCCATTGGTAATAGTCACCCTAGAAAGGACCTTCGATATAGATCCTCATTCCCAATCACAAAGGTTGATTACGGTGAATGAATCTAAATTTAGTTTGGAAAACATCAATAATGAAAAGAATGCACACTTCATCAATATTGGCTTAAGATGCACACTTGAAGAAAGGAAAAGAGTTAAAGAACTAGTTATCAGATATAAAGATATAATTTCATGGATTTATGATGACTTAGGAGTCTTCAATCCTAGAGTCATCACCCATATAATTCTAATCAAGCCTGATCATAAACCATTTAGGTAAAGGTAGAAGATATTTAATCCTATCTTAGAACCAATATTTCAAAAAGAAGTAGAAAATCTACTGAGGGATAGGATTGTCTTTCATATGAGACATTTGACTTGGTTGGCCAATTTAGTTATAATCAAGAAAAAGAGTGGTGAGATCAGACTTTGCATCAACTTTAGGAATGTGAATAAAGATTAAAATAAGTAAAATTATCCTTTTCCCTCCTTATATGAGGTAATATAAACTGTAATTGTCTCTAAAATGAAGTCTTTCTTGGAGGATTTTTATGTTATAATTAAGTACTAGTTGAATCGGTAGATAAGATGAAAATAACATTTACTACAAAGTAGGCAACCTATACACATAAGTGAATGCCATTTTATATAGTCAACACTAGAGATACTTTTTAGAGAGAAATGGATCATTAATTCTAAGGAATAATAAGTAAGTGCATAATTATATACATGGATGATCTCACTATTTTTCTAAAAATAGAGCTGATCATATTGACCATCTTTAGTTTATCTTTGAGAGGTGCAGGAAGTTTGGGGTATCATTTAACCCTAAGAAGAGAAAATTTAGATTAAGTAAAGAAAATTTTATAGGCCACATCATTACCAATTATGGGATCACCATTGACCTAGACAGGATTTAGGGGATTTAAAAAATAATGTTTCCAAATAGTAAAAAGGAGCTCAAATCATTCTTTGGAAAGATAAATTTTGTAAATAAATTTATATCAAGGTTTTAAGATATTGTTATAACATTGAACACAATTATTAAATATAATTCCAAAGTGGAGTGGAATCCTAAAGCTAATAATTCCTTTCTAAGACATAAAGAAGGCTATTTCACAAGCCCCAGTGCTAGTAATCCCTAATTTTACCAAATACTTTTAATTATATTCATTCACCTCAGAACATACTATTGATGTCGTACTCACAAAAAAAAAGGGAATAAAGTGAAAATCCCATTTCATTTATGATTACTAACTTAAAATATGAAAATCTTAAGTATTCCCTAATTAACAAGAAAATATTCACTCTTGTCAAGGTAGTTAAAAATTTTAGGCACTACATCCTCCAAAATAAGACCATCACCATAGTACATGACCCCATTGTCAAGATCACACTTGGAAATAATTAATTAGGGGACTATAGAGGTAAATGGATGGATAAATTAAAATAATTTGATATTGAAATCAAACCCTCTAGGATCATTAGAGGAAAAGGCATAATTTAATAGATGATTGAACTAGTTTTACACATCACTATTGAAGAAGTCTGTTAGACACAGGTCTTCTAAGAAGATTGGTATTTAGGTATTATTCAATTTATGATTACTAGAACATGCCCCCAAAAAATCAAAAGAGATAAAAAGGGAGCCTTAAGGCTCAAGGCTATTCATTACATGAGCTGGAAAAGGAGTTCTCTACAGAAAGAATTATGAAGGCATTTATCTAAGATGTGTGTCACATGAGGAAGATTAGGAAATATTAGAAAAATATAAATCAAAAGATATAAATGTCAATCTATTTAGTAGTACTAAAACACATAAAATACTAAAAATGGGCTACTACTGGTTAAAAGTCTTTGAGGATGCTCATTTCCATGTGAGAATGTGCCATGAATGCTAGGTTTTAGCCAAAATATAAGCACATGTAACCATGTTGCTACAACTTATAATTAAAGATAGGTCATTTTTATAATGGGGCCTAGACTTTATTGGTGTTATAAATCAAAATTTCATAGTTTGACATAAGTTTTTAGTCACTTTTATAGATTATTTTACTAGATGGACTAAGGAAGTAGCCACAAAAAACTCTAGAGCCTAAGATGCAATTAGTTTTGTTGAAGAAAGTATCACAACCAAGTTTGGCACTCCCATATATTTGGTTTGTGATAATGGGATAGTATTTAAATTAATTAATTCACTGATTGGGCCAATGATAATCACTTTAAAATTAAATAATCCTCCAATCTCTACTCATAAGGGAATGAATTAGCTAAGTCAACCAATGAGAACATTATAGATGCAATCAAGAAGTCAGCTATAGATAAACCAAGGGAGTGGCACTTCCTACTAAATTATGCACTCTAGGAAAATAAAATGAGGTACAAGTAGACCCTCAAATCTTCGTCATAACTATTTCTATATGGGAAATATCCCATTTTCCCAATCATGCTAAATTTTTTGACATATTAGTTTATGCAAGAATATATGGATCCCAATGAAAAAATGAATTCTAGACTACTAGACATCATCAAAATGGAAGACTCAAAAGATAAAGCATTAAAAAAATTCATAAAATGTTAGGACATGGTCAAGATATGGTTTAAAAAGAGTGTAAAAATAAAAGCATTCAAGATCTCTAACTTGGTGTTACTATGGGAAAAATCCCATGTGAAAAAGGAATGCATAAAAAGTTTACCCCACTATGGATAAGACTGTATCAAATTTTAGAAATTTTGGGTAATAATATATTCCATTTGAAACATATTCAAGGTAATGACCTAAAATATCTAGTCAATGGATAGTTTTTGAATCATTACTTCATGGGCTACCCCATTTAGAGAGGTTTGTGAGTAACAATAGACATTTAGGTAGAGGTAGGACTAGATTAGATTTACTTTATTGGTTAATTTATTGCTTTAAGTCATTTAATTTTATTAGATTAGTTTACATTTTGTAGATTAGTCTTTTTTTCTTTTAGTAATTTTCCTACTTTCTAAAGTAGTTTTCTTTTGATTTTGTGATAGTCAAATTTTTGTAAATCCTAGTATAATCAAACATAGATTGAGGTATTTTGAATCCAATCCAAATCAAGGTTTAGTGCATACTATAGTTTAGAACTTTTGATCCAAGTAAGAAATGAGAAAGTTAGCCATTAATATGTCCTAAAGCTAATGATTTCATTAGGCATGTGAAATTTGCTCCCATAGTTCTGCGTAAATCTAGAAAACTCTCCTTATTCACTTGGGTCAAGTTCATAAAAAACATTAATAATTGTCTAAAGTAATAATCATGGATATGGGAAGGATTTAACAAGGACATTTTGATTAAACCAAAATTTTAACTAAGATCAACTCATAATGGTCATCTTTTCCCTCTCTCTCTCAAAAAAGAAAAGATTAAAAAAAGTCATAATCCATAAATCCAAAAGAAAATAAAAAAGGATTCAAAGTTTAGATGATGAAATAAGGTCAATGCATCATGCATCATGAAAAATATGAATGAAAGAGGAATAGGTGATCAAATGTATCTCTATGGGGGCTATGGACACGTAGCTGGTAGTAGAGAAAATGATTGAGATCCACATATATATACCTAAATCTTAATAAAAGTGAAACCTATGGCTCACCCTTATGTCTTTGCCTAGAAACCTAAAACAAGAGGTAAAGAACAACACTTTACACACACAAATCCAAGGTGTAAGTAAAGTTAGTATCTTGCATAGGATTATTAAGAGTCTCTCTCTCCATTTATGGTATAATAATTTATTTTAGGATAAATTTATGATTGATATTAGGATTTAAAAACCATAGATTTTAGGTTCTTGAAAATTTTGTAGTATTCACCCTTGTGAGTTTCCATTTATTGTATTCAACACACCCCACCCTATATTTTTGTTTGAAAAGTGAAGACTCCCTTTATTATGTTTGGAAATAATGAATATCTTGGAGGGGTACTGATGAGTCCACATTATGAATCATTATTATCATGATATATCATCCTTCACAACCTTAAACATGTCATTTGAATTGAACATTACATGTAGTCTTAGGGTTTATAACTAGCCTAAGGTAGAAAATGGATGTTTTTATCTCTATAAGCTCATGTGAATCTAAGTTAGCATTCTTTGAATGATGTTCTAACCATTTTAATGTTTAGTCTTCATATTTTGATATGTATGGGTATGATGGCATCTAAATAAGCTTTTTGCTAAGATCTCATGAAGATAAATACATGCCATGACCAAGAACTGATCATTTAAAGCATAGTTATGAATTCTATCAACTAAATATGAATTATAATAATTAGCTACATATTTTATCAATCAGTTATGGATTACAATAGTTGGCTATAAATTATGATAGTTATGCTCTATATTCTCATAGTTTACTTTAGATTTGGCCATAACATGTTCTAAAGCATTCAAGAAGATTTTCCACATATTCCTTGATGATCTAAGACTCTTTTTCATACTTTATATATATATATATATATATATATATATATATTCCTATTTCTATATAGCCTTCCATTTATGAAATTTATTATTATGGGATTAAACTCTAGAGTTATAAGATATGGATATATTGTATGTAAATATTTGGTGGTTAGATATAGCTAGACGTAACAGTTACAATCTCACATGGATATTTATGACTTTATGTAGATCTTATTATAATGCTTTCTCTATTTTGGCTATATCACCCAATATCTTTGAATATCTTCTTGTTCTAGGTCAGTTAAGTTGTTACCTAGCTTTTAAGATATATAGTTTATTTTGAATATAATAAAAATATAGATCCATGTTGGATATGCAAATAGAAAAAGAGAAATAGATATTGTAATTTTGTTATTTTTTATTACAAGAAGACCTCGCAGAAGATTACTCTTTTATTCTATTTTTTAAGATAATACTTTAAGACTGAGTTGATTTAACCTTGAATCTAAGGGTGAGCAAGGACCCACTCCCCAAGGATATAGGAGATGTTACATTTGGTATTTTATAATTTTATTTCTTATTTGTTTCAATTAGAATTGATATATAAGCCTTGTTTGATTAGACTTATAACTTATAGGATAGATTATGTTTTAATGTGTTTACTTTTATATTTGAATAAGCATTTATCATTTCTTTAATTTTAGTAACTTTCATTTTTCAAGTGTGGGTTTGAGATTTGGTTTTAGTTTGTTTACTTTACAATATTATGTGATTGATTTTAGAGTATTCAATTCATTAGTTTGGTGTGTTTACATTTTTGGAAAGAGTGTTTCTTTCTAGCATTAGTTTATATTCTTAGAATTAGACATTTAGGCTAGTACAACAAAAAAACCCCAAATAGTACTATTAGCTAATACTATTAAGTACATTACTATGGATAGCCTTGGAAACTATCCATAGTATGAAATTACACCAACATAGATTATTTAAATGAATGGGTAACAAAAACACCCATCATTTTTGGTGTCATTGGGTAAACACTCAAGCTAACATTAAAAATATTAAAAACCAAAAGAAAAAAGAAAAACTACTCTTTTGTCAAATGTAGGTATACAAATAGGTAAAGGGATTCACAAGGAAGGTTTGTTCCAAAATATCCTTATCCTTTAAAAGAAAGTATAAAAGTACTTTTAGAAAAGACAAAAAGTTTACAAAAAGAAATAACTAAGTCTTTTATAAGCACCTCTCAAAATATAGATGAATCTTCCTTTGCAAGAATTGACTTTCAGACATTGAATAGCTAGAAAACCTTGAAGAATATTATCCTCTCAATATAAATATATTTATAATGGGATAAAATATATGACATATAGAAAACCCTCACAAGAATCCTCTTGAGAGGACTTTACCTTATCATATTGTCTTTGAGAATGATGACCGAACAACAAAGAAAAATATCTACCTATCAAATATACCTACCTTAGAGGTTTATCCACTGAAGACCTAGATCAATTTGATTTTGAGTTCAAATTCCTCTACCAAACCTATGATTACATTTTAGATAATTAAAATTTGAAGGAAGGAGTAATGAGGTGGTTTATGGGACTAGTAGGAAACTCTATTAGCACTTGAAGAGAAATGGAAATAGTATTCTTAAAAAAATACCAAGATTACTATGAGGTCAAGGATATAAAATAATAATTTTTAAAAATCAAGTAAAATTAAGATGAAAACCTTGAAGATTACATATATTAGTTTTCTTTTTCTCATAATAGATGTGGATATGAGCTATCTAAGGAAGTGATCAAAAATATTTTCCTTAAAGGATTGGATGATTCATTTAGGTATTATTTAAATCTCATGTGGAAAAGAGATATTACCAAACTATATTTCCAAGATATTACACATTTATATACCAACTACTCTAAGACAAAACCTAGTAGTAGAAGAGGGAAACTAGGTAAATCTAGTGATGTAATCCAACTCATGGAGGAACTAGAAAACTTTAAAATGGATATACTAGTTCAAATAAACACAAAATTAAATGGGTTTCAATATAAGGCTAAATATAACACCAAACCACTATAAATATATTATCCAAAGTGTATATTAAAACATGTACTTAGGGACTACCATCTAGACAAAACAAAAATTTGTGGAATATGTGATGCTCAAGATCATGACACAAAAAATTGTATTCACCATCATACTCTTAAGAACCAATTTAAATATAATGTATAAACTATAGAATAAATAAAATATGTTTAAAGACAAGGAAATACTTTCCATAAAAATTAACCACAATAATTTGGCTCAAGGATTCCTTTTCCATAATAGCATGCACCTCCACAAGTGTGGGAAGTACCACCATAGTCATGGGGCACCCAAGAATGGACTCCAAAATAGTGGATGATGCCTCAACCTTTTCAACAAACTTGGATACCCCTATGTCACTAGAAGCCATGGGAAAATCAACATTGGAATCTTGGTCCAAACTATAACCAAAAATAATAAACAATGTTTCCACAATAATAAGCATTAATTTCTCCTCAAGGAAATAAAACAATCCCTATAGAGAAAGTGAAACAACCCCTACTGAGTTGTGTAAAGAGTTTCATGATATATTTGCTTGGGAATATAAGGACCTTAAAGGATTTGATCCTAAGAGGATTTTATCATAGTCTAGCACACCATATCATTGAATTAGAACCTGGAGTTAAACCTATTAGATGAAAATAGAGACCCATCAACCCTAAGGTTGAACAACTCATGAGGTTAGACCTTACTAAACTCCTTGAATCTGAAATAATCTTCCATATCAAGCATTTAACATGGGTAGATAACCTTGTGCCTATTATAAATAAGAATGTGAATATACGACTTTGTGTGGACTTCAAAGATCTTAATACGGTGTCACTCAAATATCACTATCCTCTAACTTCAATAGAACATATTTTGCAAGTTGTTTCAAGATCTCAAAATTTTTCTCTTTTAGATGGATTTTTAGGTTATAATAAAATTCTTGTAAATGAGGATGATCAGTTTAAGATATCATTCACTACTAAATGGGTGACTTTTGCTTATATAAGTATACCATTTGGTTTGTCAAATGTTGATGCTACCTTTAAAATAGCAATGAATATGGCCATCAAAGGTTTGATCAATGAGATATTGTTGCTTCATTTAGATGATATAATAGTGTTGTATAAAGATGATAATAAACATATGCAACACTTAAGGAAAGTGTTTTAAATATATAGACAATATGGAGTATATCTTAATCCAAAAAAATGCATCTTTATTGTCCATGAAGGTAATCTCTTAGAACACATTGTTTCTAAAGATGGTTTGGCTATTGATCCTCAAATGATAGAGGATATTTTAGTCCTATCATTTCCATTACATAAGAAAGGTCTCAAAATTTTCTCAAGTAAGATAAATTTTTTAAGGATATTCATACCTAGTTTTGCATCTTTGGTGAAACATATCACAACCTTGATAAAAAAGAGTCAGCTCTTTTCTTGGACTAAAGAAGGTAAGAATATTTTTGAATCCATTAAGAGAGTAATTACAAAAGAACATACTATTGTGAATCTTGATTTTTCTAGATACTTCATGGTGTATTCATTTGCTAACCTTGATACTATCTTAGCTATGCTAATGTAAAGGAATGATGAGGGTGTAGATAAAAAAATTGTGTTATTTAGTCAAGGTTTAGAATATTATGAAATCAAGTATACCTTTATTGAAAATCAAGTCCTTGCCATTTCAAAAGGACTATATAAGTTTAGGCATGTGGTTTAAAAAAGTAAAATTCATGTTATGGTCTCTCATCCTAGTACCAAGGACTTTCTTTTGAGTAAAGACCTTAGTGAAAAAAGGGCACAATGGATCACTAACATATTATAATATGATGTTGATATCGAAGTAACAAAGTTGATAAGAGGTAATGGATTTTTTGGAAATCTAGATTCAAATCTTCATGATTCAAATGAAGAGGTTTTAATAAATCATGATTGCCCCCAGCCAACTAGTTCCTTGCATATACAAAGTTAGACACAAGAGGTGATTATATTTCTTCAAAGTGATGAGTATCCTAATGATATGAGTAGATCTCAAAGGATATATTTTAGATTGAAATCTATTCCATTTTTTCTTGTAAATGGCATGATTTTTAGAACAGATAATAATGGTGTATTATTGAGGCGCATGGATAATGACCAATTTGGAGTGTTTCTTGAGAAGTTCCATGATAGAATAGTATGAGGTCATTTCTCCCCAACAACCATATATTTCAAGATCATGAGTGTAGGATATTATTGGCCTAGCCTCTTCAAGGAATGTCATGCTTTTGTGAGAAAGTGTATTCAACGTGTTTTCTTTATGGGAAAATAAAATCTTGAATCCCTTCCTTTGAAGTGTATCTAACTTGATCAACCTTTCATGCAATGGAGTCTTGATTTCATTAGCATGATAAACTCCCCTCATAAATGGATACTCACATCAATTGATTACTTTATGATGTGGGTTAAGGTAGTAGCATTAAAGGAAGATAATTAGAATGCTATCTTGGAGTTCTATGAGAGCATCATAACAAGGTTTGGCACTCCTACTATTATTTTAGACAATGGTATGCTTTTATGGGTGTTAAGACTAATGATTATGAAAATAGTAATGGAATATTCATGAGTAATTCATCTAAATATTACCCTCAAGGTAATGGGTTGGCTATATCTACTAAAAAGAATCTGATCAAAATCAACAAGAGAATCTTGGAGCATAACTAGAGGGATGGGTACATCAAGTTGAAGACAATCTTATGGGCCAATAGAATAACTCCAAAGAGGTTAGTATGGGATTATCATTTTGTGATTATATATGGAAGAGAGGCTAGGTTTTTTATCTCTCAAGAGCTACCTAACTTAGAGTTAGCACATCAATTTGAGTTGCTTGAAAACATTCCAGCGAAGGTGAGATTGATATAATTAATGGAGCTAAAAGAGACTAGAGATAAGGCTCATCAAGATATGGAGCATCAAAAAGTATTAATAAAGAGGTAATTCAATAAGAAGGCAAATCTAAGATCATTTCAAGAAAGTGACATAGTATTGAAGTGGGATAAAGATAGAGAAAAACTAAGGAGGCATACCAAATTTGACACCCTATGAAGTGGACCATATGTCATCATCAAGTGAAAGCAAAATAATTATTTCTAATTAGGAAGGATGAATGGAGAAGAGATAATTATCCCTATAAATGGGATATATTTGAAACCATTCTATTGAGGAGTAAAGGTCAGCTTTGTAGATAATAAAATAGGTGTGTGTCTTTTCTTTTAGTTGTGTTGTGTTCCCTAAGTGTTCTAGTTGAACACATGTGTGTTTATTTTGAGTTTGTCTCACTTTGTGTTCCTTTCCCTTGTGTTTTGTGTGTTTTCAAAGGTAATTTGTGTGTTAAAACAATGTACGTGTGACTCCACATCCTAACGGATAGGATTAAGCAATTAGTCATGGCATAGCAAGCATGTTACCCTTGGGAAACCACTAAGAATGTTGACCATTTTTTTACCACAAGTTAAAATATGTCAAACCCCTATAGTAAAAACTTATATATGGGCTTATATGATGTTAAGGGTGTTTTTAATGTTATATCTTATGTTTTCACCTTGGTCATGGTTTAATTAAAGTTTTGTGTCAACTTTAATCATTTAGGGGTCATTTTAGGGTCATACATGAAAGTGGTAAGTTTTCATAGTGAAGGAGTAGATATAATTTAGGAGAATATCAATTATAATTTTAAATCCTTTGAAACACTTTATGCAATATTAATGTGTGAATTTAATGATCTTAAGGAGTAGGATTGTCATGGCAGTCATACAAGGATAAACTAGTCAACCTAGTTGTGCATCCCATAAATGTATTTTAGAAATCAACCAAGGCTAAATAATTACATGGACTAATGTATTTGGTTCCAAGATCATCCCATACAAATTTGGTGTCTTTATGAATACTCTATCTCAAGATACAATCCTTTAAAGATGAGTTAGTAACATGGGATGTGCACAGGGGTGTTAAAATTATACTATATAAAGTAACCATTTAGATTTAAAAATCCTTAATAAGACTCAAGTTGAACATAGAATTGAAAGTGTCAAGATATCAAGAGCTCAGGTAGAAGATATACAACATGTGATCAAGGTCAATGAGTCAAAAGGTCTTTGGAGAAGATTAATGGTAAACATTCTTGCGTATAAAATAAGATCAATAATTTGAATTTAAAGACTAGGACCTATATCTAATGAAGCACATCAAATCATACATATAAAATATAATAGTGTGAGTGAGGGTAAAATATTCAAAGGATTCTAGATCAATTAGAAGATTGCCAAGTGGCATGAGAGCATTAACTAGATGGGTTGATAACAAAATCCACAAAAAGCACAAAATATTTAAAAATGTCATAATCTTGGGTTCCTAGGTCATAGATCAATGATCAAAATTGAAATTCAAATCAAATATACTTTAGAGGATATTGATAGATAAAATTTGATTGGATTCTAGATGGACAAGATGAGGCTAGGTATACAAATGATGACATGCATATTTTAAAATCTAATAAGCAACATGGTAATGAGCTGCCTTGTAGGCAACCATGTAGGATCAAAATATTTCATAGAAAATCAAGCACCTAAGACTCATATGCTACCATTAAAGCTCAGTCAAAATCTGATATGAATAGTGACTACCAAATGTGAAGAATGAATTCCATGAGTTAAATAAATGATTGTAGATGAATATAGGTGTCTAGAAGATAGCTAATAGTTAGTATATCATATTATGATTGGCATAGCATGTTTCAATCTCATTTAGATAGTAAATATGTTTCAATTTTCCTATTTCAATTTAAAATGCTTGAGGGATGATCTATGATGAAAATAGTTTCTTTAACAAGCAAGGAGAGCCCTATGCCACATTACATGATGCTTTATGCTTTAGAGGACCATTTATGCTATCAAACAATGTATGTGTTGGAAATATGATTGTTATTGATGACAAAAGGGAGATTATTGGCATGGGATTAGAGAGAAGATCATGTTTTATAGTTGCACAGTGTAAAGTTATCATGATTTTATAGAGACCTTTCTAGAGGATTGAAGATAAATTTATTGAAGATCTATTATGTGTTTTTTGAGTGCATCCTAGATATATGGTCCACAGGTATAGATGAAGAGAAATGATCTCAAAAATAATTTATTTTAACTCTCAAACATTAGAATATTTCTTAGTTAAACCCTAAGGGTTTAAGTCATGACATTCATAATCATGTTATATTTTTAGGTTGACTTGATATAGCTAAGAACAAGTTGCTTAAGTTATATCTTATGTCTTTGTCATCATTATGCAGCTAGTGCCTTCGACCTAGAAATTACTAGCTCTAGCAATGATCAAAGTCCTTAATATTTCATAAGTTTTAAAATTAATATTTGTCCTAGATTTATCAATGATTAATGATTAATCATATGTTGAAGATCTAATGAAGTGTATCAAAGTCATTTGTCAAAGGCACTTGTGAGTAAATGTGCTAGTTATAAGTGTCACAATCACAAAGTTTGTATAGTAAATCTACAGAGTGGCTTAAATTCATATAGTTAAGGATTAATGAAGGAATATCAAGTTTCATAATATTAGGGAATAATAGTAAAGTGATTTAGAAGGAATGTGTTAGTGTTAGGTGTCATATTCATTGAAGCTTTTCAGACATAGAACCAATGATCATATTAGTCTGTCAATGGATATAATGATAAGTGCATGGTCATGCAATGAAGATCAACAGAGCATGAGGAATCAAAGAGGTCAAAGTGTTTGATTATTAATGACAAGCAAAGATAAATTTCATGCTACATTGAAGATATAATAGAATGTGAGAGCTCAAATAAAAAGATCCAATGGATGCATTTTAAAGTTGAAAAATTAAAACCCAAAAGCATACAAGGATCTAATAGAGAGCATGATCTTGTCAAAACTTGATCTAATAGATTCATTTTAAATTTGAGTAAGTTGAATGATTATCATTAGATCATGGATCAAAACTTAAGATCAATGGTCAATATTTAAGTATTTGTTCATCACAATGGTCAAGTGGAGGACCATGCAAGAAAGATGCATTATACAATATAGACAATAATACAAATCACTATGATTGATATAAATTGTGTAATATGGTAGGTGTATAAAAAATAAACCCTAAAATATGCTAAATATAGTAATAAGATATAAAATCATGGTGGTGGAGTATGAATTCAAGAAGTGAGAAAATTGTCAATTGAAATGAGTCTAAGGATGGAGCATGATGTGTTACAGACCAAGTGTGAACACAGATAATATATGAGACCTAGATATAATGATTATATATATAATATAGTATATAGTAAAGGCTATTATTGTTGAATAAAGTTGAATTGAGAGAGAGGCAAAGAGGAAGATATTGATGAAGTGTGTTAAATAGAGAAATATAGAGACACATAGACAGAGGGGTAGAGAGTAAGAGAATAGAAGAGAGAGATGTGTAGAGCATGAGTAGTTATAGATCAAACTATAATAGAGAATTATAATTGTATTCATTTATGAATCAATATTTTAATCTAGAGTTTTAACTCCATATTTTGAATATAGATTTGATTGGTGGGTGCCTTTAGATCAACTAAGTTGGTGATCAATTAGGGAGTTAGTGCTTCCTTAAATTAGGTGATCTTAAACTAGGGGATTGGTGTTTAATTAGGGTTAGTTCCCTTAAATGTTATAACCAATGAGGTTTTGATTATGAGGTTAGATTAGAATAGTATATTCTAGTAGATATTCTCAATGTGATTTTTCCCATATTGGTTTTTCCATGTATACAGATGGTGTTGTGTCTATTTTTATGTGTGTTATATCTATACATATGTTTTAATATGAATTAAAAGTATTAAAGGACTAATTTATTCAATATACTAATTCACCCTCCCCCTACTCAATAGATAGTTATGTTCTAATAATTGGTATGAGAGACCTAATTCCTTAAAAGAAGCTTAATCAGCTCAGGTAGATCTTGGAAAGTAAACACAAATGTCTAGTCAATAAGGATCTTTCTAAAACAAATCACCTCTCTTTGATGGACTAAACAATGCATTTTAGAGCATCAAAATGGAAGCATATTTATCTTCTTTAGGGTTTGATGTATGGATGTTTGTTTTAAATGGATATACAACCCCTGATATAACTCTTATTGATCAGGCTTCATAGAAGGCATATGAGATCAATGCCAAGGCAAAGAATGTTATCTTTGTGTATTATCTAATTCATAGTTAATTAAAGTGATGCATTATTAAAATGCATAGGATATCTAGAACAATTTTAAGAGCATCTATGAAGGTGATGATAAGGTAAAGCAAGCTAAGCTATAAACATACAAAGGTAAGTTTGAAAGTCTTAAAATAAATGAAGAAGATTAAATTGTAGACTACCTCAGAGTAAATCAAATAGTCAATGTAATTAGAGGCATTAAAGAAGAGATGAAATAATCAATCATTATCAAAATTGTCCTAAGAACTCTGCCATCTAGGTATGACTCTAACATATCTATAATAGAGGAAGCAAAAGATCTGGATAAACTCATTATTGATGAGATGGATGGAACCTTCACTACTTATGAGATGAGAATGGGAGAAGTAGACGCTTTCAAGAGAGAAGTTGCATTCAAAAAAGCCAAACTAGTACAAGTAGAAGAATGTACATCTAGATCTGAGGAGACTAATCAAGAAGAAGATAACTTTTTTTAAAAATTAAGAAGAGGGTCTATAAAATATAAAGGTAAGTTACCCATTAAATTTTTTAGTTATGGTAAAGTGGGACATTTCATTGCTAAATGCCCTTATAACAAAAAGGATAGATTTGAGAAAGAATAGGATAGTAAAAGATGAAACCCCACTATTCCAAGAAGAAGAACTTCTTCCAAAAAAAAGAAAGGCTTGTACACAAAAGAAAACAATGATTCATTTGATGATTGTAATAGTTCTAATGATGACCATGATTATGCCTTTGTGGCTGAAGAAAAGGAAGTCTTATTCATGACATTAGGATCAACTTCTATGGATCAAGAAGAAGTTGAATACTTAAATGAATAATATGAAGGAGAAGTGGATCTAGAGTGTGAACTCATATATGCTCTAGATGAAATTGATAAGCTAAGAAAAGAGAACTCAAAATAGAATAAGCTTAGATAAAAGGAGATTGAAAAAGTGTCCAAAAGTCTTGAAAAATCTGATTAGATGGTGGTTAGACTGAAGACATAATTTGAAGAGGCCAAAATAATAGAAGATGTAGTCAAACTTGAAATGCAATCTAAATCTGATGAATGCATGAAGTTAGAAGTAGATATAGTGGCTTTGAGAAAAGAACTTGAAAAATATAAAGAACAAATATACAAAGGTCTAAAGTTGAAAAGAGCTTCAATAATTACTAATGATTTGATCAACACTCAAAAGCCATCAAAAGAGAAATCTGATCGTGGTTTTGAAAAAGGGAAAAGTATCATAACTAATACATCTACAAACTTATATGACAAATTTGAAGCATAAGGAGAATCAAGAACAAGTAATGAAAAAGATTGAAATAATGCCTCCAAGGATACAAAGACAAATACAAGCACTACTGATATGAAGAAATTTGAAGGATAAAATAATCTTAAATAAAAGAAGAATAACAATGAGTCAATCTTTGTAAACTCAAGGAAGATGTAGAACATAAAGGTAGCTGATGTAGATGGTTACATAAGGGTGAAATACTTGAAGATCCCAATGTTAAGAAGACCTTATACTACACAAAGAAATTCTAAGATTAGGTATTCCTCATATTTCTATGGTTATTAATATACCTATAATAATTTTGGTCATAGTGTTAGTGATTGTAGAGTTATACCTAAAAGGAGAACATATTTTGTAAGCATAAATTCATTTACACCCTTGTTAGATACAAATGTAATATGTTATAATTATGATAATTTTTGTTGCATAGTTAAACAATGTAGAAAAAACATTGTAGAACCAAAAATACAAAAGAAAAGAATGCCTCCCAGTGTGAACAAAGGTCTGTAAGTCTCTAAAAAAGAGAAAAATAAGCCAAATAAGAAACCCAAGGATGTGTGGAAAGTGAAATATCAATATATGATAGCTCAAACTACACTCCATGCCAAAGAGAAGAATTTGTGGGTAATGGATAATGGTTGATCAAAACATATGACTGGTGATAATAAAAGTTCATCAAACTAAGAAAATGTAAGGAAGGATCTATTATTTTAGGAGACAACACTTCAGTAAAGATTTGAGGTAAAGGAATCTTGAACACAGATGGAAAACTACGTACACATGATGTAGTTTATGTTGAAGGATTGAAACATAATCTACTAAGTGTTAGCCAAATGTGTGACAATGGATATAAGGTTGAATTTAATATTGAAATAGATAAGATAAGGAGATCTGGAAGATTAATTAAATAAGGGAAAATAACTAAAATCAAAATTTATAATCTTAATGAAGTGATTGGTAATAGTTACCTGATAGGAAAGATTGATAAGATTTGGTTATGAAATAAAAGAATGGGTTGTGTCAATTTTGACGAACTAGTAAAGGTGATCTCAAATAACTATGTTAAAAACATGCCTAAGAAAACTAAACCTATAGACACTACTTGTAAGGAATGCCAACAAGGCAATCAGATAAGGGTCAAATTTCAAATAAAGGAGTGTGTAACTACAAAGCCTCTAGAATTAGTTCATACTGAGCTTTGTGGTCCTACTAAGACAAGAGGATCTAAAGGAGAGGGATACTTCATGTTATTTGTAGATGATTAATTAATAAGGACATGGGTAACCTTTTTGAAGGATAAGTCTTAAGCATTTGAAAGATTTAGGATCTTTAGGGCCATGGTAGAGAATGAGATTAGATGAAAAATCAAATGCATGAGAATCATGGAATCAAAAGGCATTAATCTATAGCAAGGACTCCATATTATAATGTAGTTGTTGAGAGAAAGAACAAGATAGTCAAGGAGATGGCTAGAACAATGTTAACAAAGGCTAAGTTACTTGATGGATACTAGAGAGAAAAAGTACATATAACAGTATATATCTTAGATAAATTTCAATTGAGGGTATATAGTGATAAAACTCCCTATGAACTATGGTATGGAAAACCTACCTCTGTTAAGTATTTTAGAGTGTTTGGAGTCAAATTCTACATTGGGATAAAATAAGACAAATTATGAAGCTTTGAATCAAGATGTGAAGAAAGAATATTTGTTGGTTATTCCACCCAAAGTAAATCCTAAATATGTTACAACAAAAGGCTATAGATAACATCAATGTCAAGGTTAAAGAAGGTTTAAAACATGTTAAACCTAACAAATAAATCTATAATGAATAATTATATTATGAAGAGGAAGTAGCTAATGAAGATCATGAAGAAGTAAATGAAAAGGTACTTGCAAGATTTGTTTAAAAGGATCATCCTATATAGTAGATCATTGGTAATAAAAATGGAGTTCAGACAAGAAGAAGAGTTGTAATGAACAAGGAGCAAGTAAGTTTTTATCTAATGTTTGAAATTGAGCCTAAGCTATGTTGAAGCTAGTAAGGATGAGAATTAGCTAAAATCCATAGAAGAAGAATTGAGCCAAATTGAAAAGAACAAAACTTGGGAATTACTTCGAAGGCCTTCAAACAAGATTGTAATAGGTAAAAAATAGGTATTTAGAAATAAGATCAATAAGGATGGAATTATTATAAGGAAAAAATCAATATTGGTGTGTAAAGGATATACACAAGTTGAGGGCATAAATATTGAGGTAACATTTTCTCAATTTGCTAAATTGGAAGCCATAAGAATGTGACTAGAAATCACATGTGAATAAAGTGAAAAGAATCTTTAGATATATCAAGAGCATAATTGACTATGACCTATGGTATCCTAAAATTGAAGATTTCAATTTGACAACATATACAAATTTTGATTAGGTAGGAAGTGTGGATGATAGAATAAGCAATAGTGGTTGTGTATTTTTCCTTGGAAACATATTTGTTTCATGTCTAAGCAAAAACCAAGAGTTAGTTACTCTTTCTATAGAAAAATAAGAGTATGTGGTAATAGTGTCAAGTTGCACTCAAGTCTTATGGATGAATCAAACACTTAAAGACATCAAGGTAGAATACAAATCACATATCTCTATTCTTTGTGAAAATTAACATATTAAAGAATCTAGTGATGCATTCTAGAAATAAGAACATATCAATCAAGTATCACTTCTTAAGAGAAAAGATTGTAGTTCAAGAGGTCATAATGAAGTATGTGCCAACTCAGGATCAAGTTGTAGACATATTCACTAAACCTCTTCCCAAGGAATAATTTGAGTATCTGAGATAGAAATTGGGAGTGATGGCTCCTACATCACATCACTAGATCTTAGTGATAGGTCATGAGTCTAGAGGGAGTATCATAGAAGTCTTGTTAATCATTGGAAGGAGAGAGAAAAGGTAACTCAAGTATGCATATTTTTTCAAATTTCTAATGATTTTATGGTTTCATACTCTTGGACAAAATATTTTATCTGATAAAGGGGGAGAAAAATTTGGATAAACTATGAGAAAGTTGGAGTCCTTTTGTCATTGATGTCAAAGGGGGAGAAAAAGTGTAAATGTTATCTATAATTGGAGTAAAGCATGTGTCCAAGTTGAATTTTGGAAAATGTACCATTTATTAAAGGGGAGAAAGATTGGTATAAGCATCTTTAGTTTTAGTTAATTATAAGTAAATTCAAGAAATACAAGTATAGACAATACTAGAGAAGGATCAAAGCATTTAGTTTTCCATCAATGCCAAAGGGGGATATTGTTGGAAACATTATTGTCATTGATGTCAAAAGGGATATTGTTGGCATTAGATTGGGGAGAAGATCATATTTTATATTTGCATAGTGTAAATTTGTCATGATTTTATAGAGACCATTTATAGAGGATTGAAGAATAATTGACTGATTATATGTTATTGGTTTTTTTAGTGTATCCTAGATATATGTTACATAGGTTTAGATGAAGAGAAATGAGCTAAAAAATAATTTATTTTATCTCTCAGACATTACAAGGTTTTTAAATTAAATCCTAAGGGTTTAACCCATGGTGTTCACATGCATGTTTTATTTTTAGGTTGATTGGATATAGGCAAGAAGTGGTTACCTAATTTATATCTTAATTCCTTGTCATCATTATGAAATAAACCCCTTTGACCTAGCAATTACTAGCTCGAGTGGTGATCAAAGACCTTAATATTTCCTAATTCTTAAACTTAATATTTATCCTAGCTTGATTAATACTTAACACTTAATCATATATTAAAGATCCAACAAAGCATAGAAAAGTCAATTTGTCAAAGGAACATGTGAATAAGCGTGCTAGTGACAAGTGTCATAATCATGGAGCTTGCACAGTAAATACATAGAGAAGTTTAAAGTAAAATATTCAAGGATTAATATGGAAATGCCAAGTGTCATGATAGTAGGGACTAATTGTAAATTGATCAGAAGTCATGTGTTAATCCCAAGTGTCACAAGCACATGGACTAAAAATGTATATAAGGCATGTGAGAGTGTTAAGTGTCACAAGAATGAGAAGTGAAAGAAATGTACAAAAGGCACATGAGGGTGCCAAGTGTCACATTCATGGAATATTGTCAGATAGAGAATCAATGAGCTTATTAGTCTGTCATAATATCTAACAATAAGTGCATAATCATTTAATAAATATTAATGGACCACAAGGATTTAAAGAGGTCAAAGTGTCTAATGTTTAAAAACAAGTAGAGATAAAGTTTGTGCTACTTTGAAGATCTAATGGCACATAGGAGCTTGGATCAAAATATCAAATGGATGCATTTTAAAGTTGAAACATTAAATCTTAAAAGCATACAAGGATCCAATAGAGTGTGTGAGCCTGTCAGAACTTAATCTAATGAATTTATTTTAAAGTTAAGTAAATTAAATGAGGATCATTAGATCATGGCATAAAAAATAAGATAAATGGTTAGTATTTAAATATTTTTTCATCATAATGGTCAATTGGAGGACCATGTAGGAAAGATGCATTATATGACATATACAATAATATAGATCACTATGATTGATCTAAACTATTTAATATGGAATATGCATCAAAACTAGATCCCTATATATGTTAAATATAGTAATAAGATAAAGAATCATGGTGGAGGATCATGAATTCAAGAATTAGGAAGCTTATTGATTAAACTAAGTCCAAGGATGGAGCATGATGTGTTATAGACCAAGTATGAACATAGAGGATATACAAGACTTAGATGAAATGCTTATATATCTCTCATATAGGATATAGGAAAGGATAATATTACTATTGAACATATTTGAATTGAGAGAGAGAGAGAGAGAGAAAGGCATAGAATAATATATTTATGAAGTGTGTCAAATAGAGAAATATAGAGACACAAATATAGAGGGGCAAAGAGGAAGAGAATAAAAAAGAGAGATATGCCAAACATGAGTAGTTATAGATTAGACCTATAAAATAGAATTGGATTCATTTATGAATCAATATTGTAATCTAGAATTTTAGCTCTATATTTTGAATATATATCTAATTGGTGGGTGCCATCAGATAAGCTGAGTTGGTGTTTAGTTAGGGATTTAGTTCTTTTTTAGATTAGGTGCTCCTAAAGTAGGGGATTGGTGTCTCCTTAGGGTTAGTGCCCTTAAATGTTATAACTAGTGAGGTTTTGATTGTGAGGATAGATTAGAATAATAAATTTTAGTAACTATTCTCACTATGGTTTATCCCATATTGGGTTTTCCATGCATACATATGGTGTTGAATCCATTTCTATATGTGTTATCTTTGCATATATGTTTTAATCTACATTAAAACTATTAAAGGACTAATTTATTAAATCTAATAATTTACCCCCATCCCCTTAGTATATAATTTTGTTCTAATAACATGGCCTATTTCTCACTCTATTCTCCTACAATGTAACTAGTTTTCATGCCTTGACATGTGGCATAGTGACCTTTGGATTTTTTTTCCTCACTTCCTTCTCCTATTTTATAAGTAAATACCATTTTGGCCTTTGTGATATAATTGCAATCCATGTATGGTGAATCCATAATGGAATTACGTCTTATTTTTCTTTTAAAAAATTAATGCAAGTTTGGTTTTGAGTTCATGAACATTTGTCTAAGTGTGCAAAATGTTGTATGGTGATGTAAAGTGATAATCGTCTACCTTTTCTTCCATTATCCTCTCATGTTTATGCAAAAGTTCATATTCTAAGAGCTCATATTAAGTGTTATGAAATGTATGGGTCTTTATTTTAAGTGTATAATGAGCCTTAGTGTGTGAAACTAGCCTATGGTTCACTTACCTTGGATATCTTTCATACATCATACCTCCATTTTAAAATACTCATGTCATAATCTCTTAATACTTGGAAGTTAACTTGTATGCCTTATTTCTTAATGTAGGAAGTATAATGGTCATATGGAAATAATCTTGGTGTATCAAACCATTAGATTAGATTCATTTTATGCAAACTCCTAACTCTTTTTCCCATAAGCAAGTAGTAGTTTAGGTGATAATCATTTCAAGATACCTTCAAGGAGTTAGCCCTTAAACCTAGTGGCTCACTTCCACTATAGGTACACCCACACAAATATAAGTGTTCCCATGTTTTGAAAATATATAAGAGGCTTGAACACCCTATTCTAGGGTGAAATATTTGCTGATAACAACCTCTCCTTTGATTTGAATTTGAGATGCAAAATTTAAGGACTGCACTAGAAGTAGGAATTGACTTACGTGAAACACACACAAAGATAATTTTACAATTAAATGAGCTATATGAGATGAGAATAAAATATTTTTAGTAAATAGAGACGATGTAATACCAAAGGAAATAATGGCATGATTTGTACATCAAGGAAAGATAATTCAAAGAAGGAGATTGGGCACTTTTGTATGATTCTAAGTATCAACACTTAAAGATAACTTAAGAACTAGATGGTTAGGACCATTTTAGTTAAAAAAGATTTTTGAAAATGGTTAAATATAGTTACTTCCTATAGATGGTAATTAGAAGACCCTTCTAGTTAATGTACATCAGTTGAAGTTGTACCAAAAGCCTTCCAATAAATAATAATTCATCTAGCTAGTACAAAATGAGTTTGGCCCCATGAAAGAACTCAAATATTCCATGGATAGTGGTCCATGAAGGCAAGATGGCCTTAACAAAGGAAGAGGATCCAACTCTTCTCTAAAATTCAATAAAATAAATAAAATAAAAATCAAGAATGAAAATCTTTAGGGACATTGTTGATAGTCATGATCAAAAAACCATCTTGTTGGTTCATGTACTGCATGATGAGCTTTGATTAGAAAACTAGTAAATGGATAGTCAAGGAAAAAAAAAAATCAAAAAAGCAAGTTCAAAAATTTAGGAGTAATGATTGATTATCCTTTATCTAAAGTAATAAACATTGATGTTATTATGTTTTGTACTATTCAGTAAAACTAATTCATGTAATTTCATTTTTTAGAATAGGTAAATAAGGTCAAATAAGGACAATATCATGGATTTTTAAGGTATAGTATATATTATTTTACTAAAAGTTAGTGTTTGAATTTTTGAATCTACATGCATATGCTCAAATCTTTGGCAATGCAAAAAAAATTATCATAAGTATTATATGAAGATTATTACCACAACATTAGTAGGAAATCTTTTCAAAAAGAAAAAAACCTTTTAAACACTTGATTACATGCTACAAACATTGTCCCCTCATGTTATAAATCACTTTATGATAACTTGTTATTGACATCATATTACATTCATGTGGATAAGAAATTACTAGAGATTGGATGACTTAATGATTACAAATAAATAAAAAATGGACAAAATTAGTAATCATTATCACTTCAGTTGGCATTATCATTATCACTTGACATGCTTGAAGGCTCAAGGTTTTGTCTGTATAAATTAAATAAAAGGGGATATCATTGGTATCCATTTATTTCCAATAAAGTATATTTCTTTCTTGAGCAAAGCTGTGGTTTGACTATGTTTTGTGTAGAATTAAAATTCAGAATGGGTCAGAAGAAAAAATATAAACCTAAGTCTGTAAAAGATCTTTTAAGAGATGAGCCACCAAAATAATTTTTTTAAGCAATAGGGTGGCTTGAGTTTCTCTTAAAATTCCAAGTTTTTTATGAGGCCCTTATTATATATTTCATCCTCCATTTGAAGACAAAATTTTCTACTATTCAAGGCATGCAAATTCCATTATGCAGTCAAGTTCTTAGTAAGTTATCCAAAATTCTAGATATAAGGTCAATAATTATAAGAAGATCCTCCTTCAATGTCCTCATTCGTATCTTCAGTAGTGAAGGAGAACTAGTGCCAGTGTATGTTTAAGTTATCAAAGACAAAATCAAAGGTATCAGTAGGGATTCTTTCCTTGAACCTTGGAGGTCTTTATATTTTTATATTATCAAATACCTAACTTTTGAGGGTCAATGTAGTGTTTTAATTTGAATTGTAATGAGAATGATAATTCATCTCAGGTTTGGCATCAAACAATCCCAACATCAAATCAATATGCCCCCATTATTGTTAACATCCATTCAAGTCATGGCTATGAGATACCTTAATAACCCATTTTCTATTTGCCACTATAGACTAATATAATTGATAATCCAACACAATTTTTTATAGTAAGAACAAGGCACAAAATCCTAGATTAATTTTCATGAAGGGAAAAAGATGAAAAACCCCAAACTTTCTAAGAAAATACATGATACCCTCATGCCTCAAGTTCTAAGGCTTCACCCAAGATTTATTATTCTAAAGTAATTATTCCTGAATCTAGTCTAAGTACATGATCAATATTTAGGGTTATTGCACTTAAACCCCCAAGTCCTCCCAATGTAATTTCAACATCTGAGCTAAGAAAAAAATTAAGGCTTAGGTCTTTGACCATGAACCTTAAGCAATCTTCCCAAATTTTCCCTACATAAGAACCTATTCAAATCATTGAAGATGAATCATTAGAAGACCCTATTTCAGATCTTGGACCTCAATAAGTCTCACATGCAAAAACTATTTTTCCCTTAGAAGAAAAGGAAAAAATTGATATTAGTTGTTGATGATGATGAAATAATGGTTGCAAAAACTCTGGATAGTCTAAGGTGAGAAACCCCTACCAATGGAGCATAAGACAAAAAAGAAGTAGAAACCCATTTTCCATAAGATGATTTTGTACAAACTATTCCTAAGATTATTCCTAATACCTCTACACAAAAACCAATTGATAAAGGTAAGGCCCTAATGATTGAAGAAGTAGCTTAACCTTCCAAATAAGTAGATGATGTAGAATTGTAGCATGATTTGGCAATATCTTAGTTGGAGGATAACATCAAGAAAAATTCAAAATATATTGTTGAGTCAATATCTTCATCCCAAAGTAAGGATTTTTTCATTTATCTTTTATTGAAATAAAAAGAAAGCATTGAAATTCTATTATTGAAGAAATTAGATGAATAAAAAAATGACATTATTGATTTTTGGAGCTATATTAAAACACTTGAATAATATAATATCTATTTGAGAATAAATATTCTAAAATTTAAAAAAAAAATACGAAATTGAAAGCAAAAATATATTCTATCTCTTCTAATATTCCTCCCCAAGTCTTGACAAAATAGGGTTGTCAAATCACTCTACTTGTCCTATTGTTAGAAACCACTAGAAACAAGTATTTTATAAGCTTGGGGAGTTGAAAAGGCAAAAAAAAATCTTTGGAAAGAACAAAAATAATTACAATAAGAATTGTCATAGGCATGGTAGAAGGAAGAACAAGCTAGATAAACCCTTCAATTTACCTATTAACTTGGTGAAATTTTGTTAGCTTGCAGGAGTCCTTCCCCTTCATACAGTCTATTCTTACATGAGTAATTTTTTAAATGGAATATAATCCATATTTATTTTAGTTTACCCCTTCAAATTAACACAAGTAATGTATTATTTATATTTTTTTAGAATGGTACCCCTAATGGACATGATTTGTTATGCAAATTATGTGTGATATCATTTTGGGGAATACAAATTATTTGTTGGTGAACTTGTTTGTTGGAGAATTATAGTTGAGGGCTCTTCTTTCTACATATAAGAATCAAATAACATGTCAAGAAAGATATGATGATCATATAAACACTACAAAGGAAGTTAGTATATGCATTAAACCCTAGTTTAGTGATGCATAGTAGATATTGGAAAAATTACAATGTTTTTATCAACAATCTAAGATCCATGATGATTATCTTTATATTCTAAAAGATGCCATCATCAATTTTGGATTGTTTGTTCAAAATTTATTTGACCAAGTGGTGATTTCCTATAGATAATGTTGGAATATATTACCAGTCACTTTGAGAGGAAGAGAACTTATGTCCCCTACCACTATCAAATGGAATCTTAGAAGGGCTAAGGTTATCACTCAGATAATTTATTATTTAATTAAAGTAAGATGATACAAAATATGGATAGAGATGAGATTTAGACCTCCTATGTTACTCACCCCTATGTCTCTATGGAAGAATACATGGCCATAATCAAATGAATAATTTGTTATTTGGCTCCACTTTATAAATAGAGATATGGTATTTACTCCTCATAATGAAAGAATATTTCAAGATTTGTATTCCATATATGACCTCATTCTCAATCTAGATTAAAAGGGTTCATACTTATCTAGATAGGGAGAGTTAGTTTGCAATGGGACTTGACAAAGGTAAGGTGTGGGAGAAATGATGAGTCTACATTATGACTCATTATTACCTTGATATATCATCCTTCATATCCTTAAACATGTCATTTAAATTGAGTATTGAATGTAGTCTTAGGGTTTATAACTAGCGTAAGTTAAAAATGGATGCTTTTATCTCTATAAGCTCATGTGAGTCTAAGTTAGCATTATTTGCATGATGTTCTAACCATTTACAAGTTTAGTCTTCATATTTTTTATATGTATAGGTATGATAGCATCTAAATAAGAGTTTTTCTAAAATCTCATGAAGATAAAGACATGCCATGACCAAGAACTAATTATTTAAAACACATATATATATATATATATAGGTATGATAGCATCTAAATAAGAGTTTTCCTAAAATCTCATGAAGATAAAGACATGCCATGACCAAGAACTAATCATTTAAAACATATATATATATATATATATATATATATATATATATATATATATATATATATATATATTACTAGATATAGATTACAAAAGTTGACTATGGATTCTATCAGTCAGCTACATAATATAATAGTCAGCTATAAATTATGATGGTTGTGCTCTAAATTCTCATAATTCACTTCAAATTTGGTCACAATGTGTTTTAAATAATTCAATAAGATTTTCCACCTATTCTATGATGATCTAAAACTCCTTTTGATACTTTCTATTTCTATACATGTCTATATATATATATATATATATATATATATATATATATATATATATATATATATATATATATATATATTCCTATTTCTATATAGCCTTCCATTTATGAAATCTATTGTTATAGGCTTCAAATCTAGAGTTAGGAGATATGGATATATTATATGTAAATATTTGGTGGTTAGATAGAGCTAGACATAGTAGTTATGATCTCACATGGATATTTCTAATTCTATATATCTCATTACAATGCTTTCTCTATTTTGGCTATATCACCCAATCTCTATAAATATCTTCTTGCTTAGTCAGTTGAGTTATTACCTAGTTTCTAGGATATTTTATTTTTCTTATACTAAAAGGATAGATCCATGCTAGATCTACAGATGGAAAAAATGTCACAAATATTGTAAGTTTTATTATTTTTGAATACAAGAAGACCTCATAGTAGATTAATCTTTTATTATAAATGTTAAGATAACACTTTAAAACTAAGTTGATTTAACCCTAAATCTAAGCGTGAGCAAGGGCCCACTCCCCAAGGAGACAAGAGACATTAATTTTGGTATTTATAATTTTATTTCTTATTTGTTTCAATTGGAATTGATATATAATCTATGTGTGATTACAATTATAACCTACATGATAAATTAGATGTTGATGTGTTTACTTTAAAATTTGAATAAGCATTTGTCATTTCTTTAATTCCATTAACTTTCATTTTGTAATTGTGGGTTTGAGATTTTGTTTTAATGCGTTTACTTTATAGCATTGTGTGATTACTTTGAGAGTATTCAATTCAATAGTTTGGTGTGTCTACATTTCAGGCAAGAGTGTTTTTTTAGCATAATTTTAGATTTTTAAGAATAGATATTTAGGCTAGTAAAACACCAAAAACCCACAAATAGTACTATTAGATAAAACCAATAAGTACCTTACTACAAATATCCTTCGACACTTGCCTTGGTAATAATTGACACTAACATAGATTGGTTACATGAAGGGGTAAAAATGACACCCATCATGAACCTATGAGTTTGGGGGGTTATGATACATGTATTATCTATATAAATTTGGTGTTTTCAACCTTGAATCATGTTGTGATATAATTTTTATTTTGGAAACAATTATTTACACTAACTTATTAATGAAAAGGATGGAAATAATGGATTTGTATGATAGGAATTGTTCTATTTTGGAATATTTAGTCTTTGACAAGTTTGGTATTCAAAAGTTTTCCTTTGGAAATTTAACTTCAAAAATGTTCTCTATGGAAACTTTCTCATCTAAAACTTTACTTTGGAAACATTCACTTCAAAAATATTCTCTATGGAAACTTTACTCATCAAAAACTTTGTTTCAGAGAATTTTTCATCGAAAGGATTTACTTCAACAAGTTTGGCCTTTAGAAACTTTCCATCAGTAACTTTGTTTCAAAAAAATTATGGAAGATAGCCTTTCATTACAAAGTATTTAGAATTTTTATATCAACAACTTTTATATCGACTAATTTTATATATGTGACTTTGTTTTAGGGACTTAGTCTTTAGGAATTATCATTTTGGGAACTTTGTTTCAGAAGGATTTTATCAAAGACATTGTTTTAGAAAGGTTCTCTTTATAAAATTTCTCACTAGAGGCTTTGTGTTGTAAATTTAACTTTGAAAACTTTGCTTCAGAGACTTTTCATTGAAAGGATTCCTTTAACAACTTTACTCATCAGTGACATTGTTTCTAATTTTTTTGGATAAAGTCTTTCAAAGAAATTTTCTCTAGAAGACATAATGCACTTCATAATGTATTGGTGTGAAAGAAAAGTTTGACTTCTATTGAATGGAATATTTAATGACACATGGAAATTTATGAAAGGTTATACCAAGGTACCCTAAATGATAAGGCATACTACATGGCATGTACATTAGGACAGGGTGGTCAAATTTGAATTGAATAAAGGTGGTGAACTCATAGACATAAATGATTAATGGTGTGTGAACTATAAATAAATGTAGGAAATATATATACATCGATCCCCCAATTGAATTCATTTCATTCCATCTTTGATATCAAGTAAACTCATCCTCAGTTAATCCCAAAATCCCTAACCACTATCATAGTAATTTTTTAGTCTAAAAAATCTAGTTTAGTGATATACACCATTATCAAAAACATAGAGCATACTATTACTTGATAAAACCACTATGACATCATCATATAGATCTTAAAAAAGAGCCCTAGTATCATTTAGTTTCTCAATCAAGTATTCTATAGTACTTGGAAAACTATGTTTGATGTTATTGCATTCGATGGATGTTATCCTAACTACTCAATATTATTTGAAGTATTAGAAAATGTAGACTCCTTCACACTTAAAGAAGACATCACAAGTAAAGATAAGTAGTTAGTGAAGTGTTTTCTCCCTTTCAAACATAAAACACTACACTATATTGATGAAAAAATAGAGGTTATGTCATGAATTGATCTAATTTGGGGCCTCTTCTTTGAAGGGAGAATAATGGATGGAGGATACCTTCACTATGTTGATAAAAACACTATGATCATTTATATAGTAGGTGCAAAATTTAAAATGTATTTGAGCCTACCCATTATAGATGTTAATTTTGATTTGAACACTATAATCACATGAAAGAAGGTCAATAATTTAGAGTGAGCATTATCAAGGTGGTTTCTCCTCAGGGAAAGTTTCACTTGGAAATAACATGTTAAGACTTGTATCCCCATTACTAGATTTAGAATGGTAATCCATGTGGGAATGGAACTATTAAACACAATTTTTGTCCATGTTAGTACCTATTTCATACACATAGAGTGGGTTCCCCTATTGGACCTTGTAAGCACCTTGAAGTGCACCTATGCTTTGGGGGAAGTCTTTAGTGTACACCTCCAAGAACAAATTTTACATAAGGACAAGGGCCACTGGGAGGAAACTTATACATGATATCTTACCTATTGGATGTGATTATGGGTAAATTTAATATACATAATGGATTCCTATGGGATCCAAACACATAATTCATCAAGAATAACATTTGTGACTATTATAGTTTTGTGCACATAAAATAATATGTGAAAAACATATCCAGGATCATTGAGTACATATACCCTCAAGTTTGGATGGTCATCCATGGCTAGCCTTTACCAATAATTCCATAATTATATCTTTAACACTTTCCAACAATGCAAGATACTACTAGCTTTATCTAGATTACACTATTATTGTGGTGGTTGGCCATAAGGTATATCCTATTTAGCTCCCAAATTTCATTATGGGCAAAGTAGCATAATAGGAAATAACATAAAAATTATGGAATGGCATTGATGACAAATCAATGAATAATAAGAAGGGAACATTCCATGGATCCCACATCACCATTAGATGAATTCAATACACAATACATAGATAGTTCAAGGAGGTTGGGAATGTTAAAAAGGCATATGCATTTCCTACCCTTCCTCATAAATACTAGGATCCTCATGGAAAGGTCCAAAATAAAATGCATACCCTTGGCCTCACCTATAAACATGAGCCAATGGATCATGATTTTCTCTTCTTGAATTCCAAGGATGATGGGGAGGTCAAGAAAAGAGCCATAAATATAGTATTGAGTGAGGTCTTTCTAAGAGTGATATAGGTAGAGCCATCTCTTACACTCAATGTAGTAAAGTTTAGGATCCCACCTCTTAGAGGATGGAAATATTTTGATTTTTGAAGTGGTAGGCCATCATAAGCACTAGAAGGAGAGTGAATAGATCCCCAAATATCTCAAATATAACCTCAAGACTACCAATAATTGGTAGGAGAGACACTTCTCATTAGAGCATAAAATAAATAAGCTGAGGAAGAATAACTACCTACTTCCACATAAGTAGAGTAAGAACCGGTTCTCTAAGTTCATGCTTCCATAATTGAATTGATACATGTTAAATAAGAGATGGTTAAGGAGCTAACTCAAGAAGGATATAATGCATAGAGAGTAGAAGCTGGGATTATATGTTTAGATTCTTTTGATGAAGAGGAAATAGTGGATTTTTTAGTCCCAACACCAATAATTATTCCCCCTTCTCTTCCATCACACATAGTAGTCCCATGGGTAGGCATAACAACTAAGACCTATCAAAGGAATCCTAAGGGAGATATACCACATACCCCTCCAACATAAGAGGTAGATGAGGAGGAGATATAGTAGGCAAAGGTATTAAGTCTAAAATCGCTCAAGCTCAAGGCACTTTTCATAGGTGAACCATCTAGTAAGGGCCCTTTACTCACATATCCTTTAGGTCTTTTCACTTGAATGTCCTTACCTACAATTTATATCACCCTTGGGCTAGTGGTCTTTATGTTCCTTCCCCAAAAATTTCTTTCTGCAAGTTTATTTTTCATACACCCATCCATAAACCTACCCATAACCACTACACCTTCTCTACCCTCCACAGCTATAGATTCTATCCCTTCAGTTTTCATCCCATTAGTTTCCATTCTATTAACATTAATTTTTTCCATTTTGGCTATTACCTAATCCATCACTCCAACTATGTATCCTTCTACCTAATTGGGTTCACTCTTGCCTTCTTTTACTCCAACCATCATAACCACATGGGTAACTTCTAAAATGGCACCTAGGAGGCAACCATTCTTTGTTGTCCATCCAATGCCATAGTATGAAAACATAGACAAATAAAAGATCATATAGACAATAATGCCCAATATCTATAATATAATTGAGCTAGAGCCTAAAGAACATTGATAAGTAGAATCTTAGCCATCAGATCCCTTAAATATCACTCTTCCATATTAGGATAAATAATTAGGAGCCTCAACCTTTAAGAGGCTCAATCTAAAGATAATTGAACTACCAATGATGAGCTCACTATTTGATGAAGCCATATTATTGATATAGAGGGTGAAGAACAAGAAAATTTAAGATGGCTCATGAAAAACTCTAAACATGGAAAAAATGGAATAAGTGTACTCCCTTATCAAGAGGAAAAATAGACAAAAGGGTCAATCCCCTTATATTGTGGACTTCAAGTCCTATATGGAGACCCACACAGAAGCATTCATTGCCATCCATGAAGGGATTAAAATGGCCAAAAAATAACTTAAAGAGGATTTGGAAAGTCTTATAGAGAAACAAAAAGTGATTTAAGTTCCCAAGGCATTGAGGAGGATGTGCAAGATGCATCTCTTAGGTTATATGATATTCTTGATCCTATTCATTCTTTGAGATTCAATTTAGCTCCTCATGTCAATAGTATAACTATTAACTAATTTTTGACCCTACGTTAAAATTGCACACTCTTATATGAAAATTTGGCCTTTAGATCTTTTTGGGGTAGATTTCATGTCATAGAGGGATCTAAAATTTATTCAATATAATATGAATGCTATTAGCTTTGATCAGTTGGTTATCTAGGCCCTTTCATTTTCTTTGAGTCATTATAATAGGTTTGAGTAGATTTTAAAGAACATTTTCAAAGTGTCAAATCTTGCATGCATAGAAGTTGTAGAGGAAGCCATGAATGTGGGTTTGCTCATCCTAGTTCAAAGTTCCTATGTACTAAGTTTGAGGTCCTTCACCGAAGCACAAGAAAAGTTGTTCATGTTCAAAGTCTTGCTTTGAAAACATTTCTAGATTAGTCGTTCAAGATCAACCATTCACTTTGGGTTTATCTTGGTCTTCAACTTTAGGTCTACCTATTATGTATGATTAATTTAGAGGAGATTTTCCATACAAATCCTAAAATAAAAGTACAAATGTTCATTCTTTTAGAGTTTTTGTTTTGGGTTTTTTGTTTAAGTTTTGGGAATTGTTTTAGACATTTTGTCCAAAACAATTTCCTCAAAGGACCTTTTTCAGGCTAAAGGACCAATTAATAAAGTTGAAGGGGTCATCTTCATTTTTATAAAGGGAACTTAAACTTTTCTAAAGGTCACTTTTGGCTCAGTTCAAAGTTTTCAAAGGGATAATTTTCCTTTCATAAGGGTCATTTGTAAGAACTCTAAAGGTCCATTTTGGAAAAGTTGAAGGGGTCATTTTCATATTTTCTGAAGGACACTCTACAATCCTTCTGAAGGGTACTTAAAAAAAAAAATAGTCCTTTGCAATGTTTTTAAAGGGTACCCCTACACAATGAAGTGAACCAAACACAAAGCTAAAAAGACACTTTCAAGATTTTCAAAGGACCAAACAAAAAGCATGAAGGAATTCTTTCAAATACATTGTCCATGGAATTTGTTTGGGAAAATTGTGAGCATTGACAAGAACTATGGAGTAATTATTTTGGACTTTTTTTTTTTGAAATAATTATTCAAGTCAAAAATTCCATGGAAATTAAGCCTAAGAAAGCCCAAAAGATTTTTTTTAGAAAGATTTTACAAATGATTTCTTTGGTAGAAAGTCTGAAGAATAGGTTCACCAAAAAGTTTGAAGAAAATAGAAAGAGTACACAAAGAAAAAAGCATGAAGTAATTCTTTCAAGAAAAGTGGTTGAGACAAATATTTCAAAGGACACCTTTGAATTAATGCTCCCCAAAAAGTTTTGCAAAAGACATCTTAAAAGCAAAAGTATCCCACACACAAGTTCTGAAAGGGTGCTTTCCATGATTTGGAGGGAAATTTCCATAGTTAAATATCACTTGGAAATTTTTTGAAAGAAACTTAAGTCTAAGGAAAATGTTCTGAAGGAATAAAGAAGGTGGTGGCCCCACAAAATCCAATTTTAAACTATGTAAAATATCCATTAGAGTCAAAAAAGCTTGGCAAGAACCTGAGGGCAAATATGGAGGAAAAAAATAGAAAGATCCTAAGCATTTTTTGTATGTAAAACAATTGAATAATAGACAGGTTGATGGTTTGAGTCATTGTTAAAATTCAGTCAAACCTAAGAGCTCCCATGAAATATATGAACACAGGTGTCCATAAGATAACTAACAGTTAGAAAGGGTATTCTATAACTATCATGATGAGTATCATGTCCATTGAGTAGTGTTGTATGTAAATTTCCCCATTTTAATTTTAAAATGTTCTTGGATGGTTTATGATGGAGGTAGTTACCTATGCAAGTTTTGGAGGTTTTACACCATTTTTTACCATTCTTATGACTAGTTTTTAATGAGTAGACTCCTAACATGACATGACTCATCTCATCATTCTTTAACATGTAATTATAACTAATATTCTCAAGGTGACACATGTCTGAGTGACTTTTATACTTCGCTTACTTGATTCCTTTCTCAAAATCTATATATATGCATTCTTTTAGCTCTTTAAGCAGCCTCCATTGGTTATTAGGAAAAATATGGATAGATTAGTACTTGAAAGACTCTTTAATAAATAATACAAGTTATTTTTCCACTCACATGTTTTACTATTGATTACTGGTTCAAATCATGTTTTTCTTTTAGTGAGAGGTCATCTTTCCTAACATGTCATCTTTGGTTACCTACCAAATGTGTAGAAATAGTGTTGTTATAGGTCTTTTTTAGTATTATTTTCTTAGTGTATAATTTTTTATAAGTGATCTATGATTTTATTCCTTCTTGGAATCATTTGTTTACCTCATAAATTTCAAATTCCTTCTTGAATCTAACATGTGACAATGCGCAAGGAGTTATGAGTTTTATGTGATAGAAAATTTGTTAGTCTTTAAGTAGAACATTTTAAATCAAATAGGAGGAGATAAACATTAGTGCATCACATTTTTGGTTTCTTACTTGTTTTCTTGAACCCTTTTCATACACAATTGATAGGTTAGAGAGAGATTTAAAGGTGAATCAAGGGGAGCTATCCCCTTATCTAGAGATTCATCTCAATGAAATTATCACCCACAAAAAGAGAGATGACTCCATTATGCCACTTGGATGAGGAGAGTTGAGCATCTCCTTAAGGGTGTGAATCTAAGTGAAAACAATTTTTTCATGCCTAGTGGGACTATTTTTCCAATGAAGTGAAGAATTCTTGGTGTGTTCTTCAACTAATCAACCTTTTAGAGGTATTTTAATCAACACCAATGGTGACTCTGAGTTGAATTAGTTGGTCAAGTAGCCCTAGTGCATCAATAAATCATATTTGGTATGTATAGTCCCTTTATTGAATAATATGGCCCTTATGTTCCTTCGTATAGTTTTGATCAAGCCCATGTTATTCATAGAATCACCTCAAACAACTCTCCTAATTATCCTTCTCCTAGTTAATACAAGAGTGTTAGGGAGATAATATTGGAGTTTGAGAAGCAAACATTGGAGATAGATAGGTTGAATGAGAAAAATGGATATCATCAAGAGCTAATGTATAAGGAGTGTTTGTTTAGACAAGCTCAAACCATGTAATCCATGAAGGATAAATTAGTAATATGGAGGAGTCAACCCACTCAAGGCAATTAACCTTGTATGTCTTTTTCCATCCCAAGACAACCTTCTACCATACAAAAGAAACCCTCCTCTTGTACATAAAATCACTTATATAAAATATAACTTGCTCACCAAAATAAAGTGAGTCAACCTTCTAACCCATATAATGCATTTTACCCTATACCAAAACTAACTACTCATATTATTAACCCTTTGTACTTAGTAGTCTGATACCAAAGGATATTAGAATAGCCTTTTATGTAGACTAACTATTTAAATTCCCTATATTGTGAGCCCTCATTTAAATAAGGCCATCATATTTACTTTGAAAACCAACACATCCATCCTTGATCAAATCTTCATGTGCATGCATAAACTATTCCTAGTCTCCCTCAACCTTCCCAAGACCCTCAACATGATGTCAAGATTCCAAGTTGGAGAAATGTCTATTATGAACCAACACAAGATCTTGAGAAAGTGAATGAAGTTGTTTCCTATCACCAAGAGGATAAATATTTTGTCAAATAATATGATATTGAAGAGGATATTGATCCTATACAAACCTATCCTAACTTTCCTCAAGAAGAGTGTCCCAATCTTGAGATCATGAGTTGGAGTGATATAGTGAAATCATGGGGCAAGAAAGAAGAGAATAATATTGTTCATGAGTGTGAAGTGAAAAATGAAGATATTCCTTCTCAAGTCCCTTCCACCTTTCCTAAATAATATTCTTATACTCCATGACATCCTTCATGTACTCCCCATATCTATGATGACACCTATGAGCTCCAAGAAAGACTCTTCCAAGAGAATCTAGAAAGAACAAATTGAGGGATTAGAGGCAAAGATGAGGCTACTTAGTCAAGGTGATATGGAAGGTTTAGACTTAAAAAAATATCTTATTCCTAAACACACCCCATCTAACTTTCATCAAGAGAGTCCTTAAGTTAATTTTGATGTTGATGAAGTGTTGGTCATGTGGAAGGAAGAGAATCAAGTGATTTTTTCCCAAGGTTTGCCCCCTCTTTCTCATGAGCTTTCAAAATAATCCCTTACATTCCATTCCCAATTTTATTTTGAGATTCATTGTGTTGAATTCCCTTACTTGTTTGATGAATAATGTTTTCCTTATGTTGAGGAACCTATCTTGAGAAAGGTAAGTGAAGAATAATATGCTCAATTCATGACTGATCAAGGAGACTTCGTGAGTGTACATGAGGAGGAAAACACCATAGGTACCCCCCTTGGTGAACAAAAAGATAATTCACAAGATTTTTCCTCCATACTTGATGAGGAGAAAATGATCATTGATTCTTTTCTTAAATTTTAATATACTATAGATGAACTAGGAGAGGTTCTTGATTAGACTTTGGATGACTTATTTGAAGTCATTGGAGTATGATATACTCCTCTTCAAGGAAGCTATCAATTGGTAAAATATGGATAAGGTGGAATTGGAACTCAAGTAAGTTTGAAAAGGAGAAACAATATTTCATGTTTATTCTTTCAAGAGGATTACAAATTTAAGAATGATATATTTGAAGTCATCAAGAGGGGATATCATCCTCTAAAAGGAACTCATTATCTTTTGAAGGATGGAGAAAGATCATATTGGCCTAAAGTTTCTAATGAACATGTATTCAATCCTTTTGAAATCATGCCTATAGATAGGATGGGAGTTGATCATGAGAAAGTGAGTGGGAAGCAACATAAAGCAAGTGATCATGTATAAGAAGAGTTCATTTCCTTGGTCAGATTATTTAGAGTTACTTGGTTCTTAATGAGCATCATGCCAATAAGGTTCATAGACTTTGTGAGAATTATGGAGGTAGAAATGATAAGAGACAAAAGGCTTCTTGACTCATCCAATCCTTCATGCCATGAAGTGAGATGATTTTCAATTTTCCCCTTTGATCGAGGAGGGGGAAGAGCATACATGGTTAGCTATACATAATTAGTTTTCTTTTTGCTATGTTCAATTCTCCTAAGTGATTAGTAGTGCAGGTGTGTTTGTTCTTTCCCTTGTGTGTTTTGAGGTGGTAACTAGTTGTCTTGTTGATCAAGTTCTAAATCATGTTAAAGGTTTCTTATTTATTTCAATCCTTAGATGAATTCATATGCCCAATGGACTATTTAGGCTATTGATTTGTTCAGTATAGTAGGCAACTAATCCTATGAGTAACCATATTATTGACCAATTTTTGACCTTGTAGGTCAAAATTGGGCATCCCTATATGAAAATTTGGCCTTTAGATCTCTTAGGGGTAAATATCATGTCATAGAGTGATCTAAAGTTTATTTAATGTAATATAAATGTTATTAGATTTGATCATTTGATTGTCTATTCACTTTCATTTTCTTTGAGTCATTCTAAGAGGTTTGAGTAGAGTTTAAAGAACATTTTCAAAGTGCCAGATCTTGCACATGAAAAATTTGTAGAGGAAGCTGAGCATGTGGGTTTGCTCATCCTAGTTCAAAGTTTTTATGTACTAAGTCTAATGTACTTAGATAAAGTAGAAGAAAAGTTGTTCATGTTTAAATAATTTCTTTGAAAACATTTTTGGACTTAGTCATTCAAGCTCAATCGTTCACTTTAGGTTTATCTTGGTCTTCAACTTTAGGACTTCCCTTTATGTAGAATTCCTTTAGAGGAGATGTTCCATACAAAGCCCATAACAAAATTACAAGTGTTAATTCTTTTAGAGTTTTTGTTTTGGGTTTTTTTTTTAAGTGTCAAGAATTGTTTTGGACATTTTATCTAAAATAATTTCCATCAAGGACCTTTTTTGAGCTAAGGGACCATTTCAGAAAGGTGAAGGGTTCATCTGCATTTTTTTGAAGGGCACTTAAAATTTTTTGAAGGGCACTTTTGGCTTAGTTCAAAGTTTCTAAAAGTAAAATTTTCCTTTTGGAAGGGTCATTTAAAAGAACTCTAAAGGTCCATTTTATAAAAGTTGAAGGGGTCATTTTCATCTTTTCTGAAGGACACTTTGCAATCCTTCTAAAGGGTACTCTTTCAAAAAAATGGTCCTTTAAAAAGTTTTTGAAGGGTATCCCTCCACAAAAAATTAAACCAAACACAAATATGAAAGGACACTTTAAATATTTTTGAAGGACCAAACGGAAAACCCAAAGGAATTATTTCAAAAAATTTGTCCATAGAATTTGTTCAAGAAAATTGTTTGCATTGAAAAGAACTAAGGAGTAATTCTTTCAGGGTCTTTGTTTGAAGGAATTACTAAAGTCAAAAAGTCTATAAAAATTAAGCCTAAGAATTCCCAAAATATTTCTTTTAGAAAGATTATCCAAATGATTTCTTTGATAAAAAGTCTAAAGGATAGGTTCACCAAATTTTTTGAAGAAAACAAAAAGAGTCATAAAGAAAAAAGCCTGAAGGAATTATTTTGAGAAAAGTGGCCCAGACAAATCTTTCAAAGGACAACTTTGAAGCTAAGTACCACAAAAAGTTCCCTAAAAGACATCTTACAAGCAAAATTTTCCCACGCATAGTTTCTAAAAGGTCACTTTTCATGATTCAGAGGGCACTTTCCATAGTTAAATATCACTTGGAAAAAGTCTACAAGAAACTTAAGTCTGAGGAAAATGTTTTGAAGGAATAAGGAAGGTGAAGGCCTTACAAACATCAACTTTAAATTATGAAAAATATCCATTAGAGTAAAAAAATCTTGGTGGGAACCTAAGGGAAAATATGAAGGTAACAAATGGAAAGATATTGAGCATTTGGTGTAAGAAAAACAAGTGAATAATAGATAGTTCAATGGTTTAGGTCATTATTGAAAGTCAATCAAACCAAAGAGATCACATGATATTAATGAACATAGGTGTCCATAGGATGGCTAGAAGTTAGAAATGGCATTCTCTAACTATCACAATGATTCTCATGTCCATTGAGTAGTGTTATGTGTCAGTTTCCTCATTTTATGTTTCAAATGCTCCTGGATGGCTTATGGAGGCAGTTACCTATGCAAATTATGGAGGTTTTGCACCACTTTTCACCATTCTTATGTCTAATTTTGAGTGATTAGACTCTTTAAATGACATGACTCATTTCACCCCTCTTTCACATGAAATTTTAATTGATATTATCATAGTGACACATGTTTGAGTGACCTTTGGACTTCCTTTAATTCCTTTCTCAAAAGGTATATATATGCATTGTTTTAGCTCTTTGAGTAGCCTCCACTGGTTATTGGGAAATGCTAGCCATATTTTTACTTGAAAGATCTTGAAGAAATAATACAAGTTATTTTTCCACTCAGATGTTATACTATTGATATTAGTTCAAATCCTATTGTTCTTGTTTAGTGAGAGGTCATCTTTCCTAACATGTCATCTTCAGTTACTTACCAAATGTATAGAAAGAGTGTTGTTTTAGGTCCTTGTTAGCATTATTTTCTTAGTGTATAGATGTTTTAGAAGTGGTCTATGATTTTATTCTATATTAGAATCCATTGCCCTCCTAAATTTCAAATGCCTTCTTGAATCTAACATGTGAAATGTTGATGTGATAATACACAAGGAGTTGTGAGTTTTATGTGAGAAACTTTTTTAGTCTTTAAGTAGTGTATTTTCAATCAAATAGGATGAGATAAACATTGGTGCATCACCTTTTTGGTTTCTTAGTTATTTTCATAAACCCTTTTCATACATAATTGATAGGTTAGATAGGGATATAAAGGTGCATCAAGGGGAGATAGTCCCTTATCTAGAGATTCATCTCAATGAAATTGTCACCCACAGCAAGAGAGATGAATTCATTATGCCACTTGGATGAGGATATCTGACCATCTCCTCAAGGGTTTGAATCCAAGTGAAAACAATAACCAAATTATTTAGAATCCACAAAGAGGATGATAGTAACTTGAATTTTTTAGTATTATATACCCCTAATAAGACATTTATCCATTTGGACTTGATTACCTAATTGGAGGTATCAAATTTATTTTATTTATAATTAATAAGAATATAGGAGGCCTAAGATTGGGTATTATCCTCTTAGGCATTAGTGAATAAATTGGCCAAATAAGAGAAATAGGGAAAATGAATTTTGATAGAGTTAGAATTGGATGCAATTAGAGATAATAGAGGCAAGCTAGTTACTTAGGCTATTTATGACCAAATAATTAAACAAGCCTCTGACATCTTCAAGCAGAGTCTACAAGGTTTGAGATTAGAAGACATTAAAGCCAAAATAAGTGTGGCTAGGAAGAAGGTGATAATGGTGGAAGTTTTTAGGGTTAGATCTAGAGCCACCAAGATAAAACATACCAATCTCATAGAGAAAACTATCAGGGTGACTAGGACACACCTCCTAAATATTAATTTAATCTAAGCACAACATGCTAAGATTTACAAGAACTACCAAGACTTAGATTCAAAGAAAAAAATGGCATACAAAATGCCACCTGCTAGTTCCACTACATTGATCCCACCTATACTTCCAAAAACTATAGACACATCAATGCCACCTCATACTATAGTTCCTATGGTAATAATAGTCTAATCCACTAGTGCATCTCCAAGTACTAATTTAGTTATTTCATCATCAAGCACAAGTACTAATATAATATTAATGATAGTTTTGAGATAAGCTAAACAATAGACAATTTAGATAAAGGTTAATTTTGTACATTTTGTATGTAATGGTTATAATCAAATAGTTAAGTCTTAGTTTCATATATATTATAATTAAATAAATTATTTTGGAAACATGCACACATTTCATGATTGAGATATTTATGAATTATAAATATATAACAAAGAGTTATCTTATATTTTTTTTAGATGTAAACTAAGTGTTCAAAACTTGGAGGATGAGATGACCCCTTCCCCATTATCTATATATACATGTGGAACCCTCTTTTCAAAGGGTCAGAGTTTTGAATGAAAATACAAGAATAAATCAAGGATTTGATTATCATGAAACTATGTTTGTTATTTCTTCTTCCATTTTTATGTTAATCAAATTTGAAGTTTCTTTATTTGTAATTGATTCAATAATTCTAATATGTGCCAATGTTTCAAATGAATCTGATTATTTTTTAATGAATTTTAGTCTTAGATGTGAAATAATTATTTAATATTGATATGTTTCATTGATTTATATAGTTAGTATAGGTTGAATCGATAATCCAAGGTGTGTATAAGTTCTCATTTGATATAGTATTTTAGATGTGAGATATAGCTACCCTAGATAACTTCTTGGTTTGATCTATAATATCTTATCCAAAGGTATAAAACAACAACCTTAGAAATATAAACCTTTAGTTGATACCAATAAATACCCTATATCTGATTACTTCAAACTTCTAATTGTGTTTATCTGGGAGTGTGAAAAAGCTGAAAATGAAAAACACTAGTTCTTTAGTAACTAGTCCACCAAAGAGATAGACTAATAAATTCCATTTCAAATATATATAACCTTATTTTATACCTTACCTTTCCCTCTTTTGAAGTTTATTTTAGATATTCCCACAATCAATTAGTCTCTCACCCATCTAATTCACCTAGTGATTTATCCATTTTATTAGAATCCACATATCTGCCCATAAACCTAAGTGAACAACCCATAGGCTCAACCTACTATTCCACCACCTAATTTTTATAACCACATACCTATAACTCATGACCTAAAGTGGAACCTAGTTCCATAGAGATCCAAAAATGTTAGAATTTACCTCATTTAAAACTTCTATGAGGTGTGCCTAAAACCCACATCAATAATTATAAATGGTGATTTTAGGAGGAATGGTAGTAGAAGTATTGGAAGTGTTAGGTTGAGGATTCAATGGTGGATGAGGATCATCACTAAATGGAAATTTAGTAGATGATTATGTAGTATTAGTATCCTTAAAAAAATTATATTCAAAAAAGGGATTCATAAGATTAGTGACAAGATATTTGTGAGTGGGCTTAAGTTGGTAGTTAACCTTTGCCACGGTCAAAAATTAGAAATTAGTGTAATGGTGATTGTAGTCACCATCATTATCAAAAGTGAATTTATTTGAATTTTGTGTGTTAGAGTTAATGGTTTAGATTATTTTTGAGGTTTATGATTTTTATTTTTATAATTTAGGATTGGTTTTTAGATGATTTAAGGTATTAATTATAGCACTCTTTAGCAATAAGATCATGATTAAAATTATCTCCAAATATGGTAGTTACTACAAGTTTTTAGAGTGTAGAATAGGCTCCATGAGAGTGACCAATGTTAGCATGGAACCAATAAAAATTACTAGGTTTGTTTTGTGAGGGAGGGGTAGTAGTGTAGATGTATGGTTTAGATGGAGATAATAACTTGTTAATTTCCTCCATATCGAAGATAGGGCATGAAGGAAGTTGGTTATTCAATTTAGATTCTCCTATTTTGGTTTGGGGAGGTTTATTTTAGGAATAATTATTGGTAATTACATTGGTTTTAGTTTTAAAATATTATTTTTTGGTACATTGATAGGGTTCATATTGAGCCATAAGGAAATCTTGTAATTTTTCTTAGTCGAAAGCCTCTTCTAAGTTTGAGGGGAGAATATCATAACCTGGTATTAAATAGGGGATTTAAGAGTGGTAAAAAAAGTTTGAAAATATTATATTCACTAATTTTATAGTCTACTTTGTGTGATATTTAATTCCATTTCTTAATGAAAATATGGGAAGATTCATTAGGGAGTTATTTATGATTAATGAATTTGCTAAGGTTATTTGTAGAAAGTTAATTGAGTTTAAATTCCTTAAATATAAAATTTCCTAAATCCAATAGTTTTGTCATGGAATCTTGAGGAAGTTTATTGTACCATTCTAGTGAATATATAATAAAGGTGTTATGACAAACATTCCCTATTTTCAAAGTGTCAAATGAGGACACACTTTAAGCTAAAATTCCTATGTGCATGCATTGTTGTGAAATAGACCAATCCTAACCTAAGCCCATAATTTTTATCTTAAGTTTAAAATGAAATTAATATATTTTTTGAATTATTCTAGTAATTCATTGATTATGGATCTGAGTTTTACTTAATGAGATACTTTTTTGATTCTTGACTAACTAAGATAATTGTGATTTTTCCAAGGCTGATTTATATTTTTAGGATTATTCTAACTTTATAGTGCAATTTGTTGAGACCTAATTGATCTCAATAAAAATGGTTTTGATTCTTTATTTTTTTATATAAATATATCTTGGCCACATGTGTATTACACACCTAAAAAATCATCAAATTTATGAATGGCTATGTAGTTTGATTTCCAGTGGCTATGTCCTAAGAAATGATATTATGCCATGTGTCTTCATCCAACTTCCTCACATAATATTTTTGAAAATGATTAAGTTATTTTATTTTAGTGAGTATCTGGGGTCATGAGATATAGACACTTATCACAATCATAGTTATTTAAAACCCAAGAACATATTCACAATAGAAATTCTTCCTAAGGCATCTAGATAAATGATATCATGACATTTGTCATGATTTCACTTACCCATAACCCAAGAACACTTCATAGGGTGATTTGGACAAGAGAATAATCAAGGAACTTCCACATGTCTTTATCACATTAATCCACTCCTTGCACAAAAAAAATACATAGGCAAAGACTCTTTGAGTATCAAGATCAATGGTATCTCACCACATGTATTCATCATATTTATCCACAAAATAATAATAAAATGGATAAGGATGGGAGATATTAATGAGTGAAAATATATCACCTAGAACCTATGAGACTTACCAATCTCCCATGGGTGTCAGAGATGCTAGAGACATAGGTTATCCTAAGGAATGATAGGCTACCATAATGAAACTTTTATAATTTTAAATTTCTTAAAGGTGTAAAATATGTAATATTTATAAGAGAGATATATGAGTGAGAAGTTTCCATGTGTAAAATGTCACACTTACCAGACTTTCAAGGGTTTCATATATGTTAGAGGCCCAAGAGAGCCTAATGGGTAAAATTTTGTCACATGAAACCTATTAGACTTGTTAGTTTCCTAGGGATGTAAGAGATGTCATATGGCTAGGAGATCTTGATGAGTGACAATATACTACATGGAACTTATCAAAATTTCCTATCTCTTTGGGTGTCTAAGTGTTTTATTATTTTTAGGAATCTAATGCTTAGATCCTAAATAATAAGGGTATGGAATAATAGGAAAAATCTACCTTGACAAGGGAAAATATACATTTCAAATGATAAATATACAAGAGAAATAGAAATTAACTTATCTATATTCATACTAAAATAGAAGATTATGAGGCTAGAAATTGAAGAGTAGGACTGAGGCACTGTCAAGAATATAAATATGGATTCTATTTTTAGATTGGATAGGAGCACTAGAAACATGACACTCTAGTAAATAATGCTATATTCCTTCTTGGAAATATTTTTTTGAGGATCTAAGATTTTTGGGTTTTGTTCACTTGATCAATATGAGGATACATACCAAATTTAAAGGGCTAAAAGTCACCAAATCTCATTATACGTCCATCTTAATCCTTAATACTTGTATCCATCTACACACATGTAAAAAATGAATACATCAAAAGAAAAAGGGAGAAAAACTAGTTTAGGGGAAAAATGATCACATGATCTAGAACCCCTATTGTTTTGACTGATACCTACAATAACCCTCAAGCTAGGGTCTTAGATCAAATGTACTTCTCCCTTATGGATTGTGAATAATCAACATGCATAATAGATGCAAGAATTGACTACACCTATGCCCTTCCTTGATCAAACATGCAAGTATATGTGTGATGAAGAGAAGCTAAGCTATACTATTGAATAATTATTATTATGTCTAATGTTCAAAAATATTAAGTGATAGATATAAAATGCCTTATGTAGTCCTTTATATAAGAGACTCATTATTTCAGATTTGGGAGCTTTATTTGCATTTGGCCAACATTGGAAAACTTAAGAATGAAGCAAGTAAAATGGGTAAGACCCATCCAATAGAAGAAACTAACCATGTAAGATCAAATTAGCTTTAGACAAGAGAACTCGAAACTAGACACCTTGGGTTTCAATGCTATATCCCAATACCGACGCTCTTATCCTACAAGCTAGGGACCTAAGTGATGGAATGAACATGGGAAATCTAACCTAACTAATTTGGAATGAATGTTTAAAAGGCTCAGGGTGATCAATAATGGTTAAAAACATGACTCAATATTAGAACAAGACCCAAACATATAAAATGAAAGACATAACTAAATGTGTAAAAATGTTATATTCTCTAATCAGAGTCTCCTATGAAAGGATTATGAAAAGACATGATATGTGTGGTTGCTTGACCAATTTAGGGTGTATATATTTTCCCCCCATTTAATCTAGTGATGCAATGAAATGAAGTACTAGAGTAAAAGAAAGAAAGAGGATGTGTCCTTGAACTTACCTATGTGGAGATAAACATGCTAAAAAAAGTGTCCAACTTCATAACCAGGGAAGTGGATGGAGAACTAAATAGTGCTTGGATAAAGAAGGAACCCTAAAATGGATGCCCCTAATACTAAATCTAAATGGTGCCTAGAGAAAGAAGGAATCCCTAAAATGGATTCCCCCTATACTGAATTTGAATAGAAATGAGAAATACTTAGAGGCCCAAAACTAATGTCTACCCTCTATCCCACATAAACTCATGTAATCTAGAATGTGTGTATAGAAACTATATGTTGTGAAGAGCAAGATATATCATGGCCCCACTTTAAATAATTTAAACTAGAATTGAGAAGTGCTCAAATGTCCAAAATCAATGTCTACCCTCTATCCTACACAAACTCCTAGGTCTGCGAAAAGTTATAGACCAACCATTATAGATGATCATATGGTCCAACCTAGGTATGCTTGGGTGTAATTTGAAAACTCTGGTAAATGTGTAATAATAAAATGGCATGTCTTGAAATTCCAATCTATATAATCCTAGATGATGAAGAATATGAAAATTTATACCATGCCCCCAAATTTGGTATGTGAGTGATGTATCTATATAGTCTATTAATCTATATAACCACATGTGAAATGAGTTATCGCATCATGGCCCATGTGCAAAAATAGAGATCAAAATAATGTGCTCTACACTATGCTTATAATCTACTATCTTGTCTGTAATAGTGTCATGGTATATGAAGCTATATGTGTAAGACATGTAGTGATTTACGTGCCCCAAATCTAATATCTAGTCTAAATATGTATCAAAGTCACTACAAATCCATATGATCCAAACCACTATATCTCTAAGTAATCTATGTATCTATAAATTGAATTTATGTCCTTTTGAATGTCTTGAGTAATGCTAAATAACCCATGTAGTTTGAATCATTTTATATCTTAACCCATTTGAGTTGAATCTAATAATCTAACTATTAGAGGTGTAAGAACTATGGTTTATCCATTTATGAGAGTGGATAGGTGTGTTGTGTAGGTGTAGGAATAATAATACTAGGAATGATTTCCTCTTTTGAGGAAAGGGATACAAATTTTAATAGAGGAGGTTGAGCCAAAAGTGATGACTAGTGGCATAATGCTAACAACAAGGTTGGTATAGTTTTGAATTGATTTGAGAAATTGATCAATTATTTAGACTAGGTTATTTAAAAGTTGAATAAGCTTTGATTGGTGAGGACCAAGTTGTATGTATCTAGGTAAAAAATAGGCATAGAGACTTGTGTGTGACATAGTAGGTAAATGATGTAATAAGAGATCAAGGTTTGTTGGATATAGAAGGCATTGTCATCATTGTTTTGTGGAACAAAATGGTTTGTAAAATGGAGCTACGAGGTTCAAGTTATGGGTAAAATGGTATTTTTCTTTGAATGAAAAGTTGTTTGATATAGGAAAATTTGGATTGATTCTTAATTCATTTATGCATGGACTAGTTTGAGATTTGGAGCTCTAGAGTAGGAGATATGTCGAGGAGATGAACACCTAATATGACCTAGTTTGAGAAATTGGTAGCCTAGATTGATGTTGGTGGGGAGGTTACCCTAGTAAGTAGTTAAAATGTGTGATTTAGGCTTGTTTAGAATCCTAGTTTTGGTGATTTTAAGTTATTTTGAAGTTTTTTAGAAATTTTTTACTAGGTTTAGCACTCTTATCCTTCTTCTAGTTCTACTTTCTAGGCTCCAGTGTTATTATCTAGGTTGCATCACTCATATCTGGCACTTCTATCTTATACCTAGTGTTATTCTCCTAGAGGTTGGCTTTTTAGGGCTGATGCTTAGTTTAGTTTCTATCATTTTTGTTGTTTATTGGTTTGGAATGGTTGATTGATATACATGTTATTTTTTAGTGTTTTATAGGGTGAGGTATGGATGAGGGACTTCTATAAAGGCCAGGTGATGGAGACTCTAAGATTGTTTCCTTTATCAACTAATGAGAGGTTTTTGATGGATAGGGTAGGGCTAAGTCATGTATGTGACCTAGGCACTAAGTAGTGAGATAGGCATTTGATTTCCACCTTTTGTGAGAGGTGGAATGCAAAAACCTATACTTTCTGGCTTCTTACTAGAGAGATGGCTATTACTCTAGAGGATGTGTACCATATTTTTCATTTATAGGTTAGTGGATAGAATGTGACTTTACAAGATGATATGGGTGTGCATGCCATTGATCATGTGTCCTTGTATTTTTTTGGTGTGCCCTTAGGCATACATAAGAGAGGTAGTGATAGTGATGTACTATTATTAATTATTATTTGGTTAAGCGTTCTACATCTACATAAGTGGTTGGTAGCATTGTTGGATTATTTTGTTGTAGTGGATGGGAGTGGTGTATTGATTACATATAGGATGCATAGGATTGTATGTAGTGTAGAGGTATATGGAACTATGTTCTCATGGTTTAGGACTATGATTTCCCATGTATACAAATATCTATACAAGTTTACTCAGGAGGCATCCAATGGTGGTATGAGTGTGGCTACTTTATTGCATTATTAGGCTGATGAACACATAATAATTGTGCATCCACTAGGATTACCGAGAGAGAGGTGGGCACTTCTACAACCATATGGGGAGTAGTGGACAAGTTCATTGGCTATCAGGTCTCTAGTGATGGATCACTATAGATGAGTGTTAGATAGGATGGTGGCTTGGGATATCATATTGAGGCCCTATACAAGATTTCTTGAGTGGCTTGAGTATGGAGTGTAGTTGCATTATATTAGGGTTAGTTATTGGTTACATGATCATTGGTTTGGAGTTTATGAATGCTTTTAGTATGATCACATGACTAGGTAGTTTGGGGTTACATAAGATGTGCTCCCAATAATATGGGTGTGGATGAGGAGTGCACAAACATCAATAAGAGTAAGAGCTCATTATAGGCCTACTGAGATTGAGTTAACACCATTACCTTTAGATGAATGAGATGAAAATATATATATTCTTGATGTAGATGATGTTTGATGCATAGAGGCATTTACCACATGGTGGGTGAAGCATCAGTGGGATCTGTTATATCTTATTGTTGTAGGGGATGCCTCCAAGTATGAGGACTCAGATCCAATCCAAATGATGGGTGGTAAGTATCATTTATATTTGAGTTGAGTATAAGTTCAATTTTGTCCATGTTTTAGCTTTTTTTTAAATGTATGTCTAACATAGTGTTGTACTTTTGTGTGCAAGTGGAGTGGAAGGTGCTCAGGATGAATCACAAGCTGGGGTAAGAGGTAGAGATGATGTATTTTAGGAGACCATCATTGAGTCTACACTTCATGAGCTCATATGAAATGTTATTGATGATATTGTGGAAGAGGATTTGATAGAGCAAGTGATAATTATAGCTAGTGTTTATGTTAATTTATTTGATAGGGTTGTTATATCTACAGTTGCATATGTTAAGGTAGTGAGAAAGAGAGACGAGTTGAGGGATGAATGAGATAGGCATAAGATGTCTCCTCCTGATTATGGATTAGTGAGTATGTGGATTATGGACGAGTAAATAGATTTTCAAAGATGGTATGTAGATTTTTGTGAGAATCATGGCTAGTTATTAGAGTGATATGGTTGGTGTAAGAGGCAATCAAGAGCTTAAGGAGGTGTGGGGACGTTGAGCATGAGACTAGATTATGGGACTAGTACTGAAGGAGAGTGAGACTAAGATTGAGAGTGAGGGCATGATGCCCATTCATGATTGATTGTATTCGATATAGTGTATATATATTTCAAAACTTGTTTATATATATATATATACATACATATATATACATACATACACTAGTGTGAGTTTGGATGTACTCATAATCATGTTATAGATTCTAGAATATACTGGTATTATAATGTTTTGATTTGAAATAGTTGATTTGATTTTGATTTTGAAGTTATATATGCTTAGTAAATGGTACTTGGGATATGTGATTTGATTATTTTGACATATTTAGTAAGATAACATTTAGGATGTGATTCACTTGTTTAGGATATGGTTGGATATGATGTTTGATTTGTAATCATATGCAAGCAACAATTTTGTTGGTTTTTTTAATTGGTAAAATTGATTTGGTAAGGTGAATTGGTTTGTGAACAAGATATAAGTAAGGTATAGAGATTGGTAAATTATTTAGATAAGTTAAGTTAATTTGAGATTGGGAAAGGGCTTAGATCAGTTGATTTGGTAAGATCTATACTTTGATAGGTTGATTTTAGGCTATGGATAGTTAGAAGAAATTAGGAATGTTATTTATTGGTAGGGGGATGTAAGATATCACTGTGTGTGTATTACCTCCTCAAGATTGGATCAAAAATACAAAGGTTAGCTAGACCTTTGGCTCCATTGTTCCCCTACTAAGTGAAACTTATGAACTAAAATTGGTATGACGGTATGTTGTATTATTATATGTTGTATCACTATCTAAACCCTATTAGCCAACTAAAAAAGTGCCCATACTTCTCATGTTATGGAGGAATGTGCTCTATATTTGATTATATCTACTATGTGTTAATTGTAGATGTGTGTGAAGCTTTTGCAAAATTTAACTTTATTGATTGTGTAACTAAAACTATGTGTTATGAAGAAGGCTCATCTATTTATAACTGAATACCTTGTGGCCTCTATTGTGATGTATATTGTTTCTATGCAAAATTGCTTTCTACATTCAAAGAAGAAATAAAGAAACTAAGGAAATGGTTAAGGCTAGAAGTACCTGATAAAGTCGAGCGCACCAAAATCAGACGTTGGAAGATTCTCCTCTTTGGCTGTGGAGGAATGACACCTGCGAAAAAGAGACTAAAGCACAGAAAGATGTTAGTCAAAGATGTGGTGGGTTGTCAGGCGAACGCCTGATCCTGAAAGTACGAAGACTCCCTAGAAGGATATCAACCCACTGATAAAAACCATAATATTTGACGAAAGTAGATAATAAAAGATGAAATGACAGAAATAAATGATGGAAAATAAAAGAGCGTACCTGATAAGCGGCACTGTTCTGCACAGTCGCCGGCGTCGGTCAAAGATAGTGCCGACGTCGGTTGAGGTGCCGTCGTCGGTCGGGGAAGTGACCGGCGTCGGTCGGGGCAGGTTCTGAACAGAGGTCTGGAAAAGTTGCAGAAGGTCTTGACAGGGTCGGGACGGGGTTTTTGGTCGAGTCTGGGGGTTTGAAGCTTCGGGATGGCAGAAATAGGGAATAAATAATCAGAAAGAAAATGAAAATAAACACAGAAGATACTTACCTGTCAGACACCGTGATTGAAGCCATAATCAAAGTTCTTGTGCAGTGCTGGAAGAACGACCGCTGGAGTTGGTGGACGCTGGAGTTGATGGATGCTGGAGTTGATGGATGCTGGAGTGCCTGTAGATGTCGCAAAATGGGAGCCTGATGACTGATCGAGGAGGGGAGATTGAATGAAGGCCCTGGGACAGTTTTGAGAGACGGTTCGATAACCGTTTTGAAAAACTGATCGGGAACCGAATGGCAATTGATAACAGATAACGGGATGGTGACCGATGTCGGCAAGATTGCCGACGTCGGCCGATAAGTGACCGACATCGGCAACATCGACCGGGTAAAGACCATCGTCGGCAGATGCACAATGAGGACAGAGTCTAGCTTTTAGTTCTCTGCTCATTGTTACATGCTGCCAGGGTCAAGGTTGGTGGAACAAGTGATCGACAAGGGTTAAATAGGTGAAGAAGAATAAGACGGGGAATGACCAGGGGAGTCGACACGATTTCGGTGTCTACATTTGCCCCTTTTTGTCTTGTTGGTTGTTCTGACGAACTGCAAGACAAAAATAGGAGTGATTGCCCCAGGTGAGGGATAAGGTTGATTTCATCTTGTTGGTTGTTCAAATGAACTGTAAGACAAAATAGGAAGAAGATAGGTTGCCCTGATTATGGATGAGGTATTCCCCCTCAAAGCAGGAGTCGAGGGAAGGGAACTGAGAATCGGGTGTTGATTTGACAAAGAGTGGATGAAAAGGGGTGAGGGTGAATGCTGCAAAAGTCGTGATTACACGCATACCACTACACGAGATGGTCAAGTCAAAAGTGTCGCAGGTCAAGGGTCGAGGAGTGCCAAAATCGAAGTAACCGAGCCCCAGCATTTAGTCATCTGCTGATCGGGTCACTCAATCTAAGCTGAAGCTCCAAATGGTCATCGTGTTCCAGGTATCCCGGGCTCAGGAAGTGCTCCTAGAAACATGAAAAAGTCATAAATAGTGTGGATCAACCGGTTTGCAATCCTATACTTGTGAGGGTCCAAAAAGGTCTGCGCACAATTTTGCTAACCAGTCATGAGGTAGCATACATGCAAAAATAACCAAGGCAACAATGTCTTGGAAGTAGTCGAGGTCAGCAGAGATAGGCATGATCTCCAATGGTTGGTGGTCGAGGGGAGGAATGGACGAAAGGATGTGGCCGAGCTAACCCCAGAAGACCCCATGTCAACTGAGTGCTACCTACATAGCCCTGGTGATAGGGCCTCAGGCCAATGTAGTTCTCCCTAGAAGGGAGGGAGGGTCAAAGGGATAAAATGGGTCATGGTCAAGGACAAGATTATGGTTAAAAGAAGGAAAGAAGGTTTGTCCATCAGAGAGACGAACAAACGAGAATGGTCGAGCTAACCTCAGAAGATCTGATGTCAACTGAGTGCTGCCTACATAGCCCTGGTGATAGGGCCTCAGACCAATGTAGTTCAGACAAAGGGTCCGAGTGGTAGACAGGTGGTTAAAATGGTTGATAGGTTGGTCGATGATTGGATGAAATGATGAGGAAAAAAGAGATGTTGCAGCCTTTTCCAAATGGTGTATTCTGCAACATTGGTTGACGGGTTTTTCATACCTAGCAATATTCCATATTCGTGATGGATGTATGCTAAAAATGAATTGAGGTTTATTTATGCTTCAGCAAGTATTGGTTTATGCTGAACATAAATTGTGGCGGGTCGATAGTTTCCATATGTATTGGTGTCCATAGAAACTAGGGTGAATAGGCTAGGTCAAGTTGATGGTTTGAAAAGAGAGTTGAGTTGAGTCGATTGACAAGTGATGAAGGTGAATGTGACCAAAATGTAGAAGAAGTGAAGAGCATATTGCTCTTTCATTGACAAGGACCAAAAAGATAGCATAGATAGGGGTTATGAGAACCAAGAGCCCCATTCATGTGTGACGTCGTTGACCGTGGTTATGTTAGAGCGGTAATCGAATCATTTAGACATTAAAGTGAGCTCGAAGTCCCTTGAGCAGGTGATAGGAGGAGGAAAGAAGGGTAACCCGTTTTAAGAGCAGAGATAACGATGCCCCGTTTTATAGGAGACCTTGAGACAACTATAAGTCAAGTCCATGACTTTTTTTTTTTTTTTTGGCACAGACTGATCAATGCGGGAAGCCTGCATAGAGATGTCGTTTGTTTGGTGGTCAGGTTATGAAGCTGATCAATGCGGGAAGCTTCTAAAATAATGTTGTTTATTGCCAGATTAGTCATAGCCATCCTTCGAGGGAGTGGTCTAGATTTTTGTTTAATAAAAGGCTTTTGAATCACTGTCCTTCGAGGGAGCAGTCTATTAATTATAGCAATGATAGTACAGCTATCCTTCGAGGGAGCAGTCTATTTTTTTTGATTTTGATATTGATATAGTGACCATGGATATGTTTTGACATCTTGATTTGTTTTGACAGAAATGTGAGTCATGGACAAGATTATAGAAGGTCAAGGACTCCCTTTTATGAGGACAAAGCATCCATACCGCATAAAAGGGTTATAGGAATTGTTAAGAGGAATAGGGTTGAAAGGAGGTAGGACTAAGAAGATGGGGATTGCTCAAGGGACGAGCTCAAGTTAAGTGTCAAGTGGATGAATACTCGACTAGCAATAAAACGGTCGCAGATGCAACGCATTAAGAGGCTCATGTTCTGGGCGTCCATCAAGAGAAGACAGACGATAAGTCCCTGATCCATACTTGTGCGTGATAATAAAAGGTCTGAGCCAATTAGGAGCAAACTTGCCTCGTTTACTTCACTCCATATTGGTCACGTGTTGATTCTCTTTGAGGACGAGGTCTCCAATGTTGAAATCTCGTTCTCGCAGATTTTTGTCATAGGTGTGTTTGATGCGACGTTGATAGACATGGAGATGATTAAGGGCAGCAAGACGGCGTTCGTCAAGTAACTCAAGTTGAGCTAAGCGATCTTGATGAAAGTCATCATTGGAAAGGATATCATGTAGAGAAATGCGGAGAGACAGGATCTGTACTTTGAGAGGTAAGACAGCCTCTGTTTCGTACATGAGAGAAAAAGGAGTAGCACCCGTAGAGGTTCGGATGCTAGTGCGGTAAGCCCACAAAGCGAAGGGAATGTGAATGTGCCAATCCTTGCCTGTGTCACTGACCACTTTCATGAGAATTTTGGTGAGAATTTTGTTGGAAGCCTCGGCCTGCCCATTTGCTTGTGGGTAGTAAGGCAAAGAGAAACTGAGTTTGATGCCGAAGGAGTCGCATAGCTTTTGGACGGTTTTGTTTTTAAAGGACTTGCCATTATCGGTGATGATTTTATGAGGGACACCGAAACGACAGATGATGTGGGTGTTGATGAAGTCGACGATCTTGTCGGCTTTTGTGGAGATGAGAGGAATGGCTTCCACCCACTTGGTGAAATATTCAGTGGCTGTGATGATGGATTGATGACGAAGAGATGAATGAGGATTAATCTCACCGATGAGATCTAAACCCCATTGAGAAAAAGGCCAAAAATCCTGAGCAATTTGTAAGGCGTGACTGGGGAGATGAAGCAAGTTAGAGTGCTGCTGACACTTGATGCAACGCTGAACATAATCGCTACAGTCTTGATGAAGGGTAGGCCAATAATAGCCCAGATGAAGGATGCGCTTGGCAACTGAATTCCCACTGAAATGTCCGCCACAAATCCCGTCGTGGACTTGCTGAATGGCTTGAGATGCTTCAGTGGAGGTGAGACAGCGAAGAAGGAGGCCGTCGAAGCCTCGCTTATAGAGAAGACCCCCTAGCATGGTATAGCGAGTAGTACGCTTGATAAAAGCTCGCCGTGCATTACTAGAGAGGTTGGGAGGAATGATAGAGAGAGATAAGAAGTCCACAAGTTGCTTATACCAAGCATCTTGTGGGCTTGGGTCTATAGTGTTGACATGATGAATGTGAGGAGAGATATATGAAGGTAACGGCACACGATGCACCGTGACAAAAAGTCTGGATGCAGATGAGGAAGATGGGATATGGGAAGCGAGAGAAGCCATAGTGTCAGCAAACTTATTCGTGGATCGAGGAACAGTCTGCAGGAAGAAATGATCAAAAGATGCAAGGAGAATGTCAGCACGGTTTTTGTACCTTTGCAAAATGTCATTTTTACAGAGGTATGAACCGTTGACCTGATTGATGACGAGCTGTGAGTCACCGAAGATGTTGATGGACTTGATGCTGAGAGAGAGGGCAGTCTGAAGTCCCAAAATTAAGGCCTCGTATTCAGCCATATTATTGGTACAATCAAAGTCGAGCTTAAAAGACAGAGGCATGGGCTCTCCTTCGAATGGAATGAGAATAACCCCAGCACCCCCACCTAGTTGACATTTGGAACCGTCAAAGAACATAGTCATCTGATAGGTGGTGTCATTGGAGGAAAGCGTAGTGATAGACTCATCAGGGAATTCACACTGTGAAGGTTGATTGTCAGGAAGAGGGGCATCTGCTAGTTGATCAGCGATGGTTTGCCCCTTGATAGATTTCTGCTGGATGAATTCGAGATCGAACTCAGCAAGCAGCATGAGCCACCGAGCCATACGTTGATTCTGATATGGCTTGGAGTGCATATACTTGAGAGGGTCAGTGTGGGTGATGACAAAGGTTTTATGACTAAGAAGATAGTGGCGAAGCTTAGTAGCAACAAAGACTAATGCCAAATAGAGTTTCTCGATATGGGTATACCGAGTTTCATAGTCGACCAGTGTTCGACTGATGTAATAAATGGCTTGCTCACGGTGATGCTCGTCTCGATGCGCGATCATGGCACCTAACGAATGGTGAGTGGCTGAGATATAAAGGTAGAAGGGTTGGTCATCTTTAGGTGGAATGAGAACTGGTGGAGAGACCAGATAGCGTTTTAAGGCTTCAAAAGCCTCTTGACAGTCCTTATCCCATGTAAAAATGACGTCCTTCTTAAGGAGATGATGAAAAGGTTGGCAGCGGTCTGAAAGCTGCGAGATGAAGCGACGAATGGACTGGAGCTTGCCTTGCAAACTGCGAAGCTGCTTGAGATTGGACGGGGGAGGCATTTCAAGAATAACGTGAATCTTGGTGGGATCTATCTCGATGCCACGGAAGGAAACAATGAAGCCGAGAAGCTTGCCAGAGAGGACCCCAAAAACACATTTCTTGGGGTTAAGACGGACATGGTACTGAAGAAGATGAGAAAAGATGATGTTGAGAATGGTCAGATGGTCACGGCAAAATTTGGATTTGTCGAGAAGGTCATCCACATAGTCCTCCATGATTTTGTGGAGGAGATCGTGGAAAATGTAGGTCATGGCACGCTGATAAGTGGCACCTGCATTTTTCAAGCCGAAAGGCATGACTCGATAGCAGAAAGTCCCCCATGGGGTGATAAAAGTAGTCTTGTGCTGATCTTCCGGAGCGATCAGGATTTGATTGTATCCTGAAAACCCATCCATAAGAGATAGCATCTCATGGCCGGCCGTAAGATCAACAAGCTGGTCGATGTTAGGAAGAGGAAAGTCATCTTTGGGATAGGCTAGGTTGAGGTCGTGATAGTCCGTGCAGATCCGAATCCCCCCAGTTGCCTTGGTGACTGGGACGATGTTAGAGACCCACTGTGGATAGTCGATGGGCTGGATGAAGGAGACAGAAAGGAGGCGCTGAAGCTCCTCTTTAACAAGGAGGGCAACGTGAGGATGCATCTTTCAAAGCTTTTGCCTGACAGGCTTAGCCTCTGGTTTGGTGACAATGTTATGGGTAACGATGGTGGGGTCGATGCCAGGCATATCACTGTAAGTCTAGGCAAAGGCCATGCTATGGTCGGAGAGGAAATGGGTATAGTCAAGCTGCTCCTGAGTGTCTAAAGATTGGCCAATCTTTAAGACATGAGGAACATCAAAAGAAGGAAGGTTGATGTCAATGGTTGATTCATTTAACATAACTTGGGTCTCAGAAGGGAGGGAGTGCTGGATGAAAGAATCGTCAGCGCCCATGTAGGAAAGAATGGCGTCATCGTCAACGCAGTGAACAATGTGGATGGTTGCCGACTCATCTTCGATCATGCTAGGAAGAATGAGAGGGAGAGATTTGGACACCCCATTGAGCTGATAAGTCAAGGGGTCTAGGCGGATGGTGTTTATGGAAAAAGAAAATAGGAGGAATGGAAACCACTGACTCCGTAGGTGAAGGTGGTGAAATAGGTGAGTGTGGAGGAGATTGGTCAAGGATTGGTTTAGGATAAAGGTCTACAGGGTCTTGAGTGGGGTCGTGATATCCCAGACCATACCGTTTCTTGGCGTCGTCATCATTGAGCGGTTGGATAGGCTGATGGGAGCCCTGCTCATAGCGTCCGAAACCAAAACCCTTCCATGCACACCTGTAAAGGTAAGTGTGTGCAAAGGCAGGGTTGCCAAGAAATGAGAAATCTGATGTGAAAGGTTGAGGTGAAGAAAGAGGATTACCATCAAGAGGAGCTTGATTAAGCCCCCCATAGATGAGGTTAGTGCGAAGGTGAGGGGGACCATAAGGTATGATCATCCCTATCCGATGGTCGTAGCTGGGGCTGTGATGAAGGAGTCCATACTCTTGTGGAGTTTGGAACATGTCTAAAGCTAGCAAGCGATATTCTCCCAATGAAAGTCTTTGGAAGACGTCTTCCATGGGGTCTGTGGTTGTCGCTTGAAGGGGAGGTGTAAGGGCGACTGCCTGTTGCGAACTGGTCGAAGCTTCCACAGATGGAGGCGGTGCCGAGGTTGATGGCTTGATAGGAATGAGGATATCGTTTGGACGGCAGGTGGTGTTGCATGTTTTGAAAGGCAAAGGGTCAGCGGGAATGATGTGGACTTGTCCGTCATGCTCAAACTTCACACAACGGTGCAGGGTGGAGGGGACACAGGACATGGCGCGGATCCAGGGTCGGCCCAGCAAGATGTTGTATTGGAACTCTCCTTCGATGATGTAGAAGAGCTCCGGGACTGTGCGTGGACCAATGCGGATATGAAGGATGACTGTGCCAATGGTCGTGGTAGTAGTGTCATTAAAAGAGCATAAGATCGCGTCAGTTTTGGAGATGCAATTCTTGGGAAGAGCTAACTGATCAAAGGCATGAGTAGAGATGATGTTGATGCTATCGCCTCCATCAATCATAACACGTTTAATGCGTGTCCGATCGATGTAGGTAGTGATGAAGAGGGCGGCGTCCTGATCTTCTGTGTTGGATGTGGGAATCTCAGAATCGTTGAATGTTATGGAGGCAACAAGGGCTAAGGAGTGGATAAGGGCAGCAAGTGGTTGGGGGTCCTCAGGTTGGACCTCCGCTGCCTGCAGGGCTTGGATGAGGGCCTGACGATGTTGGGGTGAGGTTTGGACGAGATCGTAGAGGGACATCTTCACAGGCGTCTGGTGAAGTTGTTTCAACATGGAGTCATGGATTGGTCCAGAAGAAGAAGAAGAAGAGGAGGGTTGAGGCGCGCCAAGGATAGAAATCTTAGGCTTAGGCGGTTGAGGTGGATTGACAAAAGGGTAAGTCCAAGGAATGGCAGCTTTTTCTTTCGCCTTGTCCTTCTGTGACCTAGTGGTGATGTGAATGGAATTGATTTCAAAGATGGGAGGTGAAGATGATGAAGGGGTTGTAACTGGTTGATGAGATGTGGATGGATTTGAGGAGGTTGAAGGGTTATGAGAAGGAGTCGGGGGGCGGTCGAAAGTGTCCTCAAAGAGAAGAGTGTCTTTCTCCAGATAACGGCGAATGACAGCCTTGAGGGCACAACAAGTCTCGATGTCATGTCCTGGTGTACGATGATATAAACAAATCTTCGTGTCGTCGAACCAGGAGGGTTTAGACCTGAGAGGTTGAAAGGGCTTGATGGGTGGAAGAGTTATGCTAGAAGTTTGCAAAAGTCGTTGCAAGATCAAAGAGTATGAGCCCACTAAAGGGTCAATGCTCATCGATGTATGCAATGTCGGTGACTTTTGCTTGGGTGAAATGGGAGGGGGTTTTCGTACCACCTTCTGGGTTGATGGTGCGATGACAGGCAGAGACGATACACTCTTCGTGAGAGGTATCGCTCTTTTGGGAGAGAGTAGGCTAGCGGTAGGCAAAGGAAGCAAAGGAGGCAACCGGTTTTGGTTAGAGGTTGGAGTGGGAAGGACTCTAGTTAAAGTTGAAGGATGCGGGCCCAAAATAGAGGGCAATGGTGACGGAAGAGGAGGCGTTCGCCTCTGTGGTTTGGCAGTCTTTTGAGATTTAGGTTGAAGATTACTATTAGTTAAAGTTTGGGTTAAGTCCACCTTCACTTGTGGATGAGTGAGGTTGGAGATGGGGCGAACGCCAAGTGATTTGATAGGTTTAGGCAGAGTAGATGAGGGTTTTGATTTTGATGAGGTTGATGGAGATGTAGATGGTCTAGAGGTAGAAATCTGATTTTTGTTGATAGTCTTAGGAGGTTCTGCCATGGGAGGATTAGCAGCATGAGATGAGAGGGCCCGGGCTTGTTGAAGAGCTGTGAGACGGTCCCACAATCCCTGATGTTCCACTTTCCTAGAAGGGAGAAGTTCGAGTCTCTCCACTAGTCAGGAAAATGGCTGAGAAGATGCGGGATGAAGTTTAGGCTCTTGAGAAGATGCCAATGGTTGTGGGACTGAAGGTAAGACGGGTGTAGTAGTTTCGGGTCCAAAGCATGGTGAAGTCGTAACAGGTTCATGTTTGGTTGGAGACGAAGGAGAGATAGGTTCTTCCCTGGGTGGAGAAGAAACTAGAGAATGAAGCTCCTCAAGCAGGTAAAGAGCAGGGATGATAGTGCCCTCCACTTGTGGTCGAGGAGTAGGAAAGGTTGGGTCCTCCATGGGCAGCAAGAAGGAAGATGGTGAAACTGGCGGTGCTGGTAAGGTCGAGGCGTCCTCCAAAATGAGAGAAGTTGAGGGAGAACTAGCCGGAGAAAGAGGTTCATCCACATGTGATGGACTGATGGATGAACTCACCTCTTGGGGTTGGTTAGAAATGAGGGGCGAGACCGTATTGACTGTTCGAATATTATGTTCATGGGTATTGTCAGTCAAGGTCTGGAAGTTGTTTTGGGTTGGTGGATGATTAGGGAACGGTTGTTTGAAAATATCGATACCCTGATTAGGAGGGGCGTTAGGATTGTCGAGGATGAGGTCACCCTTTTCCAACATGTCTTGGACTATGTTTTTAAGGGTTTTACAGTTGCCCGTGTCATGACCTTTAACACGGTGGTAGTTACAGAAGTCATTTTCCCTATACCACGCAGGGATGGCGCATGAGGGATCAAATTGTGGTGGAGGTCAGATTTGAGGGAGATTGATGGCCCCTTGTTTGACGAGTTTTTCCAGCATAGACGCGTATGATTCTCCAAGTGGAGTAAACTGTCGCTGTATGTATCTCTGCTGAAATTGACGAGTGGCGCTCATAGACGTGGATGGTTCAGATTGATTAGTTGAAGGTGAAGAGGAAGAAGATCTAACAACCACAGCATTTGCTGAAGCTTTAGATTTAGGATTGGACGAGGAGGGCTTAGAAGTAGGGTCATTGGTTTTGGAGTTGGGATTCTTACTCCGCAACTTGACTTTGTTCTCCTCAACGGCACGTAATTCAAGTTTATGAGCCATCGTGAAGGCTTCGTCAAAAGTGCGGAAGGTTTGAACCCTCAAGGTAGAAGAAATATGTTTAGCGCAGGCTTGAGAGAAAAGTTCAATAAGCTCAGGCTGGGGTAAGGAAAATGAAAGTTGATTGATAAGGCCCCTCCACCGAGCGACGAAATCAGCAATGGATTCATCCTCAAACTGGCGGATAGAATAGAGGTCTGTGATGGAGACTTTCTTGGTGATATTGATGGAGAAATGATCAAGGAAGAGCTGGGCCAGCTGAGTGAACGTGAAGATGGAATGGCTGGGAAGAGAGCTGTACCAGTCAAGTGCAGCACCCGAGAGAGACATGGGAAACGTGCGTAAGAGCAACGCATCGTCGTGGGCGATAAGGTAACAGGCATGTCTGAATGCCCGTAAATGTTGTTGTGGGTCTTCCTTGCTCTGGAAATGAGAAAACTTAGGAAGTTCCCACTGGCTGGGATATGGTCTGATAGGGACAGAAGGATGGATGGGCTCGTTGCAGATTTGTTCGTATGAGAGAGTATTGCGCGAGCCGATAACGGAGGTCTCTAGGTTGGACATTTTATCCATCAGCATCTTGATAATATCTACTGACAGATTGGCAGGTGGAGCGCCTCCTAGATTGTAAGGCGTTTGAAAGAGGCTGGAAGAGGTATACGACGTAGTCGGTTGTACCAATAAGGGCGCAACGTACGGATGACTAGTCGTAGGGACAGAAGAAGTGACTAAGGATGCTTGGATAGAAGACATGGCTAGGTTTGATGTGGTCATGGGAGGTTGACTAGAGGTAACATGGGTCAATGGATGGGTAGCCACCCTAGTGTTGATAGGAGTAAGGGTAGGCAGAATGGAGACGACCAAGTTTTGAAAGGGGGTGGAAAGTGGTTGAGTGGGTTGAGATTGATTGGGGGCCGAAACCCCGGTGAAAGTGGGTCCAACGATGGAAGGAGAAGCCACACTTGGATGGTTGGTAAAAAGTTGGTCATTGTTTGAGGTAACAGCCTGGGTATCTAAGGGTTGGACTACAGATGCCATTGATACGGCCGCAGTTTCGAGGAGAGAAGTCAGCATTCCATAGATTGGATTGCCCAAGGAGTCTCGCGTTCGGCTATTCGCGAGATAGTATTGCAAGGCTGCGGTATTGAGGTCCAAGAATCATGCAAAATCTTGGTCCCCTTTTGGGATAATAGGCGTTTGGGTTGGAGATGGTCTGGTAGGAGTTCTTTCAGTTTCCGAGTTGAACTCCATTATAAGGTTAGTTGTAGGTGGGGTAGACGGAAGAGGATGATGCCTCGCGTGATCGACTAGAGCCTTGGCTTGGCTACGAGTCAGAACCATTCAAGGCAAGGAAGAACGTCCTCACGAGATCAAACAAGCAGATAAGAACCAAAAAGATGAAGACACAAGCAGATCCTAAAACCCTAGAAGTAAATTATTAGGATTACAGTGGCTTATGCCTTAGAATATGTGTGAAGAGGAAGATTGGCTTTGTGAGTTGGGTCCTAGAAGAAGCAGTCTATGGAAGGTTTCGGGTTTTGTTATGGTGCTCAAGAAGTCTGTGTTAGGGTCTGGTACATGGCCTGGTGTTAAGGAGCAAGCTCCCCTCACTTCACGATTCCAGTGGTTAGCTGGTTTCGCTTAGCCAAGATATACCTCGCCTAGAGATTATACTCCACCAGAGAACGGATTGGGCTTCCCCCTTGGTGATGAAATCCAAGTAGGGTCACCGAGATGGGTAAGGTATCCGCTGGGGGATGAAATCCCAGTCGGGCCTTGTCTCAGGTAAGTTAAAATGTTTATATTGTGCAGGTGGTTTGGTCGTGTAACATGAAGTGATCTAGATTAATTCAATATGTGGTTTAATTACTATGTGTGGTCTAAGAGATGCAGGCAAACAGAAATGAATGCAGAGTGTTTTAATGTCCAAGTCGAAATGTTTGTTCGTATGAAGACGAATGGAGAAAGAATTGAAGAATATGAGTTTTAGCTAGTCTAGAAATGCAAGAAAGAAAGAAATGTTCATTTTAGTTCTGCTTATGATGTCATTTAAGAAGAGATGAAAGGAGGCGAAAAGGAAGAAACCTAATGCGCCTAAATGAACGAAAGAAAGAGAGAAAGAACCCAAGGAGGACCTAGGGTCCCACCGGGCGTGCCAGAATGTTTCTATGCAAAATTGCTTTCTACATTCAAAGAAGAAATAAAGAAACTAAGGAAATGGTTAAGGCTAGAAGTACCTGATAAAGTCGAGCGCACCGAAATTAGACATTGGAAGATTCTCCTCTTTGGCTGTGGAGGAATGACACCTGTGAAAAAGAGACTAAAGCACAGAAAGATGTTAGTCAAAGATGTGGTGGGTTGTCAGGCGAACGCCCGATCCCAAAAGTACGAAGACTCCCTAGAAGGATATCAACCCACTGATAAAAAGCGTAATATTTGACGAAAGTAGATAATAAAAGATGAAATGACAGAAATAAATGATGGAAAATAAAAGAGCGTACCTAATAAGTGGCACTGTTCTAAACAGTCGCCGGCGTCAGTCTCTGTGGTGCCGGCGTCGGTCAAAGATAGTGCCAACGTCAGTTGAGGTGCCGTCGTCAGTCGGGGAAGTGACCGGCGTCAGTCGGAGCAGGTTCTGAACAGAGGTCTGGAAAAGTTGCAGAAGGTCTTGACAGGGTCAGGATGGGGTTTTTGGTCGAGTCTGGGGGTTTGAAGCTTTGGGATGGCAGAAATAGGGAATAAATAATCAGAAAGAAAATGAAAATAAACACAGAAGATACTTACCTGTCAGACGCCGTGATTGAAGCCATAATCAAAGTTCTTGTGCAGTGCTGGAAGAACGAACGCTGGAGTTGGTGGACGCTGGAGTTGATGGATGCTGGAGTTGATGGATGCTGGAGTGCCTGTAGATGTTGCAAAATGGGAGCCTGATGACTGATCAGGGAGGGGAGATTGAATGAAGGCCCCGGGACAGTTTTGAGAGACGGTTCGATAACCGTTTCGAAAAACCGATCGGGAACCAAATGGCAACTGATAACGGATAACGGGATGGTGACCGATGTCGGCAGGATTGCCGACGTCGGCCGATAAGTGACCGACGTCGGCAACATCGGTCGGGTAAAGACCATCGTCGGCAGATGCACAATGAGGACAGAGTCTAGCTTTTAGTTCTCTGCTCATTGTTACATGCTGCCAGGGTCAAGGTTGGTGGAACAAGTGATCGACAAGGGTTAAATAGGCAAAGAAGAATAAGATGGGGAATGACCAAGGGAGTCGACACGATTTCGGTGTCTACATATATGACTGAGAAATCTATCAAGATGGAGTTGAAACCTATTCTAAGGGCTCATTTAATATTAATTATAACATGTTATTACATGATATATGACCCAAAAAATCTACCCATAGTGAATATTTCTCATGCATGGTACTATGATGTTGTTTAGGGTCATTTAATCTAAATTATAGTGGATTGATACATGTGATAGGACCTATAAAATCTACCCATAGTGAATATTTTTCATGAGTAGTACTTTGCTAATGTGCATGTGACTCTACTAGATATGTATATGGAACTGCACTATGTATCCCTCAGACTATAGTGTTATATGTAGGCTAATGATATTGTACTAGTTTCTAAACCTTCTAAAGTGGTGAAATAGGATATTTCCTATGATATTCTATCCTAAAATATACATTATGATAATGATAAGTGATCAATGATTAATCTAAAGGAATGTCTGAAAATGACTCAATCATAGAAGAATGAGGTCTAGGGTTCCATAATGAAGAAGATCTCTATTCCCCCTATGTGAATGCTATGATACCATTATCAACAAATCTAGTAATACAAACTCTAAGTCCAAAATAGTCATTATCTCTATGTCCATAAATATGACGATAGTTATAAAAAGGCCAATGTGGTTATCTATGTAAGAGACATGGATCTCATCGATTAGTAGAAGGTAATGTGATTGACCTCATATCTATTAGTAATAATAATATGGAAGATGAGTTATTCCACTCTAAATAAAACTATATTGGTGATTTTTTATTATTCTCTATAGTGTAGATTGCAAGTTATGCTCTAGAAACTAGCCCTTTGTTCTTGACTAGTTGCTTTTCTAGTTGTGGTCTTATTGTAGCATAGAAGTTCACCCTTATGGGAGATTTTTTTTAGGCTCTCTCACTCCTAATTATAATATTAGAACAAACCTAGGATATGGGTATCCTATAGTGAGGTTTAGAATTTGGAAAAGGCTAGCTTCATTTTGGTAGATCACTTAAACTAATGTTTCTACTTGGAAAAGAGGTAGAGAGGGGTTATAGGGTAACTAAGAGAGCTAAATGGGTGATAAACCAAATTTATTTGCACTCACATAAGCATGAAATAAACACTAACTCAACATAAGATAATTATTTCTCACACAACCTCACAAACTGGCTAATTTTCATAAGTGTTTCATAAACTAGGCTCACCAAACAATACATGAAGCCAAGAGGAATTTAAAAATTCACACCAAGCATCCATTAATGGTAGAAAGAGCTCAATTTCAAAACTAGACCCTTATAAGAGAGTTTTTTAGGCTTTCTTATTCCTAACTACAATAGGTATCTTATCTTGTCTAGGACATGGTGGATTTTAAGTATTAGGAGTTCTATCTAAAGATGTTGCTATGAAATCTAGAGTGATTCAGTCAACAAAATCTATCTCAATCAATCCCAATTTCTTTTCCAAATATAGAATTGTATAACACAAATGTCTAAAACAAGACTCTATCTAATATAGTAGATACTCAAGTAAATATTAGTGAAGCCCCTTAGTAAATATATGCTAAATCTCTAGATCTATTGGTTTGTATATCAATCTTAACATGTGAACCTTACATCTTAAGATATACTCACTAACTGGATCTGAATAATTCTAATGTAGTGTGACAAGTTTCTCATATGTAACATGAGGTCCCATGTTTATGATGTAATATCTAATAAATGCCTCCTATAAGTCATAATATGTGTGAAATGAACCTATGGGAAGTAGATGAAAGAACCAATTTTATGATTCCCCCACTAATGTATGCTAGAATAACTTGAGTAGAATCAATGAGATTGCATGAGATGGCAAAGTCTTCCAAAAGTCTTGAAGGTGTACAAATGGATCTCCAATTCCATCGAAGTGAGGTAATGATGGTATATTGAAATGCTTAGGTAATGAAGCTTTTATGAATGTATTCAAAACATGGTTAACATGTAGATCATTGGCATCCATCTAAGACTTTTAAGTTTTGATTTTCAAGGTAAGGAGATGTACTTGGCATTGTCACAAATTCACAAACTGCATGCATCAAAGAGATTATAGTGAAGGATGGCTTGGGAGATTCATTGGTATCTTTAGGTTATCTTTTAGTGAATCACATTCTAATTGAGTATAAGATGTGTTATTAGCATTAACATGTCCATTATTTGAAATAGAATCATTCATAGAAGTAGAAATAACATTTAGAAGTGCATTATGGTTTAGAGGAGTGAGAGAATAGTTAGAAACATGAGATGCATATTATTCTTCACTATGTGCATAATTATCATCATCATTATCATATATATAATATTGCTCATAATCACTCTCATTTTCATATTCATTGGCATTCTCACTATCATATTCATTATCACTTCCATCATTTAAAGGGAGAGGTGTAATAAAAAAGATTTAATTCTTTTTGAATATGCAATAAATTATCATTTGACATTGGAATATCATGTGCATCTATGTTATCCATGGATGAAAGACATGCATTATTTTCATGTGCACTATGAGAAGTAGGAGAAGGAGATTTTTTAGTTGAATATTATTTTGATAAATTAGAGTTAAGAACATAAGATGTATCATTTTAACTATGCATTGGTAATTTGATTGTATTTCATTTATATTATTGTAATTACACGCGCGCGCACGCACGCACACACACACACACACACACACACACACACACACACACACACACACACAGAGGAGAGAGAGAGAGAGAGAGAGAGAGAGAGAGAGAGAGAGAGAGAGAGAGAGAGAGAGAGAGAGAGAGAGAGAGAGAGAGAGAGATTGAGAGAGAGAGAGAGAGAGAGAGAGAGAGAGAGAGGAGAGAGAGAGAGAGAGAGAGAGAGAGAGAGAGAGAGAGAGAGATTTACCTAGAAGTGCATGACTAATTTGTTCATTTGGTGTATTGTGCATAAGAGAATGAGGTGATAAGTGTCTTTCTAATTTATCAAAATTATTTTATTTATAAGAAGGAATAAAAGATGTGCATTTCATAGAAAAAAAATCCCATCTATTTTTGCTTCACCATCATCATTATATATATCATCATAACCTTCATTACAACAATAATCATTATCTTCACTAATGTGTACTTTTACAAATTTGTCTAGTCATTGTCATAATTACAAGAAAATTTTAAATATTTATCCATGGGGATGAGAAGAAGGAATTGAATTTGTGGAAATTTTATTTCTTTCACCAAAGAGAATGTTTAAAATTACTATTAAGCAAATAAATGCACAAAGAACTACTATCATTGAAATTTTGAAATTACTTTTGATAATCCAAACAATTTGCAAGAAAATCAAATTATTTTTCTAAAAATTGTGAGGAAAGCTTGAGGTTTGAGGAGACCTATTTTGGAAATATAGGGTTTTTAGCTAGGGTTTTATTTTTTTAAAAAATTATGTAATAATTTTAAATTCTAAAAATAAATTTTAAATAGGATAAATGCACAAAAATTAATACAAAAAATCAGAATTTTGAAATTAATTTTTTGGTACAAGAAAATACTAATTTTGAAATTATTTTTTGACAAAGTAATCAATTTTCAAAAATTCCAAAATATTTTTCTAAAATTTTCAAGGAAGGCTTGAGGTTTAAGGACATAGTTTTGAAATCTAGGGTTTTGAGCTAAGGCTTTAGAATTTTGGATAATTATGCAATAATTTTAAATTCTAAAAATTATTTTGAATAGGGATAATGCATAAAAATTTATACAAAAATAAAATTTTTGGAAATAAAATTTTTGCACCAAATATTATGGAAAAATCCTAAGTGTAGCTAAGGTTTTAGGTTTGTTCGAAGTAAGTCAAGTTCACCAAATGTTTTATATTTTTGGGAATCTATTGTTTAGATCCTAAATAATAAGGGCCTAGAATAATAATAAAAAACTACTTTGATAGGGAAAAATATAGATTTTAACTAATAATTATACAAGAGAAATAAAAATTAACTTATCTAGATTCATACTGAAATAGAGGATTCTAACACTAGAAATGGAAGAGCAAGACTGAGACATTGTCAAGAATCTAAATCTAGGTTCTATTTTCTGATTGGACAAGAGCACCAAAAATAGGACACCTTGGTGTCTAGTGCTATATTCCTTCCTAATGTTGTTACCCTAAGAATATAATATTTTTGGGTTTTGTTTGCCTGGTTAATATGAGCTTGCGTGCCAAATTTTAAGGGCTAAAAGTCATCAAAGCTCATTGTAAGTCCATCTTAATATTTGATACCTATATCGATCTACACACATGAAGATAATGAGTACATCAAAAGTAAAAGGGGGAAAGAATTGGTTTAAGGGAAGAATGATCGCATGATCTATAACCCTTGTTGTTTTGACTGCTACCTACATTAACCCTCAAGCTAGGGTCTTAAATCAAATGTAGTTATCCCTTAAAGAATGTGCATAATCAACATGCATGATATATGCAAGAATTAATTTCACCTAGGCCCTTATTTGATCAATCATGTAAGTGTATATGTGATGTAAAGAAGCTGAGCTATACTATTGACTAATTTTTATTATGTCTAATGTGCCAAAATAGTAAGTGCTAGATATGAAATCCCTTTTGTAGTCCTTTATATAGGAGACTCATTATTTCAAATTTGGGAGGTTTGTTTTCATTTGGTTAACATTGGAAAACTTAGGAATAAAGAAAAAAATGGGTAAGACCCATCCAATAGAAGAAAATAATCATCTAGGCTCAAATTGGCTTTGGACAAGAGTGATAGAAATTAAAAACCCTAGGTTTTAGCACTATAGTCCAATCCTTGTGCTCTTATCTTATAGGATAGGGACTATGGGGATGAATGAGCATGGGAAACCTGACTTGGATAAGGTGGAATGACTATTTAAAAGGCTTGGGGTGATTAGGAATGGGTGAAAAGATGACTCAAGCTTAGAATAAGATCCAAATAGATAAAATGAAAGACATGGATAAATGTGTAAAAAGTTCATATTCTCTAGTCAAAGTATCCTATGAGAATACTATGAAAAGACATGATATTTATGGTTTATTAATTAATTTAGGGTGTATACACTAAGATGTTAGAGGCTGAGAGATGTTTACCAACCATAGGCTACCATATGACACTTTTGTATAAATTGATAACAACATTCCTAAAGTGTCCTAATTGAGTAAGAGAGAGAATATGGTTAAAATCCATGACCATTAAAAAAGTGACATGTGTCACTTATGTAAACCAAATGTAAAAATCATTTAAAATAGCCTAGACAAGGATAATCAAGGTATGGATTAAATTATAATCCAAATATAGGGCATCATGTGTACTTGGTAGGTCCAAGTGGCCTACTTAAGTTCACTAAAAAGGTAAGAAAGTGACACCTAGGTTCTACCTAATTTTCATAGACCAACCAATATGGGATACATGACCAAAATAGTAGGAAACATAAGGTGCCATAAGTGATAAAATAGGATTGTGCCTACTATGCAATCAATCTTAGTAATTGGGCTTTGATTTGAAAATTTATAAACATCCCCTTGGTTTCACCAAATATAAACTCAAAGTGAATTTTTAAGAATTATTTGGGTTAGTGTTAATGAATTAATTATCATGAAAATTGTAATGATATCACTTACCCATAGCCCAAGAACAATTCACAAGTTGATCTAGGCAAGTGAAGAATTAAAGATCTTTCATGGATATTTATCACATTCATCCACTTCTTATGAAAAAATGGCCTAATAGATGACTCTTCAAGTAACAATATTGATGTAATCTCACCATGTGTATTCATTAGATTTTTCCATGGAAAAATTATAAATGTCTAAGGTTGGGAGATTCTAATGAATGATAAGCTATTGTGTGGAACCTATCAAACTTACTAGTTTTTTTAATGTTTTAGAGATGTCACAGTCTTAAGAGAGAATGAGGAGTGAGAATATACCACAAGGAACCTATCAAACATGATAGTTTCTTGATGGTGTCAAGGATGTCATATCCTTGAGAGAGCTTGATGAGTGGCGTGTCTCCATATGGAACTTATTAACACTCTAACTTGGACCCTAGGAGGAGGTTGTTTAGACTTACCTCCAAAGTTGGGGTAACATGGGAATATCTCAAGGTTGTGGGTGACCTATATCTAGGCTAGAGTTCTATATTATGGGGATAACTCTCCTAATTCATCTATTTTTATTAAATAACTAAAAAATAATAATTTGGGTGAAAAGGGATAGAAGGAATACATAAAAAGAAACATATACTATTGGAAGTGATGAACCAATACCATTTGTCCACTCTCTTTATCCCTAAAAAATAGTAATAAATAAAATAAATGACTAAATATTATATCTCTAAGAACTCTTATGAAAAAAAATTTCACATAGAGGTTGTAATAATTGGTCATATAATGAGGGTAATGATTTGAAGGTATGAATCAAGACACTTAATATTCAAACTTACAATCTAAATTCAACCACTCATCACTCTAACACACTATGTGACTTGCATAAGACTATGTACCAACAACTAGGTGAGACAAGGACCTAAAAAGGGAGAGAGACCTACAAGTTTTTCAAATAAAAAAAGTGTAAAACACTAAATTATCATGAAATAATAAAAAAACTCTCACTTGCATTAGCTTAAGAGGCTTACAAGGTACAAATATAGGCAGAGTTTCCCAATACCTAGGTGAGGGATGAAAATAAAGGTCTTAGATCCTAAATATATATAAAAATGAGAAGATAAAGAGAGGTAAAATTTAATGGAGGTGAAAAAAATAGGTCATAAATGACCATAGTCCACTCACATAGTAGTTATAGTAGCCATAATAGTTCTCATATGTCTCCCTTCATGCATTGCCCTAGGCCATTTGATGTTCTTTAGTGATCTATTAGGCATTGAGATGGAGTGGTAGAGGATGATTAAAATTTATTTTACCTCATATAATTTATTCCCACACATAAAAATGTCAATCACTTCTCCCATGGTAGTTATAAATTAGAAATGAGGTGTAATTAGGCCTCTATGAATTATTAGGCAACCCACCATCCCTTATGCATGTTGACTAGACTTAGAAAATAACTCCTTACCCATGATGACTATGATTATATAATATTATTCATGATTAAAATTAATTTGGTAATTATCCTTTGTTAACTCTTCCAATAACCATCTACACTAAATTCCCATCTCTTCTTGTTGACCATATAGGCCTACTAGGCCACTAGACCTAGTTACTTGATTATTTGTGCTTGAATGACCATGAAACCTACATAATACCTATAGAAAAGGTGAATCATCATTATTTAAATTTAAAAAAAAATATATCATCATGGCATATACATTTATCATAGTTCAAACCTATAATTCAACCTAACTTAGGTTATTAGGCCACCTTCCACTAGCTCTCCTAGACTACCAGTTTGATGAAGACTTACAAAGGATTTTTTAGAATGAAATTTTAAAAGGTGGTAAATTTTTAAGGTGAAATAAGTCTCAAACAACCTTATACCATTATTTACAACTCTATATTAGGTTATGCACCCTTTAAACATCACTAATTATTACAAAAACATGATTTTTAGTGGGTTCATACACCTATATGTACACTCTAGTACCATAGATGAGGTCTCTTCTAAGTGGTATAAGTAATCCAAGTGTTTTCCAAGCCAATTTAGGTTTTTTTATTGTAAAAATATATTTTTTTCCCAAATTAGGTCTATCTTAGGGTTTGAGTAGGGTTTTGGAGGTCCATCATCTTAAAAATGGTTCATAAAGTATGTACCTCCAAACCAAAACTTATGTCCATGGATGTTTACCCCATAGACCCCCCTAAATATCCTAAAAATATTTTGGTCCCATTTTGATTTTATGGAGATATTTGATTAGAAGATGGTGTACTTCAAACTCCTTTCAAGATTTTTGGACATGGTTATAGTGTTAATGATGATTCATATAGGTGGGATCCTTAATCTAAGTCTCTTCTCCATGGATGTTGAGTGTCTATATTTACCCAACTCCTAATATCATTGGATCTAATGCCCTCTATGATGAAAGATGTGTGTTAAAAGTGGTAGATCAAGGTGGCATACCAAGTGTAGTGTAGCTCGAGGTGGGTGATGAGACTAATATGACTTCTTCCTTTCTCTCCTATACCTAAAACATACTCTTTATTACCTATGCCATCCCTCCACATATTATACTAATGTAAATTCTATTTTTGAGGATCTAAGGCAGCCACAAGGTAGAGGTGGGCTCTTGAAGCCTTAAGAATGACTTTAGACCTAATAGGCCTAGACTAAGATCTAGGTATATAAGTCATATTTAGGTGTATATGTGGATTAAAATAAACAATAATACCCTCCCCATAGATTTTCAATCCTCTATTCTTGATTCCATCTACCCAAACTCCATCTATATTTATTTCTCCTTGTAGGTCTACCTAAGTCATTATCTAGCATGAGTATTTGGGACATGAGTACCCTCTTCCACCCTTCAATACTAGTGATGAATTTTTGTAAAACCATGTACAATTCCATAATTTCCTAACAACATCCTTAGGATTAGGCTTTCCATCAAATCTTCCCTCTTTATGTTCTCATTTCTTGCCTAGGGTTTATGTAAAGTTAGGCTTATGTAGCCCTAAAGGCTTGATTGAGTGCATTCTTAAATGCTTGGTTATAGATCATAAACTTAATTTTTTTATTATTTCATGACTCCTTGATGTATTCAATACCAAAAAACATAATTAATACTAAGATTTTTAAGATAACTTATCATAGGTTCTTTGTTTCCATTCAAACACTCCACTTATACATATGGTTCAACACAATTATACTCTCTTACTCAGGTTCTACCTATAGGCATAAATTAAGGGATGCTTGTAATATGTATGGGAATTAAAGATGTGATATGGTGATTTATTATTTCCTTGATCCATTAAAATATAAATAATCCTCTTTTTTACCCTTAAAATAAGGTTTCTTTCTCAACCTTCCTTCCCTCCATATTTAGACCTGTAGGTTGACTATAAAAGGAACGAACTTTCCACTTCATGAAAATTTTATCCTTATCCATCAAAATTTATCATTAATTTTATGATATTACTCAATATAAATGTACTCTCCTTACCTTGAAGACACTTTGAACATGACTGATGTACCCATGTTACTTCTATATTCAAGCTTGTAGGTGTTTATTATAGGTCTAATGATTGTGGGTGATAGATTGAGAGATGATTTGATGTTTTATTGTTTCCTTGGGTGAAATATATATATATATATATATATATATATATATATCCACTTTTATTTTATTCAAAACCTCATCATTCTATTAGTATTGTTTCAACCCTACAGTCAAAGTATTATTTTATTGGGATCTTGACTGAGATTTCATATTAGAGTGGTTAAGAGAATTGATAACTACTCTCTTAATATTAATACTCATTCCTAGGTCCTTATGACTCTAAATTATCCTTAATTTCCTTAATAATTAATCCAATAGTCAACATCCACGTGTTTAGTCTATACAATAGGCCTATAAGTGACATGTTAGGGCTTATCTTTGTATAATAGACTAAAAATGAGGGTGGTAATTGAGTATAGGGTAGTGAGTAAGAGGAAGTGATGTGTATAAGATATAATAATTAATATAACATAGGACTCATGTGTATCTTTGAAGCATCCTACTGTATTCCTATAGATACCATGCTCTTTACTTATAAAGGAGGTCACACAACATCATGATAGTTACCATTGGAGACATGAATTGAATGGATTGTCTAGTAATTTTATGTCTCATATAAGTATGATAGGTATATAAACTTGAGTGTATTCAAGGAAACCATCATTCAATATAAAAAAAAGAAAACCAAACACTTCCATTCACATGTTTTCAAGATTCTTCAACAAGAAAAACACTATCTTTAGCCTACATAAGTGACACCTTGAAGGTTTTCTTGATCTCAAAGCTCATACATGTGAAAAATGAGTGGAGTAATACCATTTAGGGACATAAAAACATATATTTGTAAAACCATCTGAAAATTGCACCAAAAATGATGTAACTTTGACCCCTAAATAAATGAAGGCCTTTTGACTACCCACATTCTTAACTATTATTCATAGAGTATAGGCCATCAATTTGTATACCAATTCCAAGGATGGGATGTTCAACATACCCCCTTCCTCTTCCCAATATATCATCTCCTCATTTTATATCTCCTTTATGAACTGAGCAAAAACTTGAGAGCTTGTCTAGACTACCAAGTAGCTTAGTGGAGAAAGAGAAATGATTTTTGGATTATTTTACATATTTTAGGCTTACAACTCCTCTGAGACATATGACATGAACCATCACGTAATATTTTACCTTAAACTATATGAAATTGATTGTATATTTCTATAAAAACTTGTAAATCACCTGTAACCAACTTGTTTTTGGCATTTTTTTTAGATTTAGACCTTGGGATGCCATTGGTGGGTGGAAGGAGGGAAAAGATAAGTCAAATAACATTTTAGTCCTGATATTATGATTTGAGGAAGATAAATGGACATACCTTACCATGTAAGAGATCCATTTGGTGAGTGGGAAGTGGATTTGGCCCCTACATTAGATCTTAATGCATATGAAACCATCCTAAAATGACTAAAAATATAAATGATGCCCTTTTAAGAACCATTCAAATATAATGTGGCATATAGACACCCCTTTCCTAAAGTTTTATAATTTAGTTTAACCAATATGAGATTTTTGAAAGTTGATTGATGAATTTAGGGGTTTCATGAAGACTTGAAACTATTTTGAATGAATGCACCATAAATGACAACCTAAGAGTACATCATTAGATTCTCATATTATGAATTTGAATAAGGTGTGAAACCCATAAATTCACAAATTAGTCTCTCTTCAAGAAATGACATAAAATAGGCCTAAAACCATAAGGATTAACAACATTATTTTCTCCAAAATACCTTAACTCTTGCTAAAGATGCTTAATTTTGACAAATAATGATTAGACTACCTTATATACCTCAAAAACACTTTAACACTCTTTCACTCGCTCAATGGCCATCATGATAGCTTAACACACCCTATAAATGACCAAAATAATTATGACATGATGAGTTCACAAGAAAGTCTAATACATACCATAACACCTCTAATAGTGCTAACAAGGTTTAAAATGAGACCAAAGAAGACATCACCATGTAAGATATCACCATGTGCAAGCTTGGGTGGGTGTCATGAGTAAATTTTTTGATTGTATGGGTTGACTTTTGGCCTAAGAGACCAAAAAATCAACACCTTTTGATGACTCATAGGGAGACCAAATTGATATTCAATTTAAACCACTATCTATTCATGATAATCATGACTCACTGAGGTGACAATATGACTTGGCCATCTATTTTATTAGACTGCCAAAATAGATTATCACCTCCTAACACCTCTAGGACTACAAAAACAATCACAAATAAGTAAATAACACTAAAATAAATGACTAAAAACACTTATATAATAACATCAGACATCTAATCACCAACAAGGAAAGACATAAAGCAAACTAAGGTGGCTAAACACTAGACTTGTGTATGACACACTTATTAAGAGAAATACAACTATTAAAAAAAAACTAACCTAAACCAAACTTATATCTCCTAAAATATCAAATGGAAAAACTATTTAGTCACCATGACACCATGAGGTTTTGTTGTCATGCATTGAATAGAATCCAATCAGGCATTGCTCACTAAATAAAGAGTTCCACTTGCATTTGGAGACATTATTATGTTCATAACCTCTTAAGAGGAATTGGATCTTCTTGATCCACCTTCAAGTGCATGGGTTAGATATAAGAGTTAAGCACCCAATCATATTCATTCCATATTTATCTTCTTTAAATAAACAATCTTATTTCTACCTTAGTCATGGTTTATTTTTGATTTACCATGCTCACATGTAGTAGTTATCTTGACAACTTGGTTTTTATGCCTTAGTTAGTGTCTTCATTCTAATTTATTTGATTTTTTTACTTGTCAATACTTTCATGATAAGCATCTTAATCCTCATTAGGTATAATAAAGGGAAAAGTATCTTTACTTATCTCAACCTTAGGTGTTACTACAACAAACACTTCAACCTTCCTTTCATCATCTTGAGTTTATTCCTCTTGTGAATGAAGTTTGACAGGGTCATCATCTAAATTATTCTCAATATTCTCTATAGGGTGTGTAAGTCTTTGAATGGTCACATGCTCATTCCAAATGTCTATTTACTGCTACCAAATATCCTTACCACCTTTTTGGCATTCTATGTAATAATGATCACATTTTAAACACTCATCAGCTATTGGGATCTCATTCTCATCAAAAAACTCATCTTAGCATCCAATAATGGATCTTTCACCTTAAAAACCAACACATACATTTTCCTAAACATTTAAAGGAAATTCAAGTTTGTCTCTTTTCCTTGAAACTATTACAAATCAGACATATGTCTCACTCTCACATTACTTAGGACTATCATGACAAAGAGTGGTTACCATGTCATCAAGAAGATCTTGAAAACTATCATGTTCTTATATAAATAAAATGTATTATTATTATGACTCATCTTCCATCCATTCAAATTCTTTAAGCTCACTGTGTCTTGTATTATGGAAGACTGATTCATGTTTCCCCTTGCCAAGATGTGTCCCAATGGTGATTTCTTCTTCTTTCTCACTTAGATCACCTTCATAATTTATACCTATAGATAGATCTCCTTCACTTATTTCATAAAGGAGAGGTTCCTTCTTAAGGATTGAGATGTAATATCCTCTAAAGAGTTAAAGAAGATAAGTCAAACCCAATGGTGTTTTAGATGTTTTATCATGCTCATTAAGTTGCTCACCTTTGGCAACCATCACCTCCTCTTTATTCTAAACAATGACTAAAATACATTTATATGTTGGAAATGCCTTTGATTTTTGAGGAGGGAGGGGTGATAGTTGAGTGGTTTTAGACTTTCCTTTCACTTCAACACCTTGGCTTATGCTTGAGTTACCTTCCTTTCCCCATGACTTTACTACTTGGTTCCTTATTAGAACCTTAGATGTAAGAGCCTCTTTCATTGTCTTTGCTGCACCTTTGGGTATGAATGAGGGTATATTAAACTAGTATGACATTATTTCTATTTATACCATTGACTGAGATAGATGTTTTTTTGCAATATTAACTTGTCTAGCAAGGTGAGCCTCAAAGTCAACTTTAGTCTAATCACTAATCTTCTCAAGATGATTGGAAAGTGAATGGACCTACACTCTCTCTTGAAATAACTTGTAAGAAGGAAATTCTTGAGGATCTTATGGGGAACTTTGAGGGATTTGACATTCATATGACTCAATATTTTTAGGAAGGGTTAGCTAATCAAAAGAGGATTGATGTGAGATGGAAGAGGGCATGTGACGTTGCTAGGATTGGACCTATTTTCCCTCATGGAATATTAGATTCTCCTCTATGACTAAAATTAGAACACCTACATTTAACATATCATTGGTTGGTTTTAATTGATTACCCTTAATGATATATGCCCACTATCTCTTATCTTTCTATAATGAGGCCCTCATACTCATGATAAGATGCCTAGGAATTTCTTGCCCATAACTCCTTTATGTTTCAATCTCTACCATGTGTCTCTCATATCCCAATAAGGTTTGTTCAAGTCTTAGAATGGACTATTTTGGAACATTAGTATGATGACTAGGAATATTATGAGATTTCCAATACTAATTAGGAGGATAGGTGGGTCATCAAGGGGTTTGAAAAGGCTCACAAGGGTGTTGATAATATTGGTAATAAAGTGGGTCATAGGATGGAGGTAAGCCATCATGTGGTTGGTATGGGTTAATGTAGGATTGGTAAGGCTCATGATGGTGTTGATATGGATCATAGGGCTATTAATAAAGAGGTTTAGGATAAAATTAAGGCTCATATGTAACCATTACTCATCATGAAATAATAGAAGAATAGAGTGGATTACCAATAAAAAAGATGTTCTTATCATGAGATGATGATTTTATGATGTCTCTCAACATGAAATCTAACTATAAATCTATTTCTCAAGTGCTTGAAACTCTTGGAGATGATCAAGTGTTATAAGTGGGCGATCCAAATGCTTAAATTTGGTTCCATCAGTGGTGTCAAAATTGTTAACACTAAAACTTTCACCCTAAGAGGAGGTTTTTCAAGCCTACCTCTAAGTTTGGGGTAACATGGAAATAACCCAAGGTTGTGGGTGACTTATGGTTGGGCTAGACCTATAGGTTGTGGGTCTAGCTCCCCTAGTGCATATATTTGGCTCAAATAATTAATAATTACTAATTTAGGTGAAAAGGGATAGAATGAATACATAAAAGGAAAACTATATTACTTGAGGTGATACACCAATATCATTTGTCTACTCTCTTTGTCCCTAAGTAACACTAGAAAACAAAACAAATGAATAAATATTAAATCTCCAAGAACTCCTATGGAATAGTATTTCACATATAGGTTGTACTAAGTGGTCATATCATGGGGGTAATTATTGGAAGGTATGAATAAAAACACTTAATAGTCAAACTTACACTCTAAGTTCAACCACCCATCACTCTACCGCACTATGTGACCTGCATAGGACCATGTACCAACAACTAGGTGAGACAAGGACCTATAAAGGGAGAGAAACCTACCACATGTGTAAATAAAAGAAGTGTAACACACTAAACCAGCATGTAATAGTCAAAAAAATCTCATTTACATTAGCTTAAGAGGATTACAAGGTACAAATATAGGTAGAGTTTCCTTATAACTATGTGAGGAATGAAAATAAAGGCCTTAAAGGTTGAATCTATAGAAAAATGAGAAGATAAATAGATGGAAAATGGAATGGAGGTGTGGATAGGAGGTCATAAATCACCATAGTCTACTCACATAATATTTAAAATAGCCATAACAATCCTCCTATGTCTCCCTATATGTATTACCTTTGGCCATTTGATGTTCTTCAATGAGTTATTGGGCATTGATATGGAGTGGTAGAGGTTGATTCAACTTTAGTTAACCTAATTTAAATCATGAACATCCAAAAAAAGGTCAAACACTTCTACCATGGTAGTTATAAAGTATAAATGAGGTGTAATTAGGCCTTCATGAGTTATTAGGCAACCCACCATCCCTTGGGCATGTTGACTAAAATTAGAAACTACCTCATCCTCCATGATGACTATGAGGAGTGTCTAATGGTATTCATGATGGTAGTTACAAGGTGTTAATGGTCCTGTATTGACTCCTCCAATAACCATCAATGCTGAACTCCCATCTCTTCTTATTGAACATATAGACCTAGGCTACTAGGCCTAGTTACTTGATTGTTTATGCTTGAATAACCATGAAACATACATAATACATATAGAATAGGTGAATGAGCATTCTTTTTATATAATTTTTTTTCTCATCATTTCATAGGATTTTACCATAGTTCAAATATATAATTAAACCTAACTTAGGTGTTTAGGCCACCTTTCACTAGCTCTCCTGGACTGCCAGTTTGGTGAAGACTTACAATGGCATTTTCAATATGAAATGTGGGAATTTGGTGACTAGTTAAGGTGAAATAAGTCTCAAAATACCTTATCCCATGATTTTTAACTCTACGTCAGGTTTTACACCCTATAAACATCACTAAATCCTATAGAAACATGATTTTTAGGGGGTCTCTACACTCATCCATACAATCTAGTACCATAGTTGATGTATCCTTTGAGAGGGATAAGTATTCCAAGTGTTTTCCAAGCCAATTTAAGGTGTTTTATTGTAAAAATATAGAGTATACCCAAATGGGGTCTATCTTAATTTTTAATTAAGGTTTTAGAGGTCCACCATCTCAATGATGGTTCATAGAGTAAGGATCTCTAAACCTAGATTTATGGCCATGGATGTTTATCCCATAGACCCCTTAAATATCTTGAAAATATTTGGGTCACATGTAGATTGTATGGAGATATATGAGCAAAATATGGTGGAGTTTGAGCTCCTTGTAAGTTTTGTGGACATGGTTATAGTCTTAAAAATGTTTCATAGAGGTAGATCCCTTAATCCATGTCTTTCCTCTATGGATTTTGAGATTCCATATGTACCCAAATCCTATTAAAATAATTGGCACTAAGTCCCTCTATGATGAAATATGTGAGTGTTAAAAGTGGTAACTTGAGGTGGTAGACTAGGTATAATACAACTCGAGGTGAGTGATTTGACTAATCTAACATCTTCCTTTCTCTCCTCTAAAAAAAGCATCTTTAGGACATATAATATCCCTAAAAATCTTATCCTAATGTAAATTTTTATTGGGAGGGTCTGAGTTAGTCATAAGGTGGAGGTGGGGTCTTGAAGCCTTAAGAATGACTTTAGGCCTAATAAGCATGGACTAAACCCCAGGGGTTCTAAGTCACTTTTAGGTGTATATGTGGATTCAAAATCATCATAATAACCTCCAGATATGGTTTCCATCCTCTATTATTTCTTCCATCTTCCAAACTCCATCTCAGTTTCTTTCTCCTTGTAGGTCAGCCTAAGTCACTATCTAGTCTGACTGTTTGGGACCCGAGTACCCTCTTTCACCCTTAAACAATAGTGATAGAGTTTGGTAAATCCATTTAACATGCCCTTATGGAATAAAAAAATCATTAATATCATGCCTTCCATCAAATTTTCCCTTTATATATTCTCATCTCTTGTCTAGGATTTATGCATAATTAGGTTTATGTATCCCTAAAGGCTTGATTGAGTGTTTTCCTTCCTGCTTGGTTGTAGATCATCAACTTAGTTTTTTTAGTATATCAAGACTAATTTATGTATTAATGACCAAATCATATAATTATTACTAATATTTTTAAGAGAATAGGTCCTAGGTTCTTTATTTCCATTTAAACACTCCACTTTTACATATGGTTCAACATAATTATACTCTTTTGCTCATGTTCTACTTGTAATTGTCAAGTGAGGGATGTATGGACTATGTAGGGGATTTTATAGGTGATATATTGGTTTAGTATTTCATTTATCTATTAACATTTTTATAATCCCCTTTTCTACCCTCAAAATAAGGTTTCTTATTCAATATTCCTTCCCTCTATATTCAGGCTTGTAGGTTGACTATGCAATGAATGGAATTTCCTCTTCATGACCATTTTCTCCTTATCATTAAATATTGATAATTTATCCTATGGTATTACTAAATATTAATTTACTCTTATTTCAATGAAGGTAGTTGTAATAAGACTGGTGTACCTGTGTTACTTTTGTAGTCATGCTTGTAGGTGTTTATTTTAGTTCTATTGACTCTGCATGCCAGATTGAGAGATGACTTGATGTTTCATTATTTACCTCAGTAAAATAGATAGTTTGATGAAACCTCAATTTATATCTACATCCACCTTTATCTTCTTCAAATTCTCATCATTCTATTATGGTTCTTCCAATCTTGTAGTCATAATATTGCATCTATTGGGATCTTGATTGAGTTGTCATCTTAGGTTGGTTGAGAGTGTTGATCCCTAATTAGGCCCTAATTTATTCATATTAATACTTATTATTGAGTCATTTTTAATCTAAATTCTCCTTAATATCCTTAATAATTCATCTAATAGTCAAAATTCCATGTGTTTAGTCTATACAATAGACCTGTAGGTGATATGTTAGGGCTTATCTTTGTATAATAGACTAATGATGAGGATGGGCCTTGAGTACAAGGTAAAGAGTATTATAAATGGGTATAAGGTATAAACATTACTATAACATAATACTCACGTGTATGTTTTAATAACCCTAATGTATTCCTACATATACCCTACTCTTTACTTGTAAAGGAGGACACACAACATCATGATAGCCACCATTGGAGACAAGGCTTGAAGGGGTTATTTGGTAATTTTATGAATAATATTAGTATGTTAGGTATATAAAATTAATTTTATTTAATTAAAACATCATTTAATCCTAAAAAAACACCAAACACTTCCATTCATAGGCTTTCAATGTTATACAACAAGAAAAATATTATTTGCAGCCTATATAAGTGATACCTTAAATATTTTATTACTCTTAAGGATAAAATATGTGAAATATGAGTGTAATAATACCATGTAAGGATCTATTGAACACACCTACAAACACAAATTTTAAACATCTCAAGAGTGCACCAAAACCAATACAACTTTGACCCCTACACATATGAAGAAGGCCATTTGACTACCAATATTCTTAAATATTGTTCATAGATTTTATGACATGAATTTATATAAAAATTCAAATAATGGTAATTTTAATATACCCCATTCATATATACAATATATCATCTCCTCATTTTATCTCTCGTGTATGGACTGAGCAAAAACTTAAGAGTTTATCTAGGTCGTGAAGGAGCTCAGTGTAGAAAGAGAAATGACTTTGGGAATATTTTCGATCTTTGGAATTTAAAATCCTAAAATAAATATAACATGAACCCTCATGAAATATTTTACCTTCCTTTATATGTAAATAATTTTACATGTCCTTATAACCCTACAAAACATCTGTAAACAACTTGTTTTCTACATTTTTTCAAGATTTAGACCTTAAGACACCATTGGTGGATAGGAGGATAGAAAATATAAGTAAAATAACATTAAAAAATTGGTGGTATGATTGGTTAAAACTAAAGGTATGTAATTTCCCACATGTGGGACCTATTTGGTGAGTGAGAAGTGGATTTGACCCTTAAATTAGACCTTTATACATATGAAACTATCCAAAAATGACATAGAATATCAATGAGGACCATTTAAGTTCCATTAAAATAAAATGTATCATCTAAACACCCATTTCCTAAAGTTTTATAATTCAATTTTACCAATATGAGGTGTTTGAAAGGTAATTGATGACTTTAGGGGATTCATGAAGGCTTGAAACTATTTTGAATGAATGTACCATAGATTAAAACCTAAGAGTACATAATTAGAATTTCATATTATGAATTTAAACAAGGTTTTAAATCCATACATCTATAAATTTTTCTCTCTTCAAGATATGGCATTTAATTGTCATAAAACCATAAGGATTAACAACATTATATTGGGCCCCTTATTTTCTTATGTAAGGATTCATGTTAGCACGATAAACACATCAACATGGGGCATCATTTTGAGTTATGAGGATATTTTGGCATCTCGGTACCAACTAGAGGAATAAACACACACCTTGTACTAGTTGGTAGGTGGCTAACTAATTCTAAGATTCCAAATGCATCTTCCAAGTTAGGCAATACATGGTGACTGCAACACAAAGGGTGCAAGGTGATGGAGCTAGTGGCAATGATTACAAAGGATCCATCTCAGAACCTAATATACACATTCTACCCTAGAGGAGATGTTCCAATAGTGCTATAAAAGGAACTTGAATCAATGAAGTAGAGAGACACAAAATTAGTATAGTGAAGCTTTAAAGAATTGGTTCTATGCATATTGTTATGACCACAATTAGATCCAAGAGTATCATGGATGTCATTAAGGCTCCATTTGTAGTTCCCAAGCTTGCCTATGATCCTTTGGGATGTTAAGTAACTTGAGTGAAGATTTTACTATATTTTAACTATTATGGAATTTTTATACTCTTTTTACTTTGATTAATGACAATATTTATTGTTCTAAATGGTACTCTATCTGATTTATGCATCATTTGAATTGATAGTGAAATGTGAAAGGGTTATAATTTTGTAATTTTAATATATGTATTTTATATTCATGTGAGCTTCTGGTTCATGTTGTTAATAGAAATCCTATAATATAGGATTATGCCAATCATAACTTACTTATCAACTAAGTATATGGACTTCATGCCAATTATTCCTACCCCTACTAATAGTGTGAGTTTAGTATGAATACTTATAGTGAAATAAGATCTTTGAGCCTTATAATTCCTATATGACACTATGCTTAGTTTGTTAAAGACTTGTGCCCCTATGAATTTAGAAATATTCCCCCAAATAGGCTTGCCCCCAAAGATCACTAAGCATAATCCATGAAAGGATTGCACTAATGGATATACTTAAGCCTTTTATGAATTTATCAAGTACCACAAGTGAAAATTGTGCCATGGTATAACTAGCCCAACACAAGCCCCAGTACCTTTTTAGTTGTGATTTGGGTGAGCGTATAAGGCATGTCCCTTAACTAAATTAATGCTAGTACAACTGAGTGTAAAATTATTAGTTTATAAATACAATCCCATATTTTCACCTAAGTGTGATGAGTCCATACTAATTAAGATAACTTCTTGCACCCATGACTTTTCTACACCATTTTGGTTCTATTATCGAGACCCATGTTAAATTTTGTTATTTTAATAGTGTGGTTGAATGATGTATCAACTCTCCCTCAAAAACATTGAGTGCTATATGTAATAGGTGTAATATATATTTACATTGAAACATCCAACTTGTAGAGGATAAAATTCAAGAAAGTGGGTTTAGAACAACCTATATGATACTTTGTATGAGGTCTTTTTCTATGAGCTACCTAAGCATGTGTACTAATGGTTGGTTGTATATTCAACCCATATAAGAAGGAGTTATTGAAAGTTATATGAGTGGATGAAGGATCACTTATATAGGCTTGAGACCTATATGCCACTTGGACTAGAGTAGTGGATAAATGGTAGCAAGTAGCACTGAACAACTACATACTTGAGTTTGCAGTCTCAATATACTTGTACCCTGAGGAAGAAAAGTACTAATTTTTACATGAATTTAAAGGCATGTTTATGAAATAATTTTGTATATATCTCAAAAATCTAATGGTGGATTATGGATTTAAAAATTTGGGGATGGAAGGCTAAACTCCTTAGGCATATGAGTAGTACAAAGGGGGGAAAGGGGATGTGTAGTTGAGACACAATGGAGGGGATGAATATATTGACACCTAAGAGCTTAGGAAACAAACCTATAATAAGATAAGGCATAGAATGATGGAATATTTGGAACCTAGAAGTGCTGAGAGAGCCCATAGTGAGTGGGAAGGGCTTGGGGAAGGATCTCTTGACATACAATATCATGAGGATGAGATAAATAATAAAGTGATGAACTAAGCTCAATATTTGATAGGTATGAAATTTTTCAAATTCCTAAAAAACTTGGTGATTGAAGATACACTTGATGTACCTACCCCCATTAGACCTATAGTGCATGCTCATGCATTAGAACCCCCACTTAGAGAAAGTACATTAGTGATAATTGACCCTATTATCGACATAGATTTTAGACATTTTATAAACTTGGAGTCCAACTTTGTGATTGAATAAATTATTCCATACAAAGAGGTGAGTGAAAATATCTCTAGAATAGTAAGTGCTAGCTCATCACAATATAACTTGAGTGTAAACATACCACCTCAGCCAATGTGAGTGACATAAAGTGGGCAATAGCCTGTAGGAAGTAGACTAACACCATAAGTAAGTAGTAAAATGATATTGACATCAATGGTGATAGAAATGAAAATAGGACCAGTGCTTAACCTACTGCTAGAGGTGTTAAATGGATGCCACCAAGACAAGCACTAGGGGATAATCACCCTAATATCGACCCCCTTACAATAAATCTATTATGAAATGGCCATCCACTTTTAGATTATCATAGTATAAAAAATGTTATAAAGCATGTGTTGAAGTGTGAACTATAGTGGAACGTGTAGTGCATAACCCAATTGGATCATAAATTAACCTAGTTTTTGACCACTCTACTTAATCATGCCCATACCTGGTATAGAAAATTTGATCCTAACTAGGCTATGGTTGATTATGATACCTTAAAGGAGGCATTCCTTAATAAATTTTACATTATAGAGTTTGAATAATAGAGCATCACTACATTCAAATAAATTACCCTAAGACTCTTATAAAGAATGTAACTATATGATTCAAGGTTCAAAACTCTCTTTTCAAATATTTCATATGATATTCACCCTTCCTGGCATGAATAGTGTTTCATTGGATGGTTGCTAGTGCTATTATAAAGACCACATTCCATGAATACTTTTACATACCCTTACAAAGTTATTGAAGCCACTCTTAGAGCTAAGGTAGTCAAAAGTGTTGATATTAGGATTAGTCCATTTATGGAGGCATAGATTGCATTTATGGCCTCCTAACTCCAAAATCCTATCACTATCTCATCACAAGATACTTGAAATGGATTATGGTGCACTGACTATGAAGAAGAAGGCCATAATAGGAATAAATGCCCATGAAAGAGTGTGTTCACCCTATTTATACATTGTGAATTTTTTTAAGAGGTGCATGATGTTTAAAACTACCCATTATTGTAACATGCCAACCAAGACAATAAAACCATTTATTGTTAGTTATGTGATGTATACACTCATACCACTACTAATTGTTGCGTGATTGATGAGATGCATGAGAAGATGGAAAGAGGCATAATGAAGGCCATTGTAATAGTTTGAGGGTAAGATAATCAAGGAAATGAATGCTATAATAAGAAGAATATAGGATCTAAGATGTAATGAGGTGCCTAAGGGTGAGGTGCAAGACATGGTTGTAGAAGGTTCCCACCATGCTTATGTTATAAGTGTGACTCAACAAAGCATTATCATCATGATTTCCTTACACATCCCATGTGTGGATATTGTTGAGGGTCTCATAAGGTTGGGGAATGCCCTAACTTGTACAAAAATTTGACCCAAGGTAGGCTTAGAATAGATAAGGGCATATGAATGATCAAGCATAAGCTAAAAATGGAGAAGTGGACTCCAAAGGCATAATCAACCTATTCAGAGATAGTCAAGGTGAAGGTGAATACTCAAAAAAATTTCAATGCTTAGCCATTAGTTTTTCCAATACCTAAGTTATGCTTAGAATATGAGGAAAAGGGTCACACTAAGCATATAATATGGCCTAAACCCAAATATGCACCATACTTAGATCTATCATGCCATAAAGATGTATTTCATTAGTCCATGAATGTAATCCAAAAATTTGAAGGAGAGATCTAATTTACATGAGATAAAGAGGCTTAGGATGTTGCCTCTTAAAATAATTAGGATAACTAGGAGGTTGAGAAACAATAATTAATGGAGATCCCATGCCTCTTATAGATAGAGGGAATATTTCCCCTACTAAATAACTTATTCTTGGAGCATGTAGGTCAAAATCTATTTGAAGTCACTATGCCACACATGTAGAGGTCATAAGAAGTTTAGCATACACAAAATGCAAAGTATGACCAAGAACTCCTTATGAATACCACTATTGATGGATCATCTATCTTTGAGGTCCTTGTAGACATAATCACTTAGGTTAACATCTTGACTAATAATTATTGGGAGAAAATGGGTAGGCTGACCTTGAGGCCTTCCCCTCATGTACTTTTTATGGATAATAAGACTTGGGTGTAGCCTATCTAAATTCTAAGGAGCATAGTATCAGATATCATGGGCACTACATTTTATGCTAAATTTGAAGTAATTGAGTTAAAAGAACATGGAAACTATCCAAGGCTTCTAAGAAGGCCATGGTGTTATGAAAATAATGTTGATATGCACTTGTAGAGTCATTACATGACATTTGAGAATGTCAAGGAGAGGGTAGTTATAACTCTCTCATAGGACCAAGGACCCCCCTATGTTGAGAGTGTAGACCTTGAGGATGAGATCAACCACATATATAACATCATGGTGTAAGTCTTCAAGACTCTAAATCCTTATGACCAAGGAGTGATTTCTTAGGAAAATGGTAAATCAACCTTAGACACCATCAACATTTATTTCAATTTATGGGTCAAGGAAACATATGAGACCACTAGTTGAAAATGTTGTTTAATGCACATGAAGGTGCCAAAAGTAGTGAAGATAAGATAGGTCTAGATTGATCCCACTTCAAAAAGATGGGTCCCTTGTACCAAAAAGAAGGGAAAGTTTTTTTCCTAAGTAAAGGTAAACTTGTGATGCTCCAAATATATGAGTGGATAAATCTAGTGTATTATGTCCACAACCTTGAATCATACATCCCACAAGGGGTAGATAAAATGGGTACACTAATGCATACTTTGAAGAGAACTATAACTTGTTGGTGGGAATTTAAAATGCCTAGTTGGCCAACTTATAAACACATGAAGGTAATGATTTTTAATAGGTTTAGGAAAAGTAATGAGGACCTAGACATCTCAACCTACTCTAAACCTATAGCACATGTGTACCTTTGTAAAGAAACATGGATTATCTAATGCAAAAATACCCCAAGGAATATATGGGTGCATGCCTTACATAATACCTTGAATATATGGGTATGAACATGGTGCATTATCAATGAGATGTGCTATGAGATATCTAATTAGAATCCCCTTAAGGAATGGTTTGACCACACTTTCTACTTTTCTTCATAAAAACTATAATTGATTAAGCCACTACAAATAGTTCAAAGGTCAGTGTTTGAGGAAACTATAATATGGGAGGACTACCTAAAATACATGTTAAGGGAAAAGGGCTTGGATATCTCAAATTTATTTAAAGAATAAACTCTCAAGGGTACCAAGTCAAGGATAATACTTTAAAAGAAGAAAACCCTACCCATATTTGCATAGAAACAACTAAGGGTAGTAGACAAGTTGAGGATTTAAATTAGGAGAATAATGAGACTTACCATTAACTACTAAAAATGACAAAGGTAGATATCAGCTTAGAAAGAAAACCAAATATTGCTATGTTAGGCACCTATTGGTCTAATGTAAAGCTGGCATATATTGTGGATCTCTTGAAGGAATTCCAAGCATTATTCCCCCAAAATTATTGAGACATGAAAGGCACAAACCCATCCCTCAAAAATATGATAATCAACCTTATAGGATGAACACTAATCTTTATACCAAGGTCAAATTAGATATTGATGGTAGGTTAGTTGTAGGCATCATCTACCCTATGCAATAATCTGAATAGGTTATCCTAATGGTCATTAGTATCAATAAGAATGGGTGAATCCATATTTGTGTTTATTATAGATTGTTGAATTTTGCCTATGTAACAAACCCATTTCTAACCCCATTCATCAATGAAGTCTTAGATGGCATCATAGGTTACAAGATATACACTTACACTAATGGGTTCTTAAGATACCATCAATTCAAGATCAAGGAAGAAGAAAAGCCTAATACTACCTTTGTGAAATAATGGGGTTATTTTGCATACAATGTAATGTCCTTTGGACTAAAGAATGTTCCAGTCATATTCTCCCAAGTGGTGATCACCACTTTCAAAGACTTCATTCACAAGTTCCTCCAAGTGTACTTAGATGATTAAAATGTGTATGGATTAGTGAGGGATCACTATGACAACTTGCACCTAATGTTTGATAGGTGCAAGTAGTTGCATATATATTTAAACCTCAAGAAGTGTGTCTTCATGATGCCATTTGTCACTTTTCTCCATTACATCATCTTTAAAGATGGTTTGCTCATTGATCTCACAAAGATTGTAATTATTATTCAACTTTAAACCCCATCAATGAAAAAAGACTTTCACACCTTTCTTGGCCATTACAATTACTATAATAAATTCATAAAGAACTATGCTAAGATTTTAGTGATTTTATAATATCTCTTATGTAAGGATGGTTTATTCTATTGGGGTATAGGATAGGATGATGCATTTGAGACCTTGAATTTCAAACTAGCAAGTATGATGATATTATAATTTCTTGACTAGATAAATTCATTCTATGTCCATGTCGATGCATATGTACTATTATTGACACCATTATAGTTCAACAAGATGAAGTCAAAATAGACCATCCTATTTCTTTTACAATTAAAAATTTTACCAAGGTAGAACATAACTACACCACAACTAAGTGTGAGGTGATTTCCATGGTCTATGCCCTACATAAGTTTAGTAAATACTTGTTAGTGACCCCCTTCATCTTATTCACTAATCATGAGGCACTTAAGTACCTAGTGAACAAGCTTATTCTCCTTAATTGCATTTTTCAATGGATAGTTTTGTTTCAAGAGCTCTATTTCTCCATTGTAGTAAAGCTTGAAAAACAAAACTTGGGCATAGACCATTTATCTTATATCAACTCTGATGATGTAATAGTGCCAAATAAATATTACATGCTTAATGTGTAAATTTATAGGGTTTAACACATCCTTGATCACTTGGTAGAGATTTTTGCATTTCTAACATTTAGATCAGTGGCCCAGACCATGATGACTAAGGAGAAAAATAGCTCGTAGTTCATGCCACCCCTTTTCAACTCATTGGCAGGGAACTATAAAAGTTGAGCCATGATGAAGTCCTACACTGATGTGTCCTAGAGAACAAATGGGACTCAGTCTTACAAGTGGTACATGAGGGAACTATTGGAGGACATTACACTGGAAATGTTATCATGCACAAGGTGATATGATTAGGATTATGGTGGCCAACTCTCTTTTAAGATGCAAAAGATGCACCAAGAGATGTGATATTTTCTAATGTATGGAGAAGCCAAACCACTAAGATGAGATACCTCTCATCCCCATCCTCACCTAGGCACCATTTAAAAAATGAGCCATTGACTTATTTGGGCCTATTACTCCTATTGTGAGGTGCATAAGCACATGATAAAATTTGGTGGACATAGATTAATTTACTAAGTGGGTTGAGGCAGTACTAACCAAATATTACATATCCACCATAGCTACATTATTTATATGGGAGAACATCATTAATCATTATGAGTTAATAGTTAGTTTGACTAGAGACCATGGTGCACACTCTATCAATGAGACCATTCAAATCTTCTTAACTAAATATATGGTGGTGCACCATAAGAAAAATCCTTATCATCCCCAAGTGAATGACACTACTAAGGCATTTAGTAAGATATTGGGAACATGCCTCATAAATATATGTGACATTAGTCACAAATATTGGGATGACCATGTGTCGATTGTAATATGGGCCTATCACATGATGTATAAGTTCATAAACAAGGCTAAACCATCTCAAATGGTGTTTAGTGTAGAAGCAATTTTATCAATGGAATTCATAGTGCCCTAATTTTACATTATATGTATTAGCTTTTTGGATGGTATAATGTATTTGAGTACATGAATAGAATACTTCAAGTGATTAAAAGAGACAGATGTCTTACAAGTGGTACATGAGGGGATTATTGGAGGACATTACACTGGAAATGTTATCATGCACAAGGTGCTATGATTAGGATTATGGTGGCCAACTCTCTTTTAAGATGCAAAAGATGCACCAAGAGATGTGATATTTTCTAATGTATGGAGAAGCCAAACCACTAAGATGAGATACCTCTCATCCCCATCCTCACCTAGGCACCATTTAAAAAATGAGCCATTGACTTATTTGGGCCTATTACTCCTATTATGAGGTGCATAAGCACATGATAAAATTTGGTGGACATAGATTAATTTACTAAGTGGGTTGAGGCAGTACTAACCAAATATTACATATCCACCATAGTTACATTATTTATATGGGAGAACATCATTAATCATTATGAGTTAATAGTTAGTTTGACTAGAGACCATGGTGCACACTCTATCAATGAGACCATTCAAATCTTCTTAACTAAATATATGGCGGTGCACCATAAGAAAAAACCTTATCATCCCCAAGTGAATGACACTACTAAGGCATTTAGTAAGATATTGGGAACATGCCTCATAAATATATGTGACATTAGTCACAAATATTGGGATGACCATGTGTCGATTGTAATATGGGCCTATCACATGATGTATAAGTTCATAAACAAGGCTAAACCATCTCAAATGGTGTTTAGTGTAGAAGCAATTTTATCAATGGAATTCATAGTGCCCTAATTTTACATTATATGTATTAGCTTTTTGGATGGTATAATGTATTTGAGTACATGAATAGAATACTTCAAGTGATTAAAAGAGACAGATGTCTTACAAGTGGTACATGAGGGGATTATTGGAGGACATTACACTGGAAATGTTATCGTGCACAAGGTGCTATGATTAGGATTATGGTGGCCAACTCTCTTTTAAGATGCAAAAGATGCACCAAGAGATGTGATATTTTCTAATGTATGGAGAAGCCAAACCACTAAGATGAGATACCTCTCATCCCCATCCTCACCTAGGCACCATTTAAAAAATGAGCCATTGACTTATTTGGGCCTATTACTCCTATTGTGAGGTGCATAAGCACATGATAAAATTTGGTGGACATAGATTAATTTACTAAGTGGGTTGAGGAAGTACTAACCAAATATTACATATCCACCATAGCTACATTATTTATATGGGAGAACATCATTAATCATTATGAGTTAATAGTTAGTTTGACTAGAGACCATGGTGCACACTCTATCAATGAGACCATTCAAATCTTCTTAACTAAATATATGGTGGTGCACCATAAGAAAAATCCTTATCATCCCCAAGTGAATGACACTACTAAGGCATTTAGTAAGATATTGGGAACATGCCTCATAAATATATGTGACATTAGTCACAAATATTGGGATGACCATGTGTCGATTGTAATATGGGCCTATCACATGATGTATAAGTTCATAAACAAGGCTAAACCATCTCAAATGGTGTTTAGTGTAGAAGCAATTTTATCAATGGAATTCATAGTGCCCTAATTTTACATTATATGTATTAGCTTTTTGGATGGTATAATGTATTTGAGTACATGAATAGAATACTTCAAGTGATTAAAAGAGACAGATGTCTTACAAGTGGTACATGAGGGGATTATTGGAGGACATTACACTGGAAATGTTATCATGCACAAGGTGCTATGATTAGGATTATGGTGGCCAACTCTCTTTTAAGATGCAAAAGATGCACCAAGAGATGTGATATTTTCTAATGTATGGAGAAGCCAAACCACTAAGATGAGATACCTCTCATCCCCATCCTCACCTAGGCACCATTTAAAAAATGAGCCATTGACTTATTTGGGCCTATTACTCCTATTATGAGGTGCATAAGCACATGATAAAATTTGGTGGACATAGATTAATTTACTAAGTGGGTTGAGGCAGTACTAACCAAATATTACATATCCACCATAGTTACATTATTTATATGGGAGAACATCATTAATCATTATGAGTTAATAGTTAGTTTGACTAGAGACCATGGTGCACACTCTATCAATGAGACCATTCAAATCTTCTTAACTAAATATATGGCGGTGCACCATAAGAAAAAACCTTATCATCCCCAAGTGAATGACACTACTAAGGCATTTAGTAAGATATTGGGAACATGCCTCATAAATATATGTGACATTAGTCACAAATATTGGGATGACCATGTGTCGATTGTAATATGGGCCTATCACATGATGTATAAGTTCATAAACAAGGCTAAACCATCTCAAATGGTGTTTAGTGTAGAAGCAATTTTATCAATGGAATTCATAGTGCCCTAATTTTACATTATATGTATTAGCTTTTTGGATGGTATAATGTATTTGAGTACATGAATAGAATACTTCAAGTGATTAAAAGAGACACATGTCTTACAAGTGGTACATGAGGGGATTATTGGAGGACATTACACTGGAAATGTTATCATGCACAAGGTGCTATGATTAGGATTATGGTGGCCAACTCTCTTTTAAGATGCAAAAGATGCACCAAGAGATGTGATATTTTCTAATGTATGGAGAAGCCAAACCACTAAGATGAGATACCTCTCATCCCCATCCTCACCTAGGCACCATTTAAAAAATGAGCCATTGACTTATTTGGGCCTATTACTCCTATTGTGAGGTGCATAAGCACATGATAAAATTTGGTGGACATAGATTAATTTACTAAGTGGGTTGAGGAAGTACTAACCAAATATTACATATCCACCATAGCTACATTATTTATATGGGAGAACATCATTAATCATTATGAGTTAATAGTTAGTTTGACTAGAGACCATGGTGCACACTCTATCAATGAGACCATTCAAATCTTCTTAACTAAATATATGTTGGTGCACCATAAGAAAAAACCTTATCATCCCCAAGTGAATGACACTACTAAGGCATTTAGTAAGATATTGGGAACATGCCTCATAAATATATGTGACATTAGTCACAGATATTGGGATGACCATGTGTCGATTGTAATATGGGCCTATCACATGATGTATAAGTTCATAAACAAGGCTAAACCATCTCAAATGGTGTTTAGTGTAGAAGCAATTTTATCAATGGAATTCATAGTGCCCTAATTTTACATTATATGTATTAGCTTTTTGGATGGTATAGTGTATTTGAGTACATGATTAGAATACTTCAAGTGATTAAAAGAGACACATGTCCAAGAAATATTGAGCCAAAAAATAGAAAAGCACACTAAAAGCTATGGCATGATAAACATATCAAGCACAAGGTACTTACTAAAGGAGTATTGGTCTTACTCTATGACTCAAAGTACCTCAAACACCTAGACAAGTTATAGATTAGGTGGATGGGACCTTATATCATCCATAATATATTGGATACTAGTAGATTTAAGTTATACACACTGATAGGTGAAATGCTCCCTGGGCATTTTAATGATAATATATTGAAACCCTATAGTCACTAGGATGGTCTTAGCACCATCATATAATGTCTTCACAGTCATAAGTTAGTTCCCTTATCTTGACTAAAATAAAATGTGGTGCAAGCCAAATGTTTCCTTATGTTTTATGTTGTTTGTGTTAGGTAAATAAGAGTGGCACTTTTAGGCCTTCAGAAGAACTCTCCTAATTCTTACATGCATAAAATCATTTAGGTGAGTTCTCTAAGCACCTAAGGCTAGAAACCTAATTTATTAGGCACATAAAGTTTTCTAGATATATAAATATATGATAATTTGACAAAGGGAAGCACACAAGATGATAGTGAAAAAGAAATTGAAATGAAAATAAAGTGATTGAGGACAAACACAAGTAATTTCTATGGGGTATGTAAGGTTAAATCAAGATATTAAATTGTAGAGAAATCAGCCAAGAATTGTAAGTGCACTTGAGAGGAATCAAAACACAAAGATAAGATGAAATTGATGAGGTTAAATAATGCACATGTGAAGCACTACACCTAGGTTTCCATAAGAAAGGCAAAGGTCATGCCAAGGTGAATGAAGCATAAGAGATAAATCATTGAGATAAATAACACCCACCTAATGGTTGGTAGGAAGTGACCATTTGAATCAATAGTCACTTCACTGAATACACCATTAGGAAAATTCAATGTACTAATGGTGGAAACACAAAGATCCATAATAAATATGAATGTGGTAGTACTCTTTGGTAGATTTCATGGGTTTAGTATATTTCAGGATATCCATGCATCACCATGTCATGCTTTAGTAGCCATTTATGAGGTAGATAAAACTAAGGTGTAAAGAGGTGAATGATAGATTATAACATGTTACAAAACTTGAGAGAATTTAAACCTAAACAAAGCTGAGCACAAAGACAAACTAGATTTGAATTAGAAAATTCTACCATAGTGAAAACCAAGCACCTAGAATTGTCAAGCAAGAATGGTTAAACTAAGACAAATATTTCATTTTATTTGGAATTAAATAGAAAGAAAGTGGAAGAGGAATTATGAGAAAACTAAATAGTAGAAATTATATAGAGTGTTGAGGCCACCATTAATGGTGATGGAGGCTTGAGAGCTAAATTTATAGTCATATACCCCATGATTATGAAGAAACACTAAGAAATATTAAGGGATTTGAAAATATCAACAAACCACACTTTAACACTAGCTAGTTTAGAATGGATAAGAAATGATTAAGTTTAGGTTTGTTGTAGGTGTAAAAGGATTCCAAAAAGGTGTGGATAGTAAAAGAAGCATTTTATATAAATAAAGAGACACAATTGGTAGAAGGTGTTAGCACTGTGGTGGTTGATCCTGAGGCAATCGTAAAACTTTCATATAAAGAAATGTAGTTTCCATTGAAGTCATAGTGGCAAAGAAATGGGTGTCCTTTACACACATGTGTAGGTTAAAGGAGTACAACCATCAGGTGTTGATAAACATGTGGGATCTCAATCAAGACTATATGTTTGACATCAAGAGGAAAATTAAGGTGGGTGCTACCCTCTTTGATGTCTCAATATAAGACAAATTAATAACCAATAGTGTGACCCAATTATATGAGCTTCCAAGTTTCGTCAAGCTAGAGGAATTGGTGTAATTACTCCTATCATGCATCCATAGTGATCAATTATATTTTTAGGAAGGTTTATGTGGATCTTGTCATGCCTAATTAATATGATCATAGGGCTCCTAGGTGTAGGGACAAACATCTGCCAGATGATGGAAGATGATGTAGAGGTGGAGAGAGTTAAAAAGATCTTGGGTTAATACAAGGTAGGGTTCTCATTCTCAATCAAGGACATTCAAGACCTTCGCACAAGGGTAGTGATGTGCCTTGTTATCTCTAAGTTTTACCCTAGTGTCTATTGGTCCAACTTTAGAAATACTTACTTATGCATCACCCACCACATGGCACAAGGGGAAAAGTTTAACATTTCCAAGTTTATTGTGAAGGAGATTGTTAAGAATGTGTTGGAATGCAAAAATTTGTGTGAGACCTTTAGGTGGGGGTCCATGCTAATATTTATTGTGATGAAGGAGATCAAAATGCTTGATGGTGATGATGGCAACTTGTGGGTGTTCCCACCCCATAATGAGTCCCTAACACCAAAGTATCAAGACTTGATTTTAAAACCTATATTCTACCAAATATATATGATGAGAGTATAGGGGTGGTACAACTGATAAATTGAGGAATTTGGGATTAAAGGTACATCCCGTAGGAGCTCCCCTAATATATGGTAGGAATGATGACATTCACTATAATGCAACATTTTTATGTAGTGTACCTGACACTCATAGATGGAAACCTATCCAATTGGATAAGGTTGCCTTATGTATTTTCCACTAAATTTTTCATAGTGGTGGTAAGGATTATTCCCAATGCATAATAGCTAGATATCCCCAATGGTCGAGGCTCCATTATGTGTACCCAGAAGTAAAGGTTGCTAAGGATGAGGAAGATGACTCTTATTGAATAGACCTTCATCCCTTCTAGAGGGAGATAATAACCAAGGACATCTTAAATATCTATTATGAGATGAAGCAAAAAAATAATGGCACCAACCCTAAAAAGATGATTATCTCCCCCTCATTATCATTGATGAAGGGAATCTAGCATCAAATACATAGGAGAAGACCCCCTATAAAAAGTGGGGAGAGGAATTTAAGGAGATTTAGGAGTGCATCAAGTTTAAGATTACCTCCAATACACAAGATACACCTCCATCTCTAAAGAATCACAAAAAATTCACACCAGAGATTGATTCATCCATCAAGAATCACAAAAAGAAGATAAATGGACTAGTTACACTCCCTAAAATAACTCTAGTGGAAATGGAGGAAGAGGATACACTCACACATGGATTGGAGGAAGATATGGAGAAGAATAAAATGTAAAGACATATATCCTATAAGAATAAGAGGAAGAGTAGCCTAATGATAAGGACATACAAGAGGCCTTATAAAGCAACACAACTACTATTTTTAAAGAAGAGTTGACAAGCTCCTTATAAAACAAATATTCCTCCACACCACCTCTATAAAAAGAGAGGAGAAAATAAGGGTGTGGAATAAAATTGGTTTAAGTGATGCAGACATTGAGAAGGTGTTTGCACTTAAAGTGAAACATAGACTGGAAGAGGAAAAGGAAGTAGCCAAGGAAGAAAATAAAACCAAGAAGGTTCTTGTAAGTGTAGGACCAAGAATTGAAAAATATAAGAAATCACCTAGTGCTCACATCAAGAAAGCAAAAAAATATGCACAAGAGGTGAACCCAAGAAGTGAAGGGGCACCTCAAGAGAAAGAGGGTGATATTAACACCTTGGAAAAACAAAAGAAGACTGAAGAGGAAATCCAACAAAAATAAGATGATGATAGTGGTGAGGGAATTAACCTTGAGGTGAGTATAAACAAACCCCTAGAGGAAAATTAAGATGAAGGGGAAGGTCTGAGGAAGAACCCCTTAAGGAAAAAAAGATGAGTCCTCTAAGGAAATCACTAAAGAAAGTGGTGGTAATAATAAAGAGGAGGAAGAGAAAAAAGAGATGGCCATCATCAAGGAGGATGCAAAACTAAGCATCAGGGAGAAGGTGTAGAAATGGTATAAGGATGAATACTTTTACATGTTTGACATCATTCCCTCTGAAGTTATCATAACAAGATGCATAAACAACTTACATTTGTGTTTGATCACTACATGGATGAGCCTCACTTTCAAGTTCCTTGAAAGGTTATATTAGGTGTAAAATATCCTAAGGACAAGAAATAATACCTCCTCATAAACCTTTGTGCCTTAAGCCTAGTGTGATCTATGAATGTAATAATAAGGTTTGCCACCAAGGTTGTGTTAGAATGTAATTAATGATATTAGGGTGAGAAAATATAAGCAAATCCATAAAGAAGACAAAGAAGAAGTGTAAGCTACTAAGTTAAATATACAATAGCTATTTGAGTGCATAGATATGGCCGAACCATCCTTGATATTTGGTATTGATACTTTAAACCTCTCTAAGGTTGATAAGATCTATGTGCTGGTGGAGTAGATGCTCCTAAGGATGAAACCTAATCTAACACAAGAAGAAGAAGAAGAAGAAGATCCCTATGCCATGTTATATAAGGATCTTGTTAAAAATCTTGAAGATATATAGGATTCTCTTTGAGAAACTTCAATAGGGTATAGATGTAGTTGATTTCATCTTATTGAGATTCTCAAACCAAGCATCCATTATATATGTGCACCTTAAGAAGGCAAAGGAGAAGAAGGAAAAGAAGATGGCACAAGTGTAATTTATGAGTAGGTTAGAGTGAATATAGATCATGGGGAATGTTAATGTGCTAAGCACCGAAATATAGGACCAAAATAAAAATGTGGAATAAATCTTTCATGTTCTATAGACTAAGGCCTGTGAACAAGGAGTAATCCTAGATGGAAGTGTGACTAAGTCTAATGACAATGTAGAGTCATTAAGAAAGGAGTTAGAAAAGATCGATGTGCTTTCACTTAGCATGACCTCTAATAAAATAAATAGCACCACTAAAGAAATAAATCTCACCATATAGGGCTTTGAAGATTTTAGTGTTGAGCTTAAGGAGAGCACACTCAAGTTTTGTACTCTAAAGACTTCGACAACATAGTCCAAGCATGGGCTAGAAATTATGTATGAGGTAATTTTGTGCCCCTTGTTTTGGTATGTAAGGATTTGAGATAATATAATAGACACATCATCACAAGGAATATTTTTGAGTTATGATAATATTTTGGCATCTTGGCACTAGCTAAAAGAATCAATACACACCTTACACTACTCGACAGGTGCCTAACCAATTTTGAGATTCTTAGGGCATCTTCTAGGTTGGATGATATGTGGCAATTGTAGTGTGAAAATTGAAAGTGATGGATCTAGAAAGAATGTTTACAAATTATCCAACTCAACACCTAGAATGTGCAATCCACCCTAGTAGAGATATTCTTGTAGAGCTATAAAAGTAGATCTAACTAGTGAAGTAGAGAGATGAAAAATTGGTATAGTGAAGCTATGGATAATTAGTTATGTATAAATTATAATGGATTCCATTAGATCCAAGAGTAGTATGGATAAAATTAAGGCTCCATTTTTAGTGTCTAAGCTCACCTATGAGCATTTGGGATATTAAGCATCTTCAACAAAGAGTTTACTCTATTTTAACTATTATGGACTTTTTATACTCTACTTACTTTGATTAATGAAAATAGTTTTTATTATAAATGTACTCTATTTGAGTTATGCATCATTTAAATTGATAATGAAATGTAAAAGGGTTATAATGTTGTAATTTTCATATATTTATGTTATATTCAAATGAGATTTTGGCTCATGTCATTAATGACATCCCTATAATATAGGATGATGTCAGCTTTAACTTGTGTATTGACTACGTATATGGAATCTATGCTAAGTATTCCTACATTGCTAATAACAAGAGCCTAGTATGAATACTTATAGTGAAATAAGTCCTTTAACCCTTCTAGTGTCTATATGATGCTAGGCTTAGTTTTCTAAAGACTTTCACCCCTATGACACTAGAATTAGTCACCCAAATAGGTTTTCCCTAAAGATCACTAAGCATAGTCCATGAAAGGCTTGTGCCAATGGATATACTTAAGCCTTTATGAATTGATCAAGTCCCAGAAGTGAAATCTTGTGCCATGGCACAACTAGGCCATTGTGAGTCCTGATTCCTTCTTAATTGTGCTTTAAGTGAGTGCATAGGACCTATGCATTATGTGAATTGATGTTGATGTAATCAAGTATTAAATGTTGAGTGAAAAAATGCAATCCCATATTTGTCTCTAACTATGATGAGTCTAAAACCAACTTAGACAACTTCTTGTGCCCACGACTTTTATACAACACCTTATTTCCTCCAAAATACCTTAACTCGTAAAAAATATCTTTAATTTTGTCAAAAAAAAATTAGACTACCTTATATACCTCAAACCCATGTTAGCACTCTTCCACTCACTCAATTTCCATTATGATAGCTTAACACACACTCTAAAAGACCAAAAAAATTATGACAAGATGAGTTCTCAAGTAGGCTATAGTACATACCATGACACCTCTAACAGTGCTAACAAGGTTCAAAATGAGACCAAAGAAGACATCACAATGAAGGATATCACCATGTGCAAGTTTGGGTGGGCATAATGAGGATTTTTTATTATTTTAAGAGTTGAAATTTGCATTGGGAGGCCAAAATGTAAATAGAACCTATCAGACTTACCAATCCCCTAAGGGTATCAGATATTTTAGAGGCCGAAGATAACTAGATGAGTGACAAGTTTTTTCATGTAACCTATCATTCTTTTCATTCTCTTATGGGTGTAAGAGATTTCAAATTTACATGAGATCTTGACTAACCATAGGCTGCCACATGGTACTTTCATACAAAATGACAAAAATAGGCTCCAAGTGTCTTAAGTAAGAGAGGAAGTATAATTAGAACCCATGGACATTTACAAAGTGACACATAAATTCCATAAAAAGAGTTGAAATTTTTTTTAGACCATCCTAGACAAGGATAAGAAAGGTACATATTAAAATATAAGCTAATAATATGGTATCATGTGTAATTGGAAGGTCCAAGTGGCTGAATTAAGTACACAAAAATGGTAAGAGAGTGACACCTAAGTTATGCCTAATTATCAAAGAACAACCAATACTGGATACATGTACCAAATATTAGGATAATTAAGGTTCCACATGAGATAAAATAGGTGTGTACCTACCACATAATCAATCTAGGTAACTAGGCTTTGATTCAACAACTTATAAGCATCCCCTTGATGTCACCCAATCTAAACTTGAAATTTATTTTTTAGGATTTTTTGAGTTATTTATATATTTGGAAATGTTTGAGTATATTTTTACACCAAATAAAATTTGAATTCACAAAAGGTGAGACCCCAAACCCCATTAATTTAGATCTTTTTAGAAATATTGTATCACAAAATTTCACCCTTGTGAGAGGGTTTTTCAAGATATCTCACTCTTGGCTACAATATAGGATAAAACTTAGGTTGTGGATATCTTGTGATGGGGTTAAGCCTCCAGAGAAGGATTTTTCCTTTTGGTAGCTCACTTAAACTACTAATTATTCTTGGAAAAGGGATAGAAGGGTTGCAAAGGATGACTAAAAACACAAAACAATGTGATGCACCAAACTAAAAGACACTCCAAATTGCATGAAACTAACACTACGGAAGATCAAAGATAACCCTCACTCACACAATCTCTCAAACTGGCCCTTTTGAATCAGTATTTCTAAATTAGTTTCACTTGATAATAAATGAAGCATGGAGGAGTATCAAAACTCACACTATACCTTGATTAATGAACAAAAGAGCTCAAATTCAAACCTAAAAACACCTACAAATACTTAAAAAAAAGTCAAGAAGGAAGGATAATCACCAAGGAAGAAAACTGCCCACAAATTAATCATGCACAAAATTACTAGAACACTAGATGTAGGAAAAGAGATAGGTAAAATAATTTGTCTTCTTGCTTTAAGAGGTTGTTCTTAAAAATTTTGACAGGGATTTTCCTTATCAAATGAGAATATATTTTTACACTGGAAAAGAAAAGGGATATATAGGAGAAAAGGAAAGGGAGAGTAGAAGAAAGATTTAAAAAATCAATAAATGTGACTCAACTACCCTCCATGGAGCTCTAACAAAATAAGAGGAAGAGGTATATGAGTCTCAACCAAATTTAAACCACTTAGGCACTGATCTTGATTTAGCAAATTAACCCTCCAATGTTAAAAAGGTCTTCAAGCTCTCTCATTGGCCTAAAAAGGCACTATAAGACAAAATTTGTTTAAGGAAGATGATGTCATGCTCCACTAACTTGAGAAAAGTCTCCAAACATCTAGAATATTCCTTAAATTTCTCTATCTTACTCCTTAACTCCTCAAAATTCATCCAGTTGACTTTTATGCCCCATCTCCACTTGACTTGTGTTGGCAACTTGGCAACATGGTTAGTCATTCTGACAATTGAATCTTGGACTAACCTTGAAGGCTAACTTTTTGTAATTTTTTTTGTTTTAAACTCATATTTTCTCCTCTATCCTGCAAAATTCACCATGGAACTTGAAAATCCCTTGCACTCCATTGATGTAGGTCTTCAATATCAAGCCACCTTCCACTAGCTATCCTAAAACTTGATTTCAAGGTCATTTGCCACCATGAAAGCCACTCTTAGACCTTTATAAATCTTAAATTCATCCATCTAATTCCTATGAGGAAGAAAATGAAGTTTTATGCCACCTTTAAGACCTACCATAATGGTGGAAATCTTCATTAAACCTAAAACCATTCACAAATCATTAGAAAACTTGGGTTTCTATCCCTTTAGCTCAGTAAATAACTATATAAACCCATGGGAAGGGATATAAGTGCCATATAATGGTTATTTATGTCCCATTAGGCTTCCTCCATGCATTTATACCATTTTTTTCATTGAAGACCTATAAAAATGGGCATTTTTAGGCCATTTTAGGCCTCTTAAGCACTCAAACATGCCAATTTCATCTAAAAGATAGGCGAAAAATGATATTGATAAATTGACATAAATGCTAACAGTGTCTCCAAGTTATTCCATGTCATTTCATGGTCTTATGATCTCAAAAAGTCAAAACCAGTCAAAAGGCTATTTTGGCATCTAGGTACAATCACGTTGTCTGATGTTTTTATTACATAAAAACGTGTTTCAAAATATCACTCAATACATGGAATGGATATTAAAGGATTCATAAACATCCCAAAATTATTAAAACATTATTATAAATAATCAAAATGAGTTATAATACCATTTTACTCAAACTATATTTAATGAGTTTTATCATAGTCTATAATGGTCAACTTAGAAAAGCAATAAAATCATTTTTATGAACCTTCATGGAGAAATTACACTTGGAGGTTATTCATCAAAGAGTATAATTCATGTTTTATTTTTATACCATGCTAAAATTCTCAATATCTTGGTATATAAATGCATTTATTTTCTAACTATTTTATTTGGTTTTCACCATAGTCAACACCTTTGACTTTGACCTGTAATAAATGTAGTTTTACAAACATTTATGGCAAGGCACTACCTAGAGGTTGTTTGTAAAGGAGTATAATTAATATTTTATAATTATACCATGTAATAATTATCAATATCATGGTCTCTACATGTATTTCTTTGCTCACTGGTCTCTTTGGAAAGCATACTCAGTTTGAACTCCAATGATCATATATTTGAAAACCAACAACTATTTCTCGAGACATAAATTTGATGGGCTCTAACAAGTATCTAGTCTATAGCCCAACTTGGGAATCTTATAACTTTAGATATATAACTTACAAAGACACCAAATTTTTAGGGCATGTTCTTGGCACATATGATTCCATATTTATGTCACCCTTTGACCACATTTGACTTTTTAAGTACATATAATAAATGCACAAATTGACTATTTTATTCATACTTTGATGACATGTAGTGAGCATCTAGTTATTTTAAGCTAGGAATGTGAATTTTACTCCCTCCAAAGGATAAATTGGATCTCCATAATCTCATAAAAGTATATATGAACCCTTCACAACATCCTCTTGTTCCTCAATACTCTACACTCATGCCATACATCTTGAAATTTATAAAATGAACTTCTTTGTCATGAATGCATCATGACATCATGCACCTTGGACATCAATGATAAATCTTGCATAAATTAACATGATAAAAATATTACTAGTCTCATAATGTTTATGAAGACTTAGAAACCCCTTCAAATTCCATAAAAACTCTCCCATGAAGTCAAAATCTTCTCTCAAACCTTAACTCTTCAAAAAACCTTCTGAGCTCCAATGTTGATTTTCAAAAGACAAGCATAGGATTGTGACAAAATAGTGAATGATTACGATATTAGTGTGACACAAATATTACCATGGACACTTATAAACACTAATTATCACTACTTATACCAAGTTTCATATCTAGATTATGCCTATAGATGCCTTAAAACTCATTTTTCTTAAAACTAACTAGTGGGTTGCTTGAGTGAATGATTGTTTATGACTTCAGGAGGTCTGTAACAAAATAGAGTATTATTACACTAATAATTAGGAATTAATTATGGAATATAAAAATTTATATAATCACCATGATCATACGTACCAAAAATGAGAACCTAAATCCTCTTGTAGATGCTCTAAAATCATAAATTTCTCAAAACTAGTAATGGGGTGTCTATGTGAATGACTTGGAGAGTGCCTCAGATCTATAAAAAAATAGATGATTCCATTTTTATCTTGGTGAAATATATTTCATGACCAAATATTGAGGTTAGATCACCTCTATAACATATTCAACCCTTCAATTTCTTCAAACTAGCCCTCAAATTTATGACTATGTGTATGGTCTGAAACATTTACTTGGACTCAAATAAAAAGAGTGACCTATCATTATTGACACCTTGAAGTGAATGGGAACTTTATATAAATATAATTAGGTCTTATAATTTATCCTATCTATATCATTTCCTTATGCTAAGACATTTTACACCAAAAACTCTCCTTAGAACCCTAGAACACTGTTGTAGGTGATGATTCTAGGTGTTTATGATTGTATGGAACTTTGGCTAGTAAGGCTTATTTCAACATGATCTGACCCCTATGTAATTTTATTTAATTTTAACCTTAATAATGGATTTATGGACTAAATTATCCCATAAATTATGTTGGATCCAACCTCAATCTCATGCTAATGTCTAACTTTCCTAGGGTGGTTGTAAGTGTATATTAAAATTTGCATGTTAGAGTGAGCTGATGGAGAACCTAAGGTGTATTAAATACCAATAAAACTTAATATTACATAAATAAAATTAATAAATCATTTATAACACTCATAATACCTTGATACTTACTTCAACAACTCAAACCCCAAGAAAGCTTGCATACACTATTGTATAAACTATGTATCTTATTGGAATACATGTGAAGATAGTGAACTTGAGTGAATATATAATCACCATTATTGTTATTCAAGTTTAAAATATCTTCTCATATACTTCTTAACTTTTTTTACCCTAATATCCATACCTTCTTCTAATTTTACACCATCCTCCACTTCATGACATTGCTTCACCTTTATAAGATGGTTGTAGGTGATCAATGGAGTTTGTACTTGATAGTGAGTTTCTTAGAGATGTAAGGTGGGTTTCAATGACTTGTCTATTGGATATTTCATCATAAATTTTAATAAATATTTAAATCAAACTATAAAATTGATGTTTTACTTCTTTATTTCTTCTACTTTGACTTCATACCTCTATCTAAGCCAAATGAGGGTGGCTATAAGTCACAATTTATAGTCTTGATGTAGGTGGTGATTACACTTTGCATACTTGAAGATGCTTATTATCACTATAAAAATAATTACACACACACACACACACACACACACACACACACACATATTGGCATACTTTATCTTTGATAATCTCTTATGACCTATATTACCTTCCTTTATTTGCTCAACAAAACACTATTGATATTCTTCCTTTTGATGTAGGTGGAGATTTGGGGTATTGGTTGTGTATACTAGGTTTTTAACCTCACCTTAGCATGATTTAAAATCATTATTCTTGAAATATTATTTGATAACCTTAAATTAGGTTTCAAAACTTTTTTAAACACACCCTCAGCCAACACTTCTAATCATTTTTTTCTCAATATTTTACTTACCACAAGTACACAGTCTGTACAAGTGTTATATGTATTCTCATGTGGGTGATGACTCTATTCCACTTCACATTAGGAAATGTAATATTTGTTGCCACAAAAAACAAACATTAAACATCCTTTCTCATATTTCTTATCATCACATATACTTGAAAACTTCATGTTAATCTAATTCTCTTCCTATAAAAGAATATTTAACCCATATACAGACTGAGACATATTGAGAGTTATATTTCCATGGTGCATGATGGGCCAAGAACCCTTGATACTCCTTCTAAATCCATATTTATTTAAGTAACATGGGTTTGTCACAAGGTTTATTAAATAGAGGAGATACAAGGAAACATAAGTTACCTTAATTTTTTTTTTAAAACTACCTTAGTTTCTACTAATAAGGAAAACCTCCAAGGTACTCATCTCTTCTCACTTTCTCATCATGAATGGATTGCACTAGGTTTAATTGGTTTTCTTGCTTTTATGGATGTAATATTATCCTAGTGAAATTGAATTTAATTGAGATAACCACCATGGATCACTCAATATCTTTCCACTCTAAGGTGGAACTTTGACTATGGTAGGTGATTTTGAAGGCTCATTGACTATCTCTTATGATGTAAGACCATTTCAAGATAATTTAAAACCTTTGGATTCTTCTTTGTTCCTTGAGGTTATTCATAAGACAAATTTAACCACCAAACTTTTCTTGAATCCTCTTGGAATCTAGCTTTAGTCTTTGAAGTGATAACTAAGATGGTTATAGGTTATGGTTTTAGTTATTTTTAGATGACTAGGACTACTACCTTGTATTAAGGTACCTCCTCAAGATCTCCTTAATAATTTAATGTAATTAATTAAGATTTAATTTTTCCTATTAATACCATTAACACCTATATAAATCAACTCTCCTTCAATACTATACTTGATCCACATGGAGATGGTTGTAGGTGGCCATTTTCACTCCTTAGATACGAATGGAGACTTTTAGATGATCAACCTAGTCATTGAATTACCTGATTAAATACTTAAACAATGAGGTTATTGACATTTATTACCTATTTAAAAAACTCAAACTTGGATTTATTTCCACCTATAACATCTTCCATCATTGGTCAAAGATTCATCCAAACCTGACTTGATTGTAGGTACATACTGAGTACCTTGTATGGATAGTTGGAAAGAGACCTTAAGAAGTTCAAAATATTGTTGATTAACCTTTTATTCATTAAAATAAATTTAAGTATATAGTTCATCCTTATTCAATGAGATATCCATTTTTTGTAGTCTTCTTAAGATAATACCTTCATGAATCATATCTTGACTGAGTTTGACTTAGTTGTACATGGAGATCTCTTTATTGATTGTATGGACTGAGATAAGGATTCAATGATAGAGGATATTGAAGAAACTACAAAAATGTACATGGTGTTATTATAACTTAATTAGATTTCAAACCTTTCTTAAAATGCCTCAAACCATAAACTTTCCTTGAAATTGACCTCAACAAGATATTGTGGTTGTTCTCCACCATGATGGTTTTTTACCTTTTAGGGATCACACATGTGAACCAGAGGATAAAAGTGATTTAAATTATTTGACAAGACCTATGAAACATTTATTCTTATTACTTAATTTTTACTTCTTCACTAAAGGGACAAAACCAATAAAAACCTACCTCTTGGGTTTTGAAGACACTCAAAAGCTAGTCAATGATTTTCTCTTACTGTGTGAGTCTAAAGACTTTTATTGAGATAAAACCACTTATATAAGGTGATTGGGAGACTTCTTTACCTACTCCAAGATTTGGGAGAGCTGATTTGTTAAGATAAAGGAGTATAAGACCAAACCTACCCCCTTTAGATGAGTTGTCTAAGACTTCACTAAAATAGTTTTCCCTTAGCATGAAGAACCAAAGGTCTAAATTTTAAATAAAACAATTGTATAAGGTTTTTAATGATGTAATTGACCTTTCCTTACTTTTATAAACCTTTTGAGGTGCTTGAAGATCCTTTAATGGCAAAAAACCTATTTGATGCCTATCCTATAACCAATAGGTTTTCCTTACCTCTACTGATCTTATGATTGAATATGATTTCAAAGTAATAAGAGGGATTTAGGGACACCATGTATGCATTAATATGATATATGAGATTATGTATTATAAAAAACCATCAAAAACATGTTTAGCCAAGGCTCCAAAAGGCCTAAAACTACATCCTTTTGTACCAAAACTCCTCTCCTCCACTCCAAATGACTTTAAATGACCTTGAAAATGTCTTAATAAGGAAAAAATAACATAAATAGGTGGAAGGAAGTCAAAAACAATTTCATTTCTTCAAAAAGTCACTTTTTCACTTAAAATTTCTATTTAGAATCTCCTCAAGTCATCTAATAAACTTTTGATGGTATTTTGGTAAAATTAGCTTCTCTAAACATCATTTTAGGCCCATTAAAAGATTTGACACTTTGTAAAAACCTCCTTCCTACCCCTGAATGCTCAAGAACCTTAGAAGCTAGCTAGGTCCTTCACTTGCAACTCAAGACCCATTTCTAGGCCTTTTCCTTAAAATATCCATATTTACCTTAAACTTTACTAAAATATTTAAAAGAGTGCAAGAAACATGAGGTAGGGAGAGTTTGTCTTATATTTACACCATTAGATCATCCACTACACTAGAACCTTTCACAACTCCCCACACCACACCAATAATTTCTAGGATTCTACATTGTACCATCAAATCAGGACTAGAAAGAGAATAGTCATGAAGGAATAAGGTCACTGAATGGTCTAAGAGAGTGACTTAATACATATAGGTAAAGACTAGGGTCATAGGATTACATGCCTATTTATGCAAAAGACTGGTTATCTTAGTTTATCTGTTAGGCTTATGGGGTCACAAAGTCTTTCTCAAATTGATTTTCAACTAATCACAAGGCTACAAAACTTTTGATTGGAACTCTCAAAATAACAAGGACAACCCCAAGACAAAAAAATAATATTCTCAAAGAACTTAGGGAAAGGAAACACGCAATAAAATGGAAATGTGCACAATAAACTTGGAGGAAAATAAAAAAATTTATTATAATATGTACAAGGCTACAATTTTGTTTTAGTAATAAGGCTTTATATGAATCCCATTAACTAGGATGGATAATACTTCTCCATCCATATGGGAAAGCTAAAAGGTGTTATGTTATTTTCATCCATGGATCAAGTAAGGTCCAATTCACAAGCTATCAAACTCTATATTTTTTCCTAACTTGGCCTTGTTTAAATCCCACTTGAAGATTAGATGACCCTCCTTAAAGTCTCTTTCTATGGATCTCTTGTCAAAATATTTCCTGACTTGAGATTGATGTGATACCATTATTTTCATTATGATATCCCTCATTTATTCAAGCTCCATGAGTTCTAACATCCTTACACTCATAGGTTCACTCTCCATCAACTCAAGCTAATGGGCTAGCTCCAAGGAAAGTAACTCAAGAGAGATGGAAAACTTGGCCTCTCTTTCATATAATAGGACAAATGGTGAGTTTCCAATGGAAATATTTATGGTTACTCTACCATCCCATAAGGTTGTATTTAAATTTGAATTCCATACTCTCTAGTTCTCCTCCATAGTCCTCTTGATTATTATAATCAAGTTCTTATCCATTAACTATGTAATTCCATTACCTTAGGGGTAGTAATTGGAGGATGTGTTAAGGTATATACCCTATTGAAGCTCCAATTTACTCTTCTTAATTCTAAAAAATGCTAAGACATTATCTAAAATGATGGTTTCTAGTACACCAAGCCTTGTTACTATACTATCATAGAAGTCCAATACTATTGTTTCATTTGCCTCTTTTAGAGCAATTACCTCTACCCACCTATGAACTAATTAGTGGTAGTGAGTACCCATGTGTGTCCTCTATTAGAAGGTGGATTGATCATTCTTATAAAGTCTAGTCCCCACTGCATGAAGGGTTGATCTACCTAAATGGTATTAAGAGGAAGGGATGTCAACCTTTTTTTACCTATAAACATAACACACTTTAGGTACTTCCTCACCAATTCATATGCATATTTGAAGATACTAGGCTAATAATAACAATCCCTCATTAATTTTTTAGTTGTATTTCTTTGGGGAAAATGACCTCTTGTAGGCGCATCATGGAATTACTCTAAGAGTTTATTCAATTGATCATCATCTATGCATCTAAGTATCACCCCATTGAGGACTTTTCTAAAGAGAACTCCATCAATCAATGGATAAGGCATATACTAAAGTTTAAAGTATCTTCTCTTTATCTTATCTATACCTTGAGGATACTCACCTATCATCAAGAACTTTGCCATGTCACGGAGCTAGATAATATGAGGTGGAGATACATCTATCTATATGATATCTTGTGTCACCAAAACAAGCTATTTCACTTCATGAAGGTTAGAAATCATGTGTCCACATAAGCCTTTAACTCTTACTAGCTTCGTGACATTGATTTTTACAAAATATTTCATGACTCTTGTAATCCAACCAAACCTCTTCTCATTCAGGTCCTTGTTGAGAAGGAAGTCTCTCACCCTAAGATGAGACACCATAAGGTATATTTTTCTATTAGATAATATTGGCTTGAATGTTTTTAGACTTATCATAGCTACAAGGACTTATTTCTATATGAAAGTGTACCTTTCCTCATATTCTTCAAGACCTTTGATAAAAAATGGAGTTGTTTATTCAAGCCCTTCTCCATTATTTTGCATCAACATAGATGATATATTATCAATTTTGGAAAAGGCATACAAGATGAACTCTCTTGAGAAGTCAGGATTCATTAGTATAAGTACTTGAGCAATGGCCTATTTGATAGCTTAAAATCCTAATTTGCCTTCTCTTGTCCAAGTGAAGACCTAATTCTTATTAAAAATAGTAGTGATAGGCTTAACCAAGATTAAAAAATAGGTATGAACCTTCTTATAAAGTTTATCTCTATAAGGAAACTTTGAAGTCCCTTCTTATGTTTGGGTAAGGACAAGGCCAAGATTGCATGTATTCTATTAGGATCAATGGCTAGTCCTTATTTTGAGACAATATGTCCCAATATTTTACCCTCATAGATAGTTCTTGGGATTCAATGAGATCCCATACTCTATACACATTTCAAATATCAGACTCAAGTGCTCGAAGTGTTCACTAGCCTTTTTAGAGAAGATTTTTATGTCATCTAGGTACACAAGTACATATAATTGAGAAAAAAAATAGAAGTAAATGTCCATGGATATTTAAAAATTAGATCTAGTATTTGAGAGGCCAAAAGACATATTCTTATAAGCATAGGTTCCCCACTTTGTGGTGAAGGTAGTCTTATATTAGTCTTCCTCTCTGACTATCACCTGGTTATACCTTGAGTATCCATCCAATAAAGAGAAACATTATAAAACATCAACCTTTTAAAGGATTTAATCCATGGATGTCAAGGTGTAATGGTCTTTAAAAGAGACCATATTCAAGTCTCTAAAGTCCACACATAATCAGATCTCACCATTCTTATTTCTTACTAGCACTAGGTTAGCCACCCATGAGGACTGACTGATAATAAAAATAATAATAAAATCAATCAAATTTATTAAATATTTCCTCATCAACTCTTAAATATTTAGATTGATTGGCCTTTACTTATGCCTATCAGGCTTAACATTGGCCTCCAAATCTATGGTGTGTTAGGCTAGTTTGGGGTCAAAACCTCTCAGATCATCATACTCCCAAATAAATATATTAGAGTATTCCATATAAATATTAATAAATTCATGTTTTATATCTCACTTTTCACCTTTAAAATCTTGAGAAGCTTGTACTTGAAGATAAGGAATCTTTCATAGTTTTCTTCATTAGTAGATATAACTACTTTTTCCTTTCTAACATGATCTCTTTCATCGAAAAGACCCTAAAGGGCAACTATCCCTTTAAGAATTTCATTTTAATTTATTTGAATAATTGGTCCTATTACTACATTTTAAGTCTACTTTGGTTTGTTGAGGAGAATTTAACCTCTTATTATAGGAAACAAGTAATATGGTTGTCACTATCAAATACTTGCCAATGAGTTTCATTATTTGGAATTGATAGTATCATTATCACTTTGACATATATCTATACCTCTTAAAATCATTTGGGATGTCAAATTGAGCACCTACTATTGCCAACTTATCATCATGTTAATTTCTCTCTCTTAGTACTGCATGGATATTGAAAGCTTCAAAGTCTTAAAGTATGTCCCACACTCTATGTTTTTAGGACTTCATTAAGGGGTTCTTAGATATGTTTTTAACTCTCACATAATATAATATCATCTCACTATCCTCATACACTTGTAATTACTTTACCCATCTCATACTAGCCCACTAAAGACAATGGATGAGGCCCTCATACTCAGTTGCATTGTAAGAACAATTAAAATGGAACTTGTATGCTAAAAAATATTTGTCATTAGAGTGATATATAATCATTAAACTTGTCCCTACTTCATGATTGTTCCTTGAAACATCAAAGAAAATCTTCCATAATCCACTAGTATCCTCCTATGGCCTAATGAGGAATGGAATGAACACATTTTATTTATGCAAGTAAGAAAATTCCATGTCTATTTATTCAACACATCCAAAAGGTTCAATTAGTTTATTCTCACTCCATAACTCATCTAAGAATACATCATGTATCTATTTATAATGAGTGATTAATTATTGACTAGCAGGGTAGTCTTCTTCATCTAGAATAGTACAATTGATGTTGGGCTATTTCACTCATAAGGCTCAATGTGAAATTGGTAAATAGTTTCAGACTTGATAGACACATTGGTCACATACCTTATACTAAAATCCATATAGGACCAATCTATTGCTATGCAAACCCTAATTTTGATTGTGAAGTCTTTAGATAAGCATAAAGCAAAGTTGGGAGGCACTTCTATAACCACTACATCTTGAACCAATAAAAAATTATTAAAAACATGTAGGTTTAATATTATACCTCTAATAATACCATCTAGTTTGGTATAATATCCATTAAACTATAATACCCCCTTAGCTTGGGGTTCATACTTCAAACCAAATTGATATGTTATTGATTTTGGCATTACTAAAGTACTTGCTCCATTGTCTACCATAAATTTATGCACAAAATATCTACCAATGATTAAATAAAGGTATAAGGGATGAGGTTTGACCACTTTTTTTTACTACCATTCATTTTATTTGGTTGTATTAGTGATAACTACACTCTCCTTTTTTGGTGGCTTCTCTGAAACACTAATATTTGATAAGCTCTCTTGAAGGATATCCATTTGACCAGGTATATAAATAATTTCCAACATTTGAACACTAACATTTTATTTATTCATTTTTTCAATAATTTTGATGTGCCACCAACCTTTGCTTGGGATTTAGGAGCCACAACTGTGACTTGAACCTATGAGTTTTGGGGTGTAAAGATGTATCCTTGGTTCTATTTTTTTAGTTATTAGAAATTTTTGGGAATCAATAGGATTATTTGGTTTTAATAAGAATGGAGGAGGAGTATAATACTCTATAAATACTTATTTTCTTCCCTCCATGTTGCTTCTCTTGAACCTTGTGTTGGCTATCATAGGAATGTTTGCTTGGCTAGAACTAGCTCGTTAATTAAAAGCATAAAACTATTCTTATTGATAGTTGATCATCATAACACCCAACTAGTTTTTTATTAATTATCCCCTTAGATTTTTTTAATTCTCTTATAGTTTTTTCATCATTGGCACTTCTACATTCTGAGCCATTAGAGCTTGGTTAAGCCCATAACTAACACCCTGCTACCACTGATCATTGAAACTCTAATTAAAATATGTGTTTGGGATAATGGCTTGACTGAATGAATGATTTCAAGGTATAAAACCCTCATCTTCTTATGTAATTTTTTTTTGAATAGGTACTAATTTATTAGAACTACTTGTAGCATTATGACTATAATTATTTTACCTAGCATAGTTGGGCTATCCTTGTCCTTATAAATTTACCTTGAAGGGTGGCCTATTGGCTTGGTAAGACTATTAAGGCTAAAATGGGGGATGATAATTTATATTATACTAACATTTTTTCCTATTTACATTTACCAATTCATTTATAAATCTTTGAAATATATTCTTGAGTTCTTGAAACTCATTAGATTGACTGGTTGAAGATTTTTCTTATTTTAATGAAGGTATGGTAGTAAGTGTTGACAAAGGATGAATGTAAAAAAGAGGAGGAATGATGATAAGAGGTGGTTGAATCTTAGGAAATAAGTTAATATGTGTCCTGGGTGTGAGATTTATAGCTTGTATTAGGCTATTCTCTAGTCTGATTGTCAATTTATAAGCACTCAGTAGTGTATCTCCCCCATAGACTATATCATCATTGTAAATTCACTCTTGAGAGATATTTATAGTAAAGGAAATCATATTCAAGATTATGATTGATAATTATTTAAATCATATCCCATGTCTTTTTTAACTTATTATTAAAATCTTACATAACTTCTTGAGGATCTCTCTTCATTGTAGTCAATTGTTCTGCTGATGACAAGTGGTCAGTCTTCTCTTCAAACTTATTACACAAAACATATCCTAATTTGTCCCATTTTGTGATGTATTTAGGAGTTAGGTTCCTATACCAATCTATGGAATTTACCTTGAAAGAGATATCTAATAACTTGATAGCACATTTTATTCATTGATGTCATGGATATTTCAAAATTTGGTTATATATCTACTATGTTTAGAAGGGGTTGTAAAATTGTCTCTTAAGTAGTAAGGCACACTCTTAAGGGAAACCATTGGGATAGGATCATATTTACTTATGTTCAAATGGAATTTTACCATTAAAATATACAAAATGCAAAGCTCTAGGGAGAGCCATGGTAATGAAAGGAGATAACAAAGATATTTTAGTAGAGGGAGAATTTCAAATTAGTTTAGGAGGAAAGTTTCCTAAGTATGGATGAGTGTTAGCAAACATTAATATTTTTACTCAATTAAAATTCAATTCAAAAAATTCAAAATGAATACCTCTATAATTTGATCTTGTAGTCACCTTTGACATGAAATAACTGCTACAGATGGATCAAGACCAACATCAATCTCAATCAATCTTATTTGAATGTAGTCCCATTGGGTGTGAAAAAAACTATTGTAGAAAATAATTTCAACCTTATGAGAGGGTTATTTAGGATATATTACTCCTAGATATAAAATAGGTTTAACCCTATGCTGTGAGTATCCTATGATGGGGTTGAACCTCTAGAGAAGGATGGTTCCTCTTGATAGCTCACCTAAACTACTGATTCTACTTGAAAAAGGGATAGAAGGGTTGTAAATGATAACTAAAAACACATAACTAGGTGATTCACCAAACATATACACTCCAATTTTCATGAAACTAACACTAAAAAAGCTCAAAGATAATCCTCACTCACATAATCTCTAAAACTAGTCATTTTGCATCAATGTTTCTAAACTAGGCTCAGTAGATAATAGATGAAGCATGGAAGAGTATTTAAAGTCACATGATACCTTAATTAATGATCAAAATATCACAAATTTAGAGATACAAACACCTTTAAAAACTATAAAAAGGTAAGAAATAAGGACAATCACCAAGGAAGAACACTCCACAAAATAATCATGCACAAGATGACTAGAACACTAGATGTAGGAAAAGAGATAGGTAAAATAAGTTTTATTATTTTTTCAAGAGGTTTTTATTACAAATTTTAATAGGTTTTTTCCTTGTCAAATGAGATTATATTTTTATAATGGAGAGGAAAAGGGATATATAAGAGAAAAGTGAAGGGAGAGGAAAGGAGAAGAAATATTTTAGAAATCAATAAATGTTACTCAACCACCCTCCATAGAGATATACCAAAGAATAATAATAGGTATATGAGTTTCAACCACCTTAAAACCACTTAGACATTTATATTCATTTAGAAAATTAACCTTCTAAAGTCAAAAAGGTCTTCAAGCTCTCCCATTATCCTAAAAAGGCACTATAAGATAAAATTTATTTGAGGAAGATGAAATCATACTCCACTAACTTTATAAAAGTCCCAAAACATATATAAGCTTCATTAAATGCTTAATATTTCTCCTTAACTCCCCAAAAATCATCCTTTTGACTTCTACACCCCATCTCCACTTGGCTTGTATGGACAACTTGGAAACATGGTTAGTCATTTTGACATTTGATGCTTGGACTAACCTTGAAGGCTAACTTTTTATGCTTTCTTATTTGTTACAAAATTTTATTTTATCCTCTAACTTATAAAAATCTCCATGGAACTTGCAAAGCCTTTGGCCTCCATTGATGGAGGTCTTCAAGCTCAAATGACCTTCAACTAACTATCCTAAACCTTGATTCCAAGGCCATTTTCCAACACAAGAGCCATAATTAGACTTGTATAAAGCATAGATGCATACATATCATTCCTATGAGGAATAAAATGATGTTTTATGTCACCTTCAAGACCTAAAATAATAGTGAAAATATCCATTAAACTTGCAACCATTCATAAATAATTAGAAAACTTGGGGTTTTGGCCTTTTAGCTCAATAAATCACCATATAAACCCATGGGAAGGGCTCAAAGTGCCATATAATTGTTATTTAGGTCCATTACACAGTCCATGCATTTATAACATTTTTCTTGGAAGACCTACAAAAATGGGCATTTTTAGGCCATTTTGGGCCTCCTAAGCACTCACACTTTCCATTTTATTCTAAAAAATAGGTCTAATATGATATTGATATAGTCCCCTATATTATAAAATTGGTTTCCAAGTTATTTAATGTCATTTCATGGGCTTATGAGCTTAAAAACTCAAAACTGGTCAAAAGGCTCTTTTGGTAGCTAAGGATAGTCATGTTATCTAATGTTTTTATTACACAAAAAAATGTTATATAATCTCAATAAATGCATGAAATTAATCTTAATGTAGTTATAAACATCCTCCAATTATTAAACTAGTAATAAAAACACTCAAAATGAATTCTAAAACCATTTTACTCAAATTGGGATTATTGAGTTTTATCACAATTTGTAATGGTCAAATTGGACAAGAAATAAATTATTTTTAAAGAGATTAATGGATAAATTCCACTTGTATTTTTTTCATAAAGGATTATTATTCATATTTTTATTTTATACCATGTCAAAATTTTCATAATTTTGGTCTCTATATGCATTTCCTTACTCACTAGTTTCTTTAGTTTTTAGCACAACCAACACCTTTGAATTTGACCTATAATAAATGTAGTTCTACAAACATTTATGACAGGACACCACCTATAGGTTTATTTTTAAGGATTTTAATTATTATTTGATTTTAATAATATACTATATATCTAAATATCCTAGTATCTGCATGCATTTCTTTGCTCACTAGTCTCTTTGGCAAGCATACATGATTTGAACTTCAACGGTCATATATTTGAAAACCAACAGTTATGTCTCAAGACATAAATTTTATAGGCTCTAACATGTATCCAACCTAGAACCCAACTTGGGAAGCTTATAAATTGAGATAAGCAACTTTTCAAGACACCAAATTTGGAGGGCATGTTCTTGGCACATATGATGTTATATCTATGTCACTCTTTCACCACATTTAAACTTTTAGGTACATATAATAAATGCACAAACTAATTGGTTCATTCATACCTTGATGACATGCAGTGATAGTCTAGTTATTCTAAGCTAGGAATGTTTATTTTTATCTCTCCAAAGGACAAATTGGATCTCCATAATATCAAAAAAGTATCTATGAACCACTCACAATATCCTATTGGTCTTCAATGTTCTTCATTCATGCCATACTTCATATAATCCATAAATTTAACCTCTTTGTCATTAATGCATCATGACATCATGCACCTTAGACATCAATGAAAACTCTATCATAAATTACCATGCTCAACATATGATCAATATTATCATGTGTATGAATAATTATAAACACCTTCAAATGGCTTAAAAACTCTCCTATGAATTCAAAAACTTTTGTCAAACCTTAACTCTTCAAAAAACCTTTTGAGCTCCAATGGTGACTATCAACATACAAGCTTAAGACTATGACCAAAAAAATTTGATTATAGTATTATTTTTACCTATCCAATACTACATGAAATTATAAAAACTCATTATCATTACCTCTACTAAGTTTTATATCTTGATTATGCCTATAGAGGCCTTAAACTAATTTTTCTCAAAACTAGCTCGTGCGTTACCTGAGTGAATGACTTTTTATGACTAAAATATATCTATAAAAAAATATTGGATACTTATATAGATAATGATCCCTTAAAAATGATATATAAATATTTATATACTCATCATGATAATACTTACCAAAAATGAGAACCTAACTTCTCCTGTAGATGCTCCAAATTCACAAATTTCTCAAAACTAGCAATGGGTTGCCTGTGTGAATGACTTGGAGAGTGTCTCATGTCTATAAAATAATAGTGGATTATTCCCTTGTTATCTGGGAAAAATATATGTCATGAAAACCTAACCTAGGTCATAATAACCCTTTATACCAAATTTAGAGGTTAGATCGCCTCTCTAGCATATTCAACCCTTCAATTTCTCAAAACTAGCCCTAAAACTTATGATTGTGTGTACAATCTAAAACCATTTGCTTGGAATAAAAAAAAGAGTGACCTATAATTATTAGCATCCTAAAGTTCATGGTAAATTTATTTGAATCCTTTAATTTTTTTGAATTTATCCTAGCTAGATCACTTGCTTAATTTAAGGCATCTTACACCAACAACTCTCCTTAGAACTCTAGAACACTATTGTAGGTGATGATTCTAGGTGCTTATGATTGTATGAAACTTTGGCTAGTCAGGTTTATTTCAATATGATCTAACACTTGTGAAAGCTGATGTCATTTTGACATAAATAAGGACTTCATGAAATATATTATCCCATCAATTATGTTGGATCCAACCTCAATCTCATGCTAATGTCTCACTTTCCTAGGGTGGCATTAAGTGTACATTGAAATTTGCATGTCAAAATGAGCTAATGGAGAACCTAAGGTGTATTTAAGAACACTAAAACTTAAAATTTTATCACTCACATTAAGAACTCATTTATAACACTCTTAAGACCTTGAGACTTAATTCAACAACTTAAACCCTAAGAAATCTTGCATACCCTATTATATGGGTTGTGTACCTTGTTGGAATATGTATGGAGGTAGTGAACTTGGTGAATATATAATCACCATTCTTGTTATTCAAGTTTAAAATATCTTCTCAATGACTTATTGAGTTTTTTTACCCTTTAATACCCATACATTCTTTTACTTTAACACCATCATCCACTTCATAAGATTGCTTCACCTTTATAGGATATTTGTAGGTGATGAATGGAGCTTGTAATTGATAGTGAGTTGCCTAGATATGTATGGTGGGTTGTAATGACTCATCCATTGGATATCTCATAATCATTTTTTCTAATTATCTAATTCAAACTCTAAAGATTAGCTTTTACTTATTTCCTTCTTTTACTTTTACCTCATGCCATTGTCTAAGCAAAATGAGGGTGGTTGTATGTCATCATTTCCAGTCTTGTTGTAGGTGGTGATTCCTCTTTGCATACTTGACGATGCTTATTATCAATTTAAAACCAATTCCATATTAGTTTTTCATATATTGGTATACTTTATCTTTGGGAATCTCTTATGACCTACATTACCTTCTTGCATTTGCTCAACAAAACTTCTTTGATGTTCTTCCTTTGGTTGTAGGTGGAGATTTGGGGTATTGGTTGTGTATACTAGGTTTTGAACATCACCTGAGCTAGATTTACCATATCATTGTTCTCAAAGTCTAAGTTGATAGAATTTAGTTAAAATTAAAACCTTTTTTAAACACACCCTTAGCCAACACTTCTAATCACATGTCTTCTCATTATTTGACTTACCATAAATACATAGTCATATAAGTGTTATATGTATTCTCATATGGGAGATGTCTCTCTTCCACTTCTCACTAAGTAATGTATAAGTTTTTGACAAAAAATACAAACATTTAATGTGATTTCTCATATTTCTTAGCATCATCTACACTTTAAAACTTCATGTTAACCTAATTGTTTTTAAATATATGAATGTTTAACCCCTATATAGACTAAGACATGTTGAGAGTTGAATTTCCATGGTGCATGGTTGGTAAAGAACCATTGATACTCCTTCTAAATTGATATTTATCAAAGGAACATGGGTTTTTCACAAGGGTAATTTAATTGAGGAGATATAAGAAAACAAAAGTTACCTTAATTTTCATAAAACTACCTTAGTTTATGTTAATAAGGAAAACCTCCAAACTACTCATCTTTTCTCACTTGCCCTTCATGAATGGATTGGACTAGGTTTCATTAGTTTTTTTATTTTATTTTATTGATGTAAGCTTGTCCTAGTGATATTAAATTTCATTGAGATAACCACCATGGATCACTAAAAAAAAATTCAGTTCAAGGTGAAACTCTAACTATTGTAGGTTATTTTGAAGGCTCATTGATTGTTCCTTTGATGTAAGACCCTTTCAAGTTGCTTTCAAATCTTTAAAGTCTTACTTTTGCCTTGAGATTATTTATAAGATAAATTTAACCACAAACCTTTGGTTAAAGCCTCTTGGAATCCAAATTTAGTGTTTGAAGTGATAACCAAGATGGTTGTAGGTGGTGGTTTTAGGTGTTTTTTAGATGACTAGGACTGCTACCTTATAGTGAGGTAACTCTTCAAGATATCCTTAATCATTTGATGTCCTTCATGAATATTTAATTGTTCCTCTTGATACCATTAATACATATATAAACTAACTCCACTTCAATAATGTACTTGAGCCACATGGAGATGGTTATAGGTGGCCATTTTCACTCCTTAATTACTAATGGAGACTCTTGGATGATCAACCTAGTCTTTGACTTACCTATTTGCCTCTTTGGAAAATGATGTGTTTGACACTTGTTACATATTTAAAACACTTAAAATTATATTTATTGACACCTCTAACATCTTCCATCATTGGTTAAATCTTCATCTAGAATCACCACCTCCACTCACATGTCACTCTTCATCCACTCCTTTATCTATTCCTTCCCTCAGCTTTGTCCTTTCTTCCTACACCCAAGCCTCTACCACCTACCTTTGCCTTTACTAGTTCAATTTTATCCTCTTCCACCACCTTTGGAGTTATTTCATTCCTAAGTTAAGGTAGGCCCCTTTCACTTACTAAAGAATACATACCAAAAAATTATCTATTAGGGTGACCCAAAGGGTTAATAGTGTTGGAACACAACTATCTACTAAGAGGTTAGGGGTGAATTAGTAAAATGATTAAAATTAGTCCTTTAATAATTTGAATGCAAATTAATAAGTATGTGTATAGATAACACACACACAAATAGATACAACACTCAATATACATGGAAAACCCAATATGGGAAAAACCACAGTGATAATAGCTACTAGAATCTACTCTTATAATCCATCCTCACAATCAAAACCCTACTAGTTACAATTTTTAAAGGCATTGACCCTAAGGAGACACCAATCCCTTGATTTAAGAGAACCTACTCTAAGGAAGCACCTACTCCCTAAATGAGCACCAACTCAACTCTTGTAATGGTACCTACTAATCAGATCTATTTTGGAGATACAACTCTAGATTACAAAATAAATTAAAAAATAAATCTAGTTTTATGTTACACACCTATTCTATAACTTCTCATGCTCTGATCTACATCTCTCTTCCTTTCTTTTCCTCTCCACCTCTCTCAATTCAACTCTTTGTCAACACATAGTGTATGTCCTAGATGATGTATATATTCATTGGATCTATGTCTCACATCTTCTCTGAGTTCACACTTGGTTGTTAACACATCATGCTCCATTCTTGGACTGAGTTAATAGTTATTTAATGATAGGTTTCTTTCTTCTTGAATTCACACACCACCACCATGATTCTCTATCTTTTACTATATTTAGCATATACCAAGATCTAGTTTTGATACACATGCCATATTACCTAATTTTGATTAATCACAATGATCTATATCTTTATCTATGTTGTATAATACATCTATCTTGGATGTTTCATCACTTGACTATTGAGATGATCATATCTTTAAATACTGACCATTGATCTTAAGTTTCATGCCATGATTAGATGATCCTCATTTAATTTTACCAACTTTAAAATGCAACCATAAGATCAAGATCTGACCAGCTCACATGATCTATTAGATCTTTACAAACTTATAAATTTATCTTTTCTACTTTAAAATGCATCCATGGATCTGAATATGATAAACTCACATGCTCTATTATATCTTTGTGAGCTTCCAAACTTTAACTCTTCAAATTTAAGTTGTAACCATTGATCTTTGTCTTAGTCTCATAATATTAGGACACTTGATGTTCTTGCATGACTTATGAGCACTTTACTATCATTCCATACACTTGTGATACTTGGCACCCTCACATGACTTCTAGACATTATTGTCAGTGCCTACACTTGTGACAATTGGCATTCTTGTGTGCCTTCTACACATTGTTAATCCCTATACTTGTGATACTTGGCATCCTTGTGTGCCTTGTACACATTGCCAAGCCCTATACTTGTGACACTTGGAATCCTCATGTGCCTTCTATAAATTACTGTCAGTGCTCATACTTTTGACACTTGGCACATTCACATTGATCATTAACTATTTAAATTTGAATCACACTGTAGATCTACTGATCAAACTCCATGATTATGACACATGTCATCAACATGTTCATTCTTAGGTTATTTGACTTATTAAATTTCTTATGCATCATTTGATATTCATAATTCAATTAAGTACTAAATATTTATCAAAATTATACAAATATTAAGGTGAGGACAGTAAATATTAAAGACTTTAATCACTCTTCCAAGTCATTAATCACTAGGTCAAAGGGGTTGGTTACACAATGATGAAGAAGGCTTAAATTATAAATTAAGTGACTAGTTCCCACCTATATCTAATCAATATAAAAATATAAAATACTATGAATCCCATGACAAAAAACCATAGGGTTTTACTGAGAAACACTAGTAATGGCTGAGAACAAAGATAAATCATTTTTGAGCTCATTTCTCTCCATCTAAACTTGCAAACCATATATATATAATGCACTTGAAAAAAAAATAACAGATATTTTATCAAATTTTTTCAAACATCTGGAAATAGTCTCTATAAAAGCGTGATAACTTTATATGACAATATTATAACTTGTGAAATTAACAAACATGATCTTTTCTCCATTAATCTTGTCTGTGACTGATCCTTTGACATCAATGTCATCTATAGTGATAACTATCTCTCTTTTGACATCAATTACAATCATATTTCCAAAAATATCCCCTTTTTTCATTGATGGAAAAATAAATGCTTTGATCTTGTAATACATGCTCTGCTCCTTCTCTAGCATTGACTATACTTGCAATGGCTTCTGATGAACATGAGATGAAGTTATTCATAACAAACTTTCTCCCAATTAGGCAATGGAAAAATTTCATAAACACACCTTGGACACATGTTTCTATCCTTATTTGATAAACATAAATCTTTAATAGAGAACATTTGCACTTTTTCTCCCCCTTTAACATCAATGACAAAGGGACTCTAGCTTTCTCATTATTTGTCTAGATTTTTCTCCTCTATCAAAAAAAGGATTTTGTCCAAAAATATATAACCATAAACTCATTATAAATTTAAAAAACTATTCATACCTAATTTTCCTTTTGTCTCTTATTCTAATGATTAACAAAGTTTCTGTGATCCTCCCCCTAGACTCATACTCTATTACTGAGATCTAGTGGTGTGATGTAGGATTAACCACTCCCAATTTCTACCTCAAATACTCAAATTATTCCTTGAGAAGAGGTTTGGTGAATATGTATACAAATTCATCCTATTTTGGCACATATTTCATTGTGACCTCTTGATTTTCAACCTTTTCTCTTAAAAAGTGATACTTGATTGATATGTGCTTAGTTTTGGAGTGCATCATTGGATTCTTTGATATGTTAATAATACTTTAATTATCATAAAGAATAGAGATAGGTGATTTGTAATCTACCTTGATGTATTTGAGTTTTTTATTCATCCATAATACTTGAGTGCAACATACACTACTTCTACTACAGAAAGAGTAACTGATTCTTACTTTTTGCTTAGCCATGAAACAAGTTTATTTCTAAGGAAAAATACACCACCACTAGTACTTATTCTATCATCCACACTTCCTACCCAATAAACACATATATATGATATTTAATTGAAATATTCATATTGAGGATATCATAGGCCATAGTTAATTGTACTCTTGATATATCTAAATATTCTTTTCACTACATTGGCATGTGATTCTTTGGGAGCATCTTGAAATCTTATAAACATGCACATTGATTACATGATATCTAGTCTTGTTGTAGTTAGATATAACAAGATATCTATGATTTATATATACAAAGTATAATTTTCATCAAGGGACTCATCATTTTTTCTCAGCTTACATCTAATTATCATGGGAGTACCTACTAGTTTTCTATCTTCCATTCCAACCTTCTTGAGAATTTCCTTAGCATACTTGGTTTGAGATATAAATATCCCTTCATCAGATTATGCTATCTATAGACCAAGGAATAAATAAATTTATCCAAGAATAGAAATCTCAAACTCATTATGAGTTTGAGTAGCAAGTTCTTTGTATATTCTATTATTGCTACCACCAGAATTGATATGATCTACATATACAACAATAATTAAAATATGCTTGCCTTCTAATTTGAAGTACACATTTTTATCTCTACAACCTTTATTGAATCCTTATTATTGTAGGTACTAGTATAATCTTGATTACCATGATCTAGGTGCCTATTTTACAACATACAGAGCTTTCTTCAGTCTATAAACATAATGTTCTAATAGCTGAAAACCTTTAGGGTGTTCTATGTAGAATTCCTCTTCTAAGTTCCTATTTAAGAAAGTAGACTTAAAATCCATTTGATATACTTTTAATTTATTATAAATAGAGAATGATAGAAACATTATTAAGGCTTCTAATCTAGAAAATGGAGAAAATGTTTCCTCAAAATCTATGTCTTTAACTTGTGTATATCTTTTGCACACCAATCTAGCCTTATTCTTTATAACAATTCCATCCTCAATGAGTTTGTTTCTAAAGACCCATTTTGTTCCTACTACATTATTATTTGAAGGTCTTGGAACTAATTCCTAAGTTTTGTTCTTTTCAATTTTTCTTAGTTCTTCTTCCATGGCTTTTAGCCAATTCCCATCCTTTCTATCTTTAACATAGTTGTTAGGCTCAATTTCAGATATCAGAGCATAACTTACTTGTTCCTTATTCATTGAAACTATTATCCTTATCTAAACTCCTTCATTTTTATTTCCAATTATCTACTCTATAGGATGATCCTTTTGAATAAATATTGTAGGTGGCATTTCATTTACTTCCTCAGACTCTTCATTAGCTACTTCCTCTTTATATTATGATTCTTCTTCAAGATGTCTATGTTAGGTTTAACATGTTTCAAGCCTTCATTAACATTGAAATTTATACTCTCTAAAATACTCTATATCATTGTTTTGTAACATATGTAGGATTTTCTTTGGGTTTAATAACCAAGAAATATTCCTTCATCACATCTTGATTTAAAGATTCCCAACTTATCTTTTTTCTCTGGATGTATCATTTACTACCAAACAATTTAAATTACTTATCAGAGGTAAGTTTTCCATACCAAATTTCATAGGGGGTTTTATCACTATTTACCCTTAGTTTAACTCTATCCAAGATATATGTTATTATTTATACTACTTCTCTCTAGTAACCATCAGGTAACTTGGCCTCTTTTAGTATTGTTCTAGTCATCTCCTTGACTTTTCAGTTCTTTCTTTCAAAAACTCCATTCTACTATGGAGTTCTTATTATAGATTAATTACTTTTGATTCCATGCTTCTCATATTATTCTATGAACTTATTTGGGGTGAATTAACCACCTCTATCAGATCTAAAGCATTTGATTTTTCATCTAATCTCATTCTCTACCATGGCTCTAAAGATGTTGAATCTTTCAAATTCCTTAGACTTATCCTTCAAAAAGGTTACCCATGTCATTCTTGAGTAATCATCTATATCAACATGACTTATGTATCTCCTTTGGATCCTATTGTCTTAGTAGGACCACAAAGATCAATATGAACTAACTCTAAAGGCTTTGTAGTTACATACTCCTATGTTTGAAATCTAAATCTTGTTTGCTTTCCTTACTGACATTCCTTGCAAGTAGTGTCTATAGGTTTGGGTATCTTAAGAATATGTCTAACACACTTATTTGAGATCACTTTTACTAGGTTATCAAATTTGACATAACCCATTCTTCTATGACATAACCAACTCTCATCAATATTTACTACCAGGAAACTATTACCATTCACTTCACTTAGATTATAAATATTGATTTTAGTTCTTTTCCCTTCTACAAATAATCTTCCAAATGTCCTTATCTTAAATTCTTATTTATTAAATGTGACCTTATATCCATTGTCACACATTTGGTTGACACTTTGTAGATTGTGTTTCAATACTTCAACATAAAGGACATCATGTGTAGGTAGTTTTAAATCTATGTTAAAGGTTCCTTTACCATGAATTTTTATTATAGTATTATCTCCAAAGATGATAGATCCTTCCTTACATTTACTTTGTTTGATGAACTTGATCTTGTCACTAGTCATGTGTTTTGAGAAACCACTATCTATTACCCACAAATTTTGCTCCTTGACATGGAGTGTAGTTTGAGCAATCATAGATTGTGAAAATTTATGATATTTCACTTTATACATGTCCTTAGGTTTCTTATTTGTCTTATTTTTCCATTTTTTAGAGATTTTTGAACCTTTCTTCACACTGGGAGGCATGATTTTCTTTTTACTTTTTATTTTTGGTCTTACAAAATTTGTTCTACATTGTTTAGCTATGTGACCAAAATTATGACCATTATAACATATTACATTTGTATCTAAAAAGGGGGAAAATGGATTTTTGATTATACATTTTGTTATCCATTTAGGTATAACCCTACATTCACTATCCCTTTGACCAAAATAATTATAGGTATAATAATAACCATAGAAAAATGAGGAATACCTGGTCATAGAATTTATTTGTGTAGGATGAGGAAATATTCTTAACTATAGCTTCTTCAAGTCTTTCACCCTTATGTAACCATCTACATCAGCTACCTTTTTGTTCTACATCTTCCTTGAGTTTACAAGGATTGACTCATTATTTTTATTCTTTTCTTGAAGCTTCTTTTCTCCTTCAACTTTCTTCACATCAACAATGTTTGTGTTTGTGTTTGTATTTGTATCTCTAGTGGCATTATTTCAATATTTTTCATTCTTTCTTCTTAATTCTCCTTCTACTTTGAATTTGTCATATAAGTTTATAGATGTACTAGTTATGGGACTTTTCCATTTAAAACCAAGACCAGATTTCTATTTTAATGGTTTTTGAGACTTGATCAATTCATTAAGAATTTATGAACCTCCTTTTAGCTTCAAACCTTTATTCATTTATTCTTTAGATTTTTTAAGTTCTTTTCTCAAAGCCAATATTTTTTATTCTAACTTTATGCATTCACTGGATTTAGATTATAGTTCAAATTTGACTACATATTCTATTCTTTTAGCCTCTTCAACTTACGTATTTAGGCTAATTACCATATGATCATATGTTTCAAGAATTTTAGATACTTTTTAAATCTCCTTTTTTCCTAATTCTTCTACTTTGATTTCTCTTTTCTTATCTTTTCAATTTCATCTATAGCACAAATGAGTTCACCCTCTAGATCCACTTCTCCTTTCTCTTCTTCATCTGAGTCTTAAACTTATTCTTTTTCTTGATCCATAAAAGCTAATTCTAATGTCATGAATAAGAGTTCATTTACCTTAGCCACAAAGGCACAATCATGGTCATCATCTAAGCTATCACACTCATCCAATGAATCACTATCATATTTTATGTACAATCCCTTCTTATTTTTAAAGAATTTCTTCTTCTTGGATAGTGAGGTTTAATATTTTTACTATCCTCTTCTTGCTCAGAGTTATCCTTTTTGTTATAAGGGAAGTTAACATTAAAATGTCCTACCTTACCATAGTTAAATAATTTAATGGGTAACTTACCTTTGTACTTTATAGACCCTCTTCTTAATTTTTTAACAAAGTTGGCTTCTTCTTCATTAGTCTACTTAGATCTAGATGTAGCTGCTTCTAATTTTACTTATTTGGTTACTTTAAATGAAACTTCTCTCTTGAAAGTATTTGCTTATCTCATTCTCATGTCATAGGTTATGAAGGTTCTATGCAACTCATCAATAATGAGTTTATATATATATATATATATATATATATATATATATATATATATATATATATATCTTGCCTCCTTTATTGCAAATATTTTGGAGTCATACTTTGATGTCAGAGATCTTAAGAACTTTTTTAAAATGACCAAATCTTTCATCTCTTCTCTAATGCCTTTGATTGCATTAACTATTTTATCTACTCTAAGGAGATAGTCTACAATTATATCTTCTTCATTCATTTTAAAACTTTCAAATTTGCCTTTGTATGTTTGTAGTTTGGTAGGATTTTCATTATCATAAAATTCATAGATGTTATTTAATGTGTTCAAGATATCCTATGCATTTTTACAATGTATTACTTTGACAAACTCTGAGTTAGACAATCCACAAAGGATAGAATTCTTTGCCTTGGCATTAATTTCATATGCCTTCTTTATAGCCTAATCAATAGGAGTTATAGTAGGAGATTTATATCCATTTACAATAGACATCCACACATCAAACCATAATGAAAACAAACATTCTTCCATTATAATTCTCCAAAATACATAGTTTGATCCATCAAAGAGAGGTTCTTTTTTTTAGGAAGAGCCTTATTGACTGGCCATTTTTTTCACTATCCAAGGTCTACCTAAGTTAATTAAGCTTATTCTAAGAAACCACTGCTTTGATACCAAATTTTAGAACATAAATATCTACTAAGATGGGGGGGGTGAATTAGTAGATTGATTAAAATTAGTCTTTTAATACTTTTAATAAAAATTAAAAAGTATATGTAGATATCACACACATAAATAGACACAACACTCAATGTATGTGGAAAACTCAATATAGAAAAAACCATAGTGAGAATAGATATTAGAATATACTTTTCTAATCTAGCCTTATAATTAAAACATTACTAGTTACAATGTTTAAGGGCACCGACCCTAAGGAGACATCAATCCCCTAATTTAAGAGCACCTACTCTAAGGAAGCACATCATCCCTAACTGATCACCAACTCAGCTCTTCTGATGGCACCTACCAATCAGACCTATTATGGAGATACAACTCTAGATTACCAAATTTATTCAAAAATGAATTTAGTTCTATGTTATAAACATGTTCTATAACTACTCATGCTCTATTATGAATCTCTCTTCCTCTCTTTTACTCTCTACCTTCTCAATTCAACACTTCATCAACACATAGTGTATGTCCTATATGATGTTTATATGCATTATATCTAGGTCTCACATCTTCTATGAGTTCACACTTGGTCATTAAAACTTCACACACCATTATTGGAATTAGTTCATATTTATTTAATGATAGGTTTACTAATTTTTGAATTCACACACCACCACCTTGATTCTCTATCATTTATTATATTTAGCTTATATTAGGCTCTAGTTTTGATTCATATGCCATATTACATAATTTTGATCAATCTCAATGATCTATATCATTCTCTATTTCATATAATGCATATTTTTTAGATGTTCCATCAATTGATCATTGATATTATCATATATTTAAATACTAACCATTGATACTAAGTTTTGTGCCATATTTTGATGATCCTCATTCAATTTTCCTAACTTTAGAATACAACCATTAGATCAAGCTCTAACAGGATCATGTACTTTGTTAGATGTTTATGATATTTTAAACTTTAATGTTTCTACTTTAAAACACATATATTGATCTAAATCTGACCTACTCATGCACTCTATTAGATCTTTATGAGATTCCAAACTTTAACTCCTTAAGTTTAAGTTGTAACCATTGATTTTTATCTTAATATCATGAGATTAGGACACTTGGAACTCTCATGTGTCTTATAAGCACTTTACTATCAATCCATGTAATTGTGACACTTGGCACCATCACATGCCTTTTGCACATTTCTATTAGGGCCTACAATTATGACACTTGGCACTCTTATGTGCCTTTTACAAATTGTCAGTCCCTATGCTTGTGACACTTGGCATCCTCACGTACCTTTTACACATTATCATTCCCTATTATTGTGACACTTTACATATTTTCATTCATTTTTAAAATTACTTTTATTTCTCACACTTGTGATACTTGTCACCTTTGCATTGATCATTGACTATTTAACTTTGAAGTATAACATAGATCCTGCTCAAGCTCTGTGATCATAATACATGTCATCAACACATTTATTCTCAATTTATTTGACTCATTTAATTTGTTACACATCATTGGATCTTCATCATGTGATTAAATTCTTACCATTAATCAAACTTAGATAAATATTAATTTAAGGGATTAGTAAATATTAAAGTCTTTGATCATTGCTCTGAGCTGGTAATCACTAGGTTGAAGCAGTCGATTATACAATTATGAGGAAGGATTAAGTTATAACTTAAGTGACTGGTTCTTACATATATCCATTTAATATAAAAATTGAAAATAATATGAATTCCATGACCAAAAACTATAGGGTTTTACTAATAAACCCTAGTAATGGTTGAGAACAAAGATAAATAATTTTTTAACTCTTTTCTCTTAATTGAACCTGCAAACCATATATTTTAGATGCACTTTAAAAATCCATAATATATCTTTTATCAATTTCTTTGTAAACATCTAGAAAAAGTCTCTATAAAATCATGTCAACTTTATATGATAATATTATAACTTGTGCAATTATGAAACATGATCTTCTCTCCATCAATCTTTCTTGTGATTGATCCTTTGACATAAATGTCATCCATAGTGATAACTATCTCCATTTTGACATCAATGGTAATCATATTTCCATCAAATAGGAGTTTGATATGGAAATTAAGATCATAAAGAAAGTTCTTATGTAGAGTTTCACTCAAGAAGGAGACCTAATGGTGTGGAGTGTAACAACACCACTAGGTTTTACTAGAACAAAATAATTTTAAAAATATATTACACAAAGTCATATTATATATTTCACTATGAAAAATCTAATTAAGTGATATTTAATTAAATATATAAAAAATCATGAAAAATTCTAAATAAATAATAAATATTGCATTTAATTCATTAATGTAATTATATTAACTTAGCCATGACTGATACTACATTATATCCACTATTATAGAAGTACAATGAATAAATAGTATAGTTTCAACAATAAATAATATCTTAAATAATAATCACAAAACAATATATACTAATATGGTGTGTGCATGGGATTCTAATTTTGCTCTCTATCATCCCCTAATGCCTCCATCTACACCATCCTCTCTGATGATGCTCTCCCTCTATCATATTATGAGGGATTGATCTATACTACATATGCCTCATAAAAATGAAGGTAGTTAGCTCAAAAAATGATTATATCTATACAATACTAATATATAACTAAAAGACATTATCATAAAGTAAAAACATAAAAGTACATCTATCTCATAACAAATCAATCATGTGCATTAAGAAATATACAACTATCCCATAGTCAGCATATTATATAAATATTAACTAAAAAATAATTAATAAGATAATAACCATAATAAACCATGGATAAAATAGGTTATTCATCTTAAAGATAAATTGGGATGTGACATCCTCCCCCCTAAAGCTAGTCATCATCTTGATGACATTTATTCTAACATAAGTTTTGAATTTATAACATTATTCAATAGAAAATAATATAATATGCAATATTAAATCAAGTAAAAAAAAGTGGAAACAACCTATAAAACTCATCATAGTCCTCCCAAGTGGCACTATCTTTAGAATATTAGTTCCAATAGACCTTACATTATGACACTTCCCTATTATGCAAACTAAGTTGCTTAGTGTCATTTATTTTGATTAGTTCTACCATGAACACCATAGTATATACAACCTATAAAGCATTCCAATATAACACTTTTTAAGGATTAAAAACATAATTTTTAAGATAGGACACATGAAAAACACTATTTAAAAGAGCTAGAGTTAGTGGAACTACAATCCTATACATTATAGGATTGACCACTTTCAAAACCTTGAAGGGTCCCACATATCTTGATGAAAATTTATGTAACTTCTCAAATTTAATAGATATTTTCTTATGCTTAACTCATATAAACAATTTATCACCAATAAAAAAATTTCCTTGTTGATCTCTTTATATCAACATATTTTTATGTCTATCACTAGCCTTAGCCAGCCTTTACCTAATTTCCTTGAGTTGATCTTCCATTTTTAAAAGCATCTCAAGAGAAAAGTTTACCTTATCTTCTAACATATTGCAACTGATTAGTGTTCTACACTTGCTTCAATTAAATGCCTCAAATAGAGCTATATTCAATGTTAATGAGTATGATTTATTGTAAGCAAAATCAAACAATGGAAGGTACTCCTCCCACTTATGTTGATAATCCATGAAATATATGAGAATGAAATATTTTAAAATTTGATTAATTCACTCTATCTATCCATTAGTTTCTAGGTGATAAGCAATATTAAAATTCAATTGCATACCTAATGTTGAATTTAGATTCAACCAAAATCTAGAAGTCATATTTAGATCTTAATCTAAAATAATCTTCTATGGAAAACTATGCAACTGATACACCTATTTCATGAATCTCTTTGGAAGCATAGGTACATCATATATCAAGTTACCTAGTATGAAGTGCATTACTTTGGTTAGTTTGTCAAGTACAATAAAGATCATACCATGCCAATTCCATGATAATGGAAACCCTTGGATAAGTCCATGTTAATCACATTTCAATTCCATTATGGTATATCATTTGAATATAATAATCCAAATGGATGCACATGTTTAAATTTCACATGTTGACATCCCAATCAACAAGACACAAAATCTATTACATCTCTATTGACTCTTTTCTACAAATAGAGCGATCTTAGTTTAACCATGAGATTGGTTACTATTGGATGTATTGAATATTGGGAATTGTGTAATTCCTTTAGCATCATGTTCCTCAAATTCTATTTATCAGGCACATCCATCCTACCTTTGTACCATAAAATACCATCACTTTCTAGCTTGAATCCTTTATACCTAGGATTATAACCATTTTTAGCTAATTCTTTCTTGATCTCATCATAAAATTCATCCCCTAGAAATAATTTGATTACCAGATATTGGAAAGTACTACTCATAGTAGCCACAACTTTTATGCACCTCCTACATATTAGAGCATCAAATAATTTATTCTCCTTACCTTTGATATAATTAACATCAAAATTATAATTAAATAAGAAATATAACCATCATCTATGATGAACATTTAGGTTTAGTTGGGTGAACATGTACTTGAGGCCTAAGTTTTCAATCCTTAACTTAAATAATTTCCCCAATAAATAATGCCTCCAAATTGCAAATCATGCATAATTATTATAAGTTACAAATCATGAGGGGTATAATTCACCTCATATGGACTCAATTTCATAGACTCATAGGTTATAACTAAGTAATAATGCATAATAACTTCTCATATTCCATCCCCAAATGCATCAGTGATCATGGATAATTAACCATTAGGATCGAGAAATCTTAGCACTGATGCTGAAGTAAGCCTAATGTTCATCTCCTAAAAGGATATCTCCACATGATTCTTCCACTAAATAGAGGAAATTAGATTAGTTATTTTAGAGAAATTTAGAATGAATTTCATGTAATAGCATGCTAATCCCATGAAACTTCTTATCTCATTCACATTCTTTGTCATTGGACACTCCATTATGGCTTGTATCTTTGTTATATCCAAAGAGATACCATTTGCATAGATAATATGTCCCAAATAATGCAATTTATTTTTGAAAAATACATATTTAGACAACTTTTCATACAACTTGTGCTTTTTCAAATGATGCAAAAAATAGTTATAGATGGTGTAGACATTATTCCTCATCCTTGGAATAAATGAGGATCTCATCTAGAAAAATCAAAATGAAAAGATCTAGATAATCTTTGAACACACTATTCAAGATTCATAAATATGACTAGATCATTTGTCAACCCAAATGGTATCACTATGAATTGATAATGCCCATATCAAGTTTTGAATGTTGTTTTTAGATTATCATCACCATGTATTCTCAACTAATGATGACCTACTCTAATATCAATCTTATAAAAGATTGTTTCCCCTCACATTTGATCAAAGAGATAATCAATGCATGTGAATGGATATATGTTCTTGATCATCAATCTATTTAACATCTTATAATCAATAGATAGTTAAAGATTGCCATCCTTATTTTTGAGAAAGACAATTGATCCACCACATGGTGAAACACTTGGTCAAATCATCCATTTTGATAACAAATCCTTAATTTATGCCTTTAACTCAACCAATTCAATGGTTCTCATCCTATATTACACCCCAAACTATGGTTCTGATATTGTTATGATATAAATTAAGAAATTAAACTCATGCTTGGGTGGTAATCTTGGTAATTCCTTTAGAAACACATTGTAAGATTTTCTTAAAAAAGGATGATCATTAATGGATAGTTCCTTAGATTCCTCCATCACATTTATCTTAATGATAACTTCCTAACATGTCTTTATTAGAGATTTTTTAATTTGAATTACAAAAATTTGACTTAGATTCAACTCCTTTCTCTCACCCTAAAGTTGTGTCTAATTTATAAAATCATCTTAACACTCAACCTTATTAGATAATAGTCAACCTTAGATTTATGCTTAGTATGCTAATTGAATCTTAGGATCACATAATATGACCCTAATAGTGTAACATAAATATCCACTACTATAATGAATTTAGGCAACCTAATGTCTACTTCAACTAAACACTTATCAAATTTAACCTTAGACTCATTACCATATTATACCAACCATGAATTTTCCATAACTCCAACTTTTATAGATAATTTACTAATCATTCTAGGAGGAATAAAACATTATGTATCTCCCATGTCAATCAAAATATAAACTAGATGATCAAACAAAAAAATTGATGCTTTTATGGGTGAAGCTTAATACTTAGCCTAATGATTATCAATAGCTACATGAATGCTTTATTGAAATTTACCCTACTAAGGAGTAGAACCCTTGTTCTTTGAATTGTCCTAAGGACATTATCAAACATAATGGTTACCTCCACATATGAAGTAACCACAAACTAGTCCTTTCTTATCAAACTATTAGTTTTCCTTGAAACCACCCTTGAAACCATTACCAAGTTTCCTATTCCTTGAACTACTATTGATCTTGGAATTTTGATTCTTGAACTAGATTTTGTATTCTCCACTCCTCTACTTCTAGTTCTTATTTTTTAAAGTTGGTTTATAACTTCCAAACATTTTCTTAAATGTATCTCTAACTTGGGAAAAAGATTTTAGTTTATGTTTCTATTTGACTACCTTCTTGAAGACTTGATCCATGTTAGATGGACGATGCATATATAATTCAAAACTAATTTGGGGTTTTAATCCCATGATGAATTTCCTAATCTTTAACCTCTTATTCACATTATACTGAGGTACATACTTAAATATCTTGGTGAATTGATCCTAGTATTCATTCACCAATAGGTCTCCTTGATTAAGATTCTAAAAATATTTAAGCTTATGATCAAAGCACAACTATGGAAGGCATCATGACCTAAATAATTTCACAAAATATTCACAATTGGTGGTGGTAGAATCAAGGTTCATTTCAAGTTTCTTGTTTACCCACTAAGTTATTTCTTCACCAACAAGCTGATAAGATCCCAAGTCTACATTCATGACTTTAGAGTAATTCTAAATCTCTAAATATATCTCCATATTTATCAACCATAATTCAGATCCATCTCTTAATATAATTCTATAAAAATTGGGTGGATTCCAATTTTTCATGTTTCATGCCAAATATATATCTACTCAAGCTCTTACATCTTATGGTACATCCTCATGCCTCTGCTCTTGAGGATGTTCATACTTAGTATGATGTTATTTAGGTTCTTCTTGATCATTTTACTCTACCTATCCATGCACTTCCTATTCTAAGGGAATTATTTGGTCTCTAGTCTCTTGCATGATTGTGAGGATTTGATCCAACTTCATAGCTTTCTCAATGATAAAATTATTTGGATTAATTATGGGATTGGTATTCGAAGTAACCTCACCTCCTAGTCTAGTGTGCACCATTATTATTCCTACTTAACAAGATAATAATTTTGCATTATCTAACATATTAAGTCCTATATTTTGAGTCTTGAATCTAATACCATAATGTAACAACCCTAATAGGTTTTACCATAATAGATTATTTTTAAAAATTAATTACACATATTAATCTTATGTATTTCACCATGATAAATCTAATTAAGTGATATTTAACTAAATTAATTATTCTAGTTAACCATAAGGTTTATAGCTAATCCACTTAGATAAATATCACCATGAAAAAATATAACAAATCATGAATAATGTTGAATAAATAATAAAGACTACATTTAATTCACTAATGTAATTATACAAATTAAGCCATGACTGATACTACATTATAAACAATACTATATAATTACAATGAATAAATATTACATTTTCATCAATAAATAATATCTGAAATAATAATCACAAAACAAGTATACTACTATGGTGTGTGCATAGGTTTCTAGTTTTCTCTATCTCATCCCCCAATGTCTCCATCTACATCATCCTCTCTAATGATACTCTCCATCCATCATACTTTGAGGGATGGATATATCCTATAACCACCTCAAAATAATGAAGGTAGTTATCCTGAAACATAATTATATCCATAAAATATTATTGTATAACTAAAAATCATGATCATAAAGTACAAAATATATAAGTACAACTATCTCATAGAAAATCAATCATTTAAATTAATCAACATATAATTATCCCATAATTAGCATATGACATAAATTTAAATTAAATAGTTTTTAATCAAATAACAACCATAATAATCCATGGATTAAATATGTTATTTATCTTAGAGATAAATTAGGATGTGATAGGAGGAATAAACATTATCTATTCTCACTCACCAATGTGAGGACATCTAGTGTGGAGGATAAAATGGTCGAATACCATGTATCAATGCTCTAGGATACTAATGAACTAATTAATAAGCTCATAAAAGACATGAGAGAGTAAATAATATCATATATAAAGAGAAATTTCCCAATAAATTTGATTGGTCAATTTGTATATGTCCTTGAAAAATTATTTAAAACTCTTGAAGAGGTGACTAGATCCCCTTTTACCAGTAAAGAGCATCTCTAGTGCACTCAAGTATACTTGGAGAGGTTTTTCCACATATAAATTAAGTGAAGTAAACTAATTATAATTATTCATAAGGGAGTTTTCTCATATATTAAAATCATGACTCTAAGAGACTTAAACCTATACCAAAATTATGCTAGTAGCATGATAACTTCCATTAAGGAGTGGTTGGCTATGGTGCAAATAGTGATTGAGCCTTTAGAAATGAGTAAGGAGAAAATGATGACCTATTTCAAATATATCAATGTCACTATCTTATTTCACTTGGATTACACCTTGTTTGATAAAGAGGAATTTGAATTCCACATGGCCCAGTTTAACTAGGTCATGTGGAGGAAGGTGGTGAGAGACTACAAAGTTGGAGGCAAATTAATTCTGGAGTTGAGAGCTAATTAACAACTAGCATCAACCAAGTGTTGGAGGATAAATTATCCCTATAATCCCCACTCTATGTCTATGAGTATCTTTTAGCCCAAGTTGAGGTATTTTTTTAATATTTACTAATGAATCGTGACAAGTTAGATTGGGAATTCAACTTGGTTGTGGTTATATACACGTAATATTTTATAACTTGATCAATTATTGATTATTTATCTCTTACAATAACCCATAGAGACTCAATATCTATAAGTGCACACCTTAAATAGTGCACTGAGAAAGGGTTGGGTAGGCCATTGGTGCTTCATAAGATTGTCTTTCCATATAACTCCACTTGAAACCAAAACAAACCTCTTTTATAGATGTCCTTAAGATTTGACACCTCCCTTACACAATCCTTCAAGGAATTCACTACCTCAAATAGACCCTAACCAATAAAAAATACCCTTTTTTCATTTACCAAATAAATTCCACTTGGGCCAACCCTATTATTAAAAATAATCATATTACAGGACTAGGTCAGCCCCAAACAACCTAGTCTAAGACCTAACTGCTTCCTTTATTAAGGAATAGGGTTGATTGGGCTGACTCTATCAACTAAAACATAATATTTTTTTAGGGTTAGATACAAATATATAAACACATCCTTTTTTTCTATTTTCATTCTAGATAGATAAAGATAATCTTTCATTTATGCATCTACTTATCCACCATTCTACTTGAGGATACATTTCTTAGGGTTTCATACTTATTTTGAAGAGAAGAATTTTGTCTTTTGGGAGAAGTATTTTAGATGCATATGAGAATTCATGTAGCCTAGATCTAACCTATATTTTTTATCCTTAAAAACCAAAAAAACCTCTTATAAAGCACCATTAGCGAAGGGATATATTGAGGCTCATTTGGTTGATATTCAAGATAAGTATTCATAACTCTTGATCCTCTTTAATAAGTAGATAAATTTTCATGTGTTAGATTATGAATTTATTTATCTCTATGTGCATTAGGATTACCTCTACATTGACTTGAGTAGATTTATTTTTTTCATGTTTAAATTTATGCTTATTACTCCCATTTTGTGCCACATGATTTGGTGAGCACTAGATTATATTTATTTTACTTTTCATTTACTTTGATTGAGAAACATAGGACCGAGAAAGGTTTATTTTATTGTATTGTTTGAATATAGGCTTTGTAACCCTCTCTATTAATATTTTGTAGTAAGAGACCCTTTATTTAGGTCTATAAGATCCATATTGGTCATAAACCTAATTGTTTAAGTGTAACAAAAAATGAAATGGCTAGTGTGATTAATCTTCTCTGAGCTACGATTGATTTGTAGATCAACTTCACTTTCCCTTGTATACATTATAATAAACCTGACATGAACAAACCCTTGAAATTTTTATTTCACACATTAATTTATTATCACTTATTATTTACTTAATTTTTACATCATTATATTAAATATATCAACTCAATCTAACATTCTATGCACAAGTTTAACAACTAGTTACTCTGATCAATTCTATATTTCTTTGTACATGTCATCTTAAACCATAGGTAATTGGATCGATTGACTCAACTCAATTATCTAATTTACATATAGTTTTTAAAGATCAATCAGCCTAGTTCATAGTTTTAACATAGTCACTCCAATTGATTTTGTATTTATTAGTGTAGGTAATCTTCAACCACAAGTATTTGGATTGATCGACTCAACTTATTTTACCACTTTACATACAATTTTTAAAACTCAGTCAACTTAATCAAATATGTTATTAAGATAAAAAAATATTCATCTAGATGACACAATATAAAAATAGTAATATTAGCACCATAAAAATCATCAAGTTTATTCTCACCATCTTAGTCATTTATTTTCTTCATTATAGTTCTATTTTTTACAATTTTTAGTCTATAAAATTATAAATCTAGAGTGAACAAATTCATTTAGATCAACATAGTTATGTAAAATTTGTTATTACCAAGAGGCTCATTTAACTTATTTGAATATGTTTTTATGGATCTTATTTCAATAGACAATATCAACTTAGTTAATTATGTTATATACTATTTTCATACTTGGTCATCTATATTGATCTTGTATTCTTCAAGCAAAGGAATTAACTCATCTCATTGGTAATTAATTCACTTTTCATTTTTTTGTTTGATTAGAGTAGCATAAAGACTAAATAGGAAGTTTTAACTTATCAATTTAGTCACACTATTATTCTTTTATTCACACACTTCCAAACCACATAATATCAAAAAGAATTAAACAAATTCTACCCAAGGTCTATGTACTTAGATTTCATCACCAAGGGGGAAGCTGACTCAATTTTTTAGTTGAGTATAAATACGTGATTGATGGTATATATGGTAAAATCACTCGATACCCTTATCACTATGGGATTATGAAGTGAGAGGGTAGGCCCCAATACCAATCAAGTACCAACACCAATATAGATCCCTTTTAGCCTTAACTAATTGAAACCATCCTTAAGTTGAATTTCTAGTTCCTTTTTACAACCACATTTCTATCATATTCATTTATAAAATTTATAATTTAAAACATCAAGAACATTCACATATATTAGCATTTCTATTTTTTTACTTGCTCTCTAATAAGTGTATGTTTTATTGTAATACTTGTATTAGCCAACAATGGTACAAGGTTTTTTCTATGTGTTGTAAGTAGATCAACTAAATTAACCCATTTCCTATGTCTTTATTTCAAATATTCAAAAAATAATACTAGATTAACTTAGATATCAAAACATATCTTTACCTTTAGAACACAGTCAATTTGCTCGACTATGTCTCTTATAATTTATATTTTTCCATAGAACATAATCACTTTATCCAATCCAATCTTTTAAAAACTATTTTTTTGTTTATTTTTCAACACATAGTTGACCTATCAACTATGTGTATTTCATACTCCCTCAATATCACCATTTTTCAAACATATTCGACTAGTTTAACTATGTCTTTTATAGCCTATCATGTCTACTATCTTATAATATAGTGTCGACTGGTTTGACCTAGTATCCTATAAGTTAGCCTTAATTTTACTAGGTTTTTAATTTCAGTCCATCATGAATTTATTATTTAAGGATAATACAAAATTGAAAAAAAAAATGATGATATTTACAAATCCCAATAGGGTTCCTAAGACACATCTTGTGGCACCCACTATGGATTAAATCAATGACCATGTTTCCACTTATACCACCAACTAAAATACCCCTCTCCATTCTTGCTTGACTCTTAACCCCTATTTTCTTTAGAATATGAGTGTGATATTGAATACACAACTAAATTCTCTTTTTCATCAATTAAAACCCTCAAAATAGAGTAAAAGACCCTAAAACCATTTATAATCTCATGATGGGACCTCATATAGGAGAACCCCATTCACCTTCCACTAGATTTTCCCAAGGATTTAGGGCAAGCCCTTTATTTTAATCCCAACCTTTCCCATCTATAATTTCTCCTTCCTACACCATGACATCATACTCTATGTCTTCTTCTACCTCCATGCCAAGTATTTTTACATACATGATAGGTTCAACTTCTAGTGGGGATATTCAAAATATCCACATACCTAACCATGCTACTATTACTTATTTTACCACCAATGCTTCTATTGCTACCAATGTTAATCATGCCACTAGTGTAGTGCACACTACTACCAAATCCCATGCTCATAGTGCATCTCAAGCTATTAATACCTCACATAGTACTAATACATTATATGATGCATCCATTAGACAACATGTTTCTCAAACTAATCAAATTTTAGTACAAACACTTAACTAAATGCATACTTTTCAAACTAATAACTAAAATTAGATGATGAAAATTCAAAATCACCTCATACATCCCCAAAACCAACCTCACCATGTTCCATGGTGATTATAAATTACTAATTACCCACCCCACCCCCTTAGGGATTCACATGATAACCACATACCATAACCTACACTTATCAAGAAATATATCAAACATTTACAAAATGAACCTTTAGTACCTTTAATTACCAACATTGACATAGGAGGTATCATATCCACCCTCACTTGTAATAGATCCACATATCCTACCTTGCATCTAAAAACATTGTAAACCTTCACAAAGATTGGGTTAAGCTTAATAATTTTTCTACCACTAAACTCTTAGTTAAAATTCTTTTAGGAGATACCTTGGATGGTATAATAAATTGAAAACCCACTCTATTACTAACCAAGAATACTTGGTTAAATCACTTGTCCATGAATTCCAAACTAATGATCTTCCTAGAAATATATTAGCTCATTTTATAAATTATAAAAAACTCAAAATTGAAAAAACACAAGTCTTCATCAAACTATGGAAAACTTTGTCTAATAAATATGAGCATAATATGGTAGATGACAACCTCTTAAACTTATTTACCAATGATCTCCACCTTAAATTATAATATTGTGTTAGTACTATTTATCTAAAAACTTTAGAATAAGTTATTGACCAATCCATATGACAAGACTTCCTCATGTGTCATTTTGAACCAATTCAACCTACAATGGGAACTTACATGCTTATCAAAAATAAAAACCATCATGTAACCAATGATGGTGTTGGAAACACTTATGACACCATACACAACATCCAAGATATTTATCCAAAAACCACCATGGATCATGTTTCTCTCCCTAACAATAATTATAATCATAATCCTACATATTCTTAAAATAATCATACTAATGTCCACAAACCATTTCATCTGGCAAAAAATTAAAAATGTCTTCCAAGACCTCTACCATAATACCTTGACCCAACTCATCCTATGAAATCATGGTATGATCCAATTTTTTTTTTTTGGTTTCATACAAGTGGGGCCATTCTCATGAGACTTAAAGAAAACTAAGAAATATTTCTATGGATTTTCTTCTTGGTCCTAACTTTTAGCATGAATCCCTTATACAAAAATGTCAAAAAGATTATGATAAATCACTTAAATCTCATGAGACCCAAAATAAAAATCATTATTTAAATCAAGATAATTCTTATTTAAATATCTACAAGGATACCATTCCTAATCACCAAGATAAAATGTACTAATCTACCCCTACTAGTAACTATGAACAAGGAATCCATAGAGGGGATATTAGTATAGTAACCTAATAAGAACAAACACACTAAACAATAAAACCTCTAGCCTATACACTAGGGAGAGTATAGGTAAGAAAAATTCAATGAAAATACAATTATAAAATAAAATAAATCATCTTTTTACCTTCCTTGTAGCTCCAAAATGGCTTGTTGAATTGCCTTTCTTGAATATGTGCTCAAGCAATTTTTGTTGATGAATCTTCATTACTCTACCTTTCTTTGTCACTTTGGTAATGTTGGTTGGCTTAGTTTGGCTTGGATTATGAAATTGGTATCGTAACACTAATATGAATCTTTTAAAATTTATTTTGACATAATAACATTATACTAAGAAAACTTATAGATTAATAGGCAATGCCTTGTATTTATATCCTCCAAAGTTAAAACTTAGCCAAGTTGAGTTAGGTTAGGATTTAAGCATAGAATGATTTTAAACTAACCCTAGGTGAGTTGAATTTAACTATAGTTGAGTTAAGAAGGGTACATGTAATTATGACTTTGAATTAATAGGCACCACTCACAAATTATATATTTGTTAGATATTTTGTGAGAACTTGATAATTCATAAAAGCACTAATGAAGCATCTTGATATTTTGAATTTTTGACTTTCTATTTTTAGATATTCATTAATAAAAAATGGATTATTTAGACAATAATTTCATCTATTTTAACTATTTGATTCATTTTGATTAACATTTTATCTCTTTTAAGAATTATTCAAGTACCCCACTTAATGGGTTCATAGGCCAAACTATCAGTTCTTAGGTCACAAGGTGACTGAGGATGAATCCTTGAGAGGTTATTATTATGTATAGTATAATAATTCAAATAGGGATTACTCAACATGATTCTGAGAACCAATGAATGATGTGCAAATGAAATTTTTATGTATAATGATTTCTAGGCTTAATTTACACTGTTTAGTAGAAATTAGTCTGAAGTCTAGTTAGAAGCCCATTGTGGCCAAAATGGGGTGTCTAAAGTTTTTGCCTATTTGGGAAGGCATTGAAATATATATAAATAGTAACATATTATCAAAGAATAAACTAGTCTTTAATGCATAATTCCCTAATAGGTGATGGATAAGCCTTGGATGCCCCTTTGAGGGAGCGAGTGGCAAAGAAGGTCAATGATTGGTCCCTCAAAAGAAGGAAAATTATGGAATCAAAAGGTAAAGTGGGTGAAAAATATTGATTTGTCCAAAGGTGGTTATAATTAGTTGTATAGTGAGATACCCTAGTTGGGCAGATAAAAAAGGATGATTTTACCAAAGGTAGTTATAATCATTAACATAGCAAGGTAAAAAGATAGTTATAATAATTAACAAAAGGAAAACATACACTTGGTTGGTGGATAGAGATAATGATTTGCCCAAAGTTAGTTATAAATATTAGCATAATTAAAATGTTCCCTATTAGGGTAGGATAAATATAATGATTTTTCCATAGGTATTTATAATCATTATCATAATGAAAACATGCCCTAGTAGGGTAAGATAAGTATATTTATTTTCCCAAAGGTATTTATAGTCATTATCATAATGAAAACATGCCCTAGTAGGGTATTATAAAGATAATTATTTTCCCAAAGGTGGATATAATCACTAACACAATGAAAACATGCCCTAATAGGGAAAGATAAAGATAATTATTTTACCAAAGGAAGTTATAATCATTAAAATTAAGATAGATTGAAACATAATGATTTTCCCAAAGGTGGTTATAATTGTTTGTATGATAGTTTTTGATAATATGGAAAATTGTAAAAGTGAGCTTACATAATGAATCCATACTCATAGAGGAAGAGAAAGCCATTACATAGGAGAAAGATGAATTTTGGAAACTTGTTAGTATGGAGATGCACATTCTAACTATCAAGGATTAAAATTCTTTCATGATTTAGTTACTCTATATCTGGAAAATGATTAGATAAATTAGGAATTTGTTAGGTGACCAAGGAGAAGTACCATGACATCATTATTTGTAAGATTTCTTGATCTGATTTTTTTGTAATACATGATGGTATGTATCATGATATAAAAAACCATGATAACTTAGTTATAACATTCATAAGGACTGACACATGATCCAATAAACAATAAAAAATAATACACCAATGATAAAAATAAAGATGACAATGTTGATGTTTGAATATGGATAGAATTAAGTATCATGCACAAGGAATCACCTAATAAGCACAAATATAATAAGTCAAGGCACAACAATGAAAGAAAATAAATAGTAAAATAAACAAACAAATAGGAGGATAGAATCACCAAGAAATAAAAATCCCAATAAAACACCAAGAAAAAAAATGAACAAAACAAAACAATGAGAATAAAATGGAACAAATACAAATAACGGTTAATCACAATGTTAGCATAAACAAAAAACAAATTATGTGTGCATGTGTAATATAATTTTTACTCTTTATGATAAGGTGAACTCAAAGCTAGATAGCAATGACATAGGTATAATAATGTGTGAATAATAAAACAAGGTTGTCCTTAGGCTATAGGGAATCAATAACATAAATAAGATGATAGACATTGGCCTTAGGCCATAGGAGATAAAAAAATGAATAAAATGGGGGGGGGTTCTAGAAGAAAGTTAAGGTTTAACTGAGCTAAATCTAGATGCACTAGGCAAGTGGACACTACCTACATAGTTCTATGGATGCAAGGTTCAACATGAACTTCAAGCCAAATGTAATTCTCCCAAGGTATGCAATAGAGGAAAATGATGATAAGAAAACATGAGATTATAGTAGAGGAAATATGGGAATGGTATCAAAAAATGGAAAGAGAATAATAAATGGTTTCTCTCAAAATGGAGAGAGTGTAAGTATAAGGCCTATAAAGATGAGAAAATTAAATGACAAGTGGTTACTTATGAAATAGTTAGGAATCCCAAGATCTTTAAGGTAAATAAGTGGTCAAAAAAGAAATGAATGTGTGATTGAGCTAACTTGAGACACCCCTTATATCCAAGTGTTTCCTACATAGTCTATGTAAAGCTTAGGCTAATTTAGTTCTCCCAAAAATAAGAGGAAAAAAACTAAGGTGGCCTAGAAATAAACTGAACAAAGAAGATGCCCCAACTCAAAAAAATTTATGGATTTATATCTCTCATGGAAATTATAAGCCAAATTATATGATTTCTATGATTTTCAAGATTTTTTATATCTTTTAAAAATGTTTTTATAATTTTAAAATCATCTCAAATCGATTGAGAATTATGAGATACTAAATGGTCCAACTCATAAAATGGTGAGAGTGTGGCTTAGGTTGCTTTCAAAATGGTAAGAGAATTCAACTTAAAAATGATTACAAAATAGTGAGAGCATTCCTAAAGGGTGATTGTTATGACCTCCATGACTTGAGCACTACCTACATATTCCTATTATGACCTCAAGTCATTGTAATTTCATATTAGAGTGGAGGAATCCAAATATGTAGTATCAAGTTCATGAATTAGGCAAATGGCATAGTATAACATATGAATCAAAAGGTGATGAAATAAGATACGGTAAAGATGTTTCTCCTAATTTTTCCATAGGTGGTTATAATTAGGAAATAATGCTATATCTCAATGATAATAATTTACCCAATGGTGGTTATAATTAGTAACATAGATCAGGACACTGATTTGCCTAAAGACAGTTATAATCATTAACACTTATAATGAAATGAAATAAAAAATGGAAGATTCAACTACCAAACCACTATCATACTAGTCTAAGATACCAACTCCATATATAATACTAAATTAGTTTATAAAATTTCATCTTAATCCCCTCATTTTAGGTTCTCAAAGAACCAATGGAGTAGAACTAAGGCCGAATGGGTTGGGAGGGAGGGTAAAATTAACTTTGGTCAATAGTGAAGGTATGGTAGAATGGTATATGGTATGGTATAAATAAGATGATGATATAACACAACACAAATAAGTCTCATAGACAAAACTTCAAGTCTCTAAAATGAAATAAAGTTTAAGGTGTATGATGTTTATTAGATCATCAAGTTCATCTATGTCTAGTGTATCAAGCCAATACTCTCTAAAATTATATAACACTTTAGGTGTTAATTTTCATCATCTCATCAAGTTCATTTCTATCTGGTGTATCGATCCTATATGATCTAGAACCATAATTATAAATAATGACATATGGACATATCTAATTGGGTTTAAAATTTCCCTTCTTCTCAACTATGGTGTTTTTTTGGTTTTCTTTGAGAACAAGATCCCAAGTCTGAACTCTCTATTTTTGACCCATCAGTTATATTGGCCACATATTCTATTTTGGTAAGATTGAGGGTTGTTGGCAATAGCCTTGAATTTTTCATCAAGTAATTATTGCTCTTATAGGAAATCTACTATGTAATCTTCATTATCCAAGACATGTTTCAATGAGATACATAGATAAGGTAACTCAAACTTGATGGGAAGAATGCCATTAGTACCATAGACTAGGGAATACAGAGTGGCTCTAATTAGAGTATGGTAGTTAGTGCAATATGCCTAGATGGTATAGAAGATTTAAAGGTGCCAATCATGAATATAATGATTGATAATATTTTAAAGAATGTTTACAATGGTTTTATTGGATTCCTTTGCTTGATCATTACCTTGTAGTCTAATACTCAATGACAAATACCTATAACAAGTGATTCATATTCAACCATGTTTTTAGTAAAAGGGAAGTTAATATAAAATGATTTAGGGATAAGATCCCCTATAGTATAATAAATAATAGCCATGCCCTTAATCCATGTGATGTGAATGATTTATCAAAACATAGCTTCTAATGCTGCTCCTTAGGAGGTGCTTCTATGATGGTCATGATGGACTCATCTAGGAATTGAAAAGTGAGTGGTTCAATATCTAGAAGGTGAGATTCATCAAGCTTATTTTTAAGTACTTGTCCCTTTATATCTTTCAAGTTGACATACTTGATCTCAAACTCACTCAAAAGTATGACTCATTTAGCCACATAGCCATGTAAAGCCATCTTAGATAGTAGATACTTGAGTGTATTTACTTTAGAAATTACTATGGTCTTGTTGTTAAGAATGTAATACCATAACTTTTGGGCTATAAAGACCATAGGTAAAAAATATTTTCCTATTAGTGTATAGTTATTTCCATATGCGACTAGTGTATGGCTTATTTAATACATAACATGCTCTTTTCCATTGTCATCATGTTGAACTAGAAGTACCCCCAAGGATTTATTTATGGTAGATAGGTATAGTAGAAATAGATTTCTTGGCATTGGTGGTAACAAAAATGGTGGATTTTCAAGATATTCATTTAGGTATTGAAAGGCTTTCTAGGAGTCTTCATCCCAAAAAAATATAACACCCTTCTTCAGTGAGTAGAAGGATGGAATTTTTTAGCAAACTATGAAATGAAAGAATTGATAGATTTATTTTTTCTTATAAACTATGGAGCTACTTAAAATTATAAGGTAGAGGCATCTTGATCATGGATTGTAATTTGGTAGGATCAACTTCAATGCCTCCATGAGAGATGATGAGGTCTAGTAATTTGACTAAAATGACACTAAATTAGGATTGAGTTTGACCTTAAACTCATAAATTATTTCAAATATCCTTTATAACATGGATAGATGACCAACATGGGTCTTTGATTTACCCAATTTTTCATTGACATAATCTTCAACAATGTCATGCATCATATCATGAAATATGATGGTCATGGCTATTTAGTATGTGGCCCTAGCATTCTTGAGGCTAAACGACATAACCTGATAATAAAACAATCCCTATGAAGTAGTGAATGTCATCTTATAGCATGATCATGATTTTATTGTACCCTAAAGATTGATCCATAAGTGAAATCATTTCATACCCCACTATGGAGTTAACTATCATGTCAATATTTAGCAAAGGAAAGCCATCCTTTGGGCATTCCTTGTTGATGTCTCTAAAATCAATGTAAATTATGATTCCTTATAGCTTTTTACTAATAGGCACAACATTTGAGATCCAATCTGAATGGTCAATAGATTAGACATAAATTGCTTTTAATATTTTTTACAACTCTTTCTTTACTAGTATAACAATATAAGGATTCATCTTGAGTAATTTTTGCTTCACAGGTTTGGCATCAGGTAGTGCAACAAGGTGGTGTAAAACCAAGATAACATCTAAACCTAGCATGTCTAATTAAGCCCTTGAAAAAATGTAAAAAAAATCCCTAAAAAGGGATGTAAACACTTCACACTCCTCTTTAGTAAGGGAATTGCCTAACTTGATCCATTTAGGGTAATCTAGAGTCCCAATGTTGACTTTTGTAGTATCTTCTATGAGGAAAGTAAAGCCATCTTCTGTAATGGTTGGCAATGATGTGAATTGGCCTACAATTACAAATTCCTCTTATTGGACTCGTTCTTCAAGATCTCCTAAACAAGATGATTATGAATATCCCAATGTTAATTATGGCCATGTTGTAAATACTATAAGAAATTCTTGGGAGATTATATCAAAGTCATGTTGTTCTATTGAACTAAACTCAGACCCAAAAGTAATTTCATCATTGGTGGTCTCTTGAACTTCATTCGATAAAATATGAACACCCCTAATTAATGGTTCCTAAAATAGGTTTTCACCAAAATATTGGCCTTTCTCTTTAATTTTACCCTAGTTTAAAAGTGCCTCAAAGAAATTTTCACTTTGGGACCTCAATGTTTTAATCTTTTGTTTTTGGCTAAGGGTGTTCATCCATTCTCCAAAATAGGCTATAGGATTTAGTTTAATAGGGGACCCTTATTTGTGGTCTCCCAACGGAATATTTTCCCTTAGGACTAGAAAATTACAAAAGGCCTCATCATTCTCAAACTCATAAATAAGCACTATGTATTATTTTTGGTCTTAGTCTATAAGTTGAGGATGATAAAGGGGATGTGTGGAATGCAAAATTATCAGTGTAATAACATAAATGGTATGTAGGTCAAATAGGTTGGTATTGCTAAGGTCTTCATAAATTATATGATTGGAATTTGATTTAGTATCAACATAAATGTCACTAGGATTTCATATTGAAACATGAATAAGATACATGGGGTCACCCCTAAGTGGTTTAAATCCAAGACCATAAGTTCCTTTGTACCTAGTCATAAAAATTATCTCAAGAGTACCTTGTTGATTTGGCCCAAGGTCTCCACCTTCATAAGATTGGTTCTCCATAATATTTTTAGGAATAATATATTTGACATTGTTTTATCAATCAAGTAATTTTTTGTTGTACAACTAGGATTCATCATTGGCAAGTGGGTCCTCTTCTTGGCTAGTGGCCAGTGAAAAAATGATAGGAGTTGGACTATGAATTTTACCTTTTCCTTTTCATTACCATTCCATGAAAGGTGTATTAACTTTATGTATTCCATAAGACTTGGGATTTTATGTAAGTTTAGCAATATGGAATGTGTTATGGGTCAAATACTCTCCTAGGCCATTGGCCAAGATGGTAAAATGACTAGGCATTTCAAGAGGAGGCATATGGAAAGATAAGTAAAGGTTAAATGGGTTTATACAATTAGCCTCTCATAATTTAACAAGTATTTATTTGCCTTTATCCTTCTTGGGCACTATATATAGGCTAAAGTGGTATTTCTAACTTTCATGAATAGATTTCAAATGTTTGTAATATTCATAGGGATGTAATATCTGTTTATGGTGACCTCCATTCCTAAGTATGAGAACTTGAGATACTAGTGTAATGTCAAAGGGATTGCAATAATTTCATGTATCTAAGGCCTACCCAAGAGCAAATCATATGATAAATATAGGTATCACACATGGAAAATTGTATCTTGGGTCATTGGTCTAATGATAACTATAAATCTTATGGTGCTTTGTGATTCATGGTCTTTATTATCATAGGTTTTTATAGTTATTATTTCTAGCTATACATCAGTTATTATATATCGGAGATGCTTGATAAGCTTCAAAGACACAATATTAAGGATAAATACATTGTTTATGAAGACACATTTTACTTGGTGCCACATTATGACAACTTTAATGCATAAGGGATTATTATGGAGAGGGCCAAGGGATTACATATGGCTTTGGTTGAAGGTCAATTATTGGCTTGAGGATAAATGTCTAGCCAAAGCTTGGAATTTGTCTAGGATTATTTCATTGGGATCTTATGATTAGCTTAGGAATTCTATTAGGATGTTTCTTTAGATAGTACATGCACACAAAAAATCCAAAATGGATATTTATGCTGGCATCTTCTAAAATTGTTGCATGATGTCATATGGTTTTTCCTTAATAGTAGAAAATAACTTGTTCATAGCCATAATAGTGGGTTGGATTGGTTTGTTTACAGAGTTTATGGGATTAGGATGGTAATATTAGACAATTGAGTTGTGATTATAAAATTAGGATTGGATATAAGACCATTGTAGGTTAGTGATGATGGAGATGGGCCATATAGGATAAGTCTCGATTATTGGTGTACTCAATTATGGTAATGAGGGAATGATGAGTTATCAATATAAGGTCATAAAATATTAATCTTTAGTTTCTATTACACTTGGTTATATTCCCACATCAAGAAAGGATTAATGGTATAGGTGAGTTGATTGGAATCATTTATAAATGGTCCTAGTCTATTAGCACTTGGTCTAGGATTAAGGGTGATGGTTGAAACACAACCTCCCACAATATGGCCTACAGCTCTATTATAGTAATGTGAAACTATGTGGTAAGTCTGTTGGTTGTTAAAATCATTTTGACCTTGGTTACTCCAATTCAATTGATGTTGTTATTATTGATACTAATATTTCTAATGTTGTCATGGTAATTGTTGATAATGTTGTTTTTGTCTTTTTGGTCTTCATTATTGTTATTTATTATTATTATTGTTATGTTAAAAAAAAGGGTTTTGGTAGATACCTAGGTTTTGGTTAGACATAGATGAGCTATTATCCAATGTAATCTCCCCATTTTATAAAATATTTTCAATGATGTGTTTAAACTACACACAATGACATATATTATGTCCATGAACACAATGGTATTCACAAAAAACATGCTCTTTTATACCACTCTAGATACGAAATACCTTTAAGATAGTGCTTCCAAATTAACTAACCAATAATATTAACCATGCATAGCTTGTGAAAAAATACTTAAATAGGCTCACTAAGGTCATTTAAGACTCAAGGAGTGGGTCTTCTTCTTGGAGGATGGGTTTTCAAAGTTAGTGGTTATTGCATTTGTGGAACTACTATAGGTTGTTTTATAGGTTATGCTTTCTTAATTGGTCGTTGATAAGGAGTAAGTTACATTTGTATCATAGGTTGAGAATATGGTGTTTTTACTATTTATTAATGGTGTTAATCACTTAATCCATTTTGAACAACATTCCTATTATGGTTGTATTACTTATATTTATCATATTTGCTAGACTGGAATGGTATTGACACTTGCACTTAGACTTAGTTAGGGCTCTAACTTGGGCCTGTGCTTTAGTTTTGGTTTGATGAGGTTAACTTGATAATCCCCTTATCAATAAGGGGATTTTTAATCTATAAACCTTTTTTTTTTGATATCTTTGAAGTTATGCACACATTGAAGCTCTAGATGATAGGATATCTCATTATGTAAATTTTGAGCAAACACAACAACCAATTATTTGTTTGGTAAGTTATGGGTGATGCAAATAGTAAGCACTCTCCATCTCTATAGATAGATTTCAAACCTATCACCATATTTTTACTTGGACTAAGTCAAATCTAATAATTAAATCTCATGTTCAAGATAATAGGATAAATATTACAAAAATTTTCCAATAGGTCATCAAAATTAGATAAAGAATACTTTGGTAATTTCAGAAACCACTCTAAAGCATATATTTCAAGACTTCAAGGAAATAAAAGGAGTAGGTAAATGTCACTATAAGCCACTATTTGGCAAGTGAAAAATAATTCTATCAAATGGCCCTTAGGGTCTCCTTTACCCTTGTATTTATCAAATTTTGGTGGTTCATAACTTGGAACAAATGGTATCTAGAGATACTCCATGTTTAATGGGTATGGAAACCCATCATCTAAATTGAATTTCTTGGTTTTCTTCTGTATTTGAATGATGGAAATCACACCCTTCATATTTTTTAGTTATTAGGCCAATAAACTGGATAATACATTTAGTTGAGGTGGTGGTTGGGTGGCCAAATGTGGATTACCTTGACTAGAATATAATGGAGGTATGGTTAGTTATGGAATGTTGGTTTGATGAGTGAACTGACCAAGAATATGCATCTATGTATTAGGATGTAGTTATTGAAATTGTACATTTTTTTAGGCTATATATTGGTTCAAATTTAGTATATAGCCTTGTTTTTGAGGGAATTGGGGCTGTGATAGAAAGATCTATCATTTGGTAAAATACTATGCCTATTGAGGTTGAGTAAGGACTTGTTTCTGACTATTCAAACCTAGATGAATAAAAGGAACTTGTTGTGAACCAAGGCCCTATTTTTATATCTATGACACATGCTAAGTAAAAGGTAATTGCTTCATGATTGGTACTTCTTGGATAGTGATACTTCATTGTTGCACAAACACCTATTGTGAACTAGATGTTTGTTGGTTGTTTGGAATTTTTCTTTGACCAATAAGAACAAGTTGTTGATTAGACAATATTCATGATTGTAAGGGTATATTGGTTTGTAAGTTGGAGGTACATTTATCAATACCTATCAAGGTGGAACATTTATTCCCTCTTATTGAGGTGGCATAGTGATATGCCTCTATTATAGTGGTAGACTAAATTATGACTATTTTTTTGGAATGTTAGTCAACACCTATTGAGGTGGGGTAACATTTATCAATTATTCTTGAGGAAAAGCACTAGTGAGTGCTTGATTACTTAATCCTTGTGGTTATGTTCTTGATGAAGTAACTAGTTTACGATGGGAATTATCTTTATGTGCTTAGGATGTAGGTGTTCCTGACTCATATTATTAAAAATCACTTATGAATTTAGATAAAGGAACTTGTTATTGTGGAATATTTTTTGGTGTATTTAAAACACTTTGGCTTAGATTGGAAGACACTTATATGTTATCCACCATATTTGGCACATTATTTTACATAGAATCTATAGTTACATCTTCAATAGATGGGACATTGTATATGTCATAGACTAAAGTGCTTTGTGAAAATGGGGCTATACCCAAAATATATTTTCTTTTCAACTCAATTATCACTCCTATTAAAGGAGATAGGTTTATGAGTGGAGCATTTGACGTGGAAATGACATTAAAATTGTGTATTAGATTCAAATATGTTTGATATGCTTATTGCATTTATATAAATTATTATTCCATGAGTCCCTTTCCTTTCAAAATAATATTTGGGTCTTTTTATGACATCAACATGAGCATTTGAGGATAGCTAATAGAGGCCCATTCAATGGTTTTGGTATAAGGCATGTTCATAGGCACTCTAACTAGACTAGGTAAATTTTCATGGGGGAAGTCTGCTAAAAACTTTGCACCTACATCTATGGATTTAACTAAAACATACTCCTTATTTTCAATAAAGTGATGATCAAACAAGTAAGGATCATATGTCAATGGAATAGTAATGTAATACAATTTTTTTTAACTTATTCTACAACTAATGGTATGATAGCAAGATATTATATGGTTTACTCTTGGTCTTGTTCTAAATAGGGAATGATGTTAACTAAGTAGTGGGCTAAAAGATCTTGAATTTTTTCCTTAGATTGAGTTGTGTAAGGAGGATAGGGATTTGTCTCACAAACTACATCCTCATTATAGGAATCTTGAACAAAATTGTCATTCATGACTACATTATCATAACATGGGTTATACATAGTTCTGCTACGAGTGTAAAGAGACATATCCAAATCAATGATTAACATTACATGAAGAAGGTATAGAGTTATACAAACTCTTAAAAATAAGGTCTAAAAGACAAATATCTTGAACTTGGTAAAACTTGGTAGATGAACTCAATATAGGATTAGAGGTGTTTCTCCAAAATAGGCAATGATAAAATCAATTTAAAATGGTCTAATATTAAATGTATCATGTAAATTTTAAAGTGAATGGCTAAAATATAATGACAAACTTGGTAAAACATGTTTCAAATAGCTCTAATCTAGGTCTAAAAAGTTTTCTCTATCTTTGGGAACAAGGCACAAAGCTAGGCTCAAAATAACTAGGTCTAAAATGAAAGGTAAAATGCTAGGTCTTTTGGAAACACAACAAAAAATCTAGACTTGGCATAACACTAGGTCTGAGACAAATATGAATTTATAGGTATTTTAGAAACATGACACAAGAACTATACTTGGCATAACATCTAGGTCTAATACAAATAGTAATTTCTAGGTATTTTGGAAACATGAAATAAAAGTTAGACTTGGCACAACACTAGGTATAAGAGGCAAGATAGTTAATATAACAAAATTGAAATGATTTGAATAAAAATAGGCATTTGGATTTAAACATAAAATTTACCTTTGTCAAAATACAATGGAATTCAGGTACATGAAATATATACCACTTCCCAAATCTAGGAACAAAAATAGTCTTCAAATCATGCAAGGAATTAGTCTAAGTTACACAACCCAAAAGTGAGAGATAAATGTCTAAACCAAAATTACATGAGGCATAGGTATAACCCAATCATTGTTTGAACATAAACTTATTAAGACAAATTTATAACTTGGTTTAGAAGGCTTGGTTCTTAAATGGATAACAAGATAGACCTAAACATATAACATAATGATACTACTCATATACCAAAAAGGCCAATGGTTTTGAAATCACCATGGGATATAGGTAAACAAGTATTTGAAAAAATATGAGAAATTTAATGATGCTCTCTTGATATAAAGGTATGACAAATGGTTTTTTTATAAAATTCTAAGGCACAAGACTTGGAATGAAATGGGTAGTGTGATGAAGACTCTTTCAAATAAGTGACACACAAACACAAAAGTTTGACAAATGACTAAGGAAAATTATTGTCTCAAATGGATGACATAACACTTATTTAAACAAAAGAGTGATGTGAAAACATGGTTTGTTTTGAATTTGGTTTAAACAAAAAAATAGGTTTGACTCAAGATAATACAAGTAAAAAGGAAAAATTTAAAAAAAACACTAAAGTGTATCATGTTAATCCTAAAAATTGACAAGGTAGCTTCTTATTACCAAATTATATCTATGTACTTTCTCTTGAGAGGAAATTATGTTTATAATACCAAAATTTAAATGTGCTTGAAAATTAGGGGTTTTAGGTTCCATCTTCTCTAAATATTTCATATGATAACATGGAATTTTGGGTTACTCACCCTACATTAACAATATATCCATGACAAGTGTGGTTGTATAAAAACTATTAATTTTTGTATATTTTAAAATGTTCCATATGTGTGGTTAACACTAGGGAACAACATGTAATTTAGATATGCATTAACCAACTTATTATGAAAAGGTCTTGTCCTTTTCACAACCACTAGATATATCAATTGCTTCATGTAGTGTGATGTTTGAGTTAAACCTATGTTTTGAGGTAATCTCTTACTAACAGAGCTTGTTTAACCATGAAAAAAAGCATCCTCATAATTCAAACTCAATTTATATACCCTTACCATGGAGTGGGTTGAAATAATGTTGAGAGATGAATTCTTGGGTCAATGATTCCTTAGAGAACTTGTGAGGAGGCAATGAAATCTTTCCCATAAACCAAGATGAATAAAAATAAAAATTGTAGGACTATAGGATCATTATGGGATCACCCAAATCACTCATATTTCGGGTATTACTTAGATACTTTCCTTCCATGATTTGGAAAAAGTGATAAAAGTAATAATTCAAGCATTTTTTATCAACCCAAGTTCTCTAAAGGGGATGGGGGGAGAGCATAAATGCTAAACATGGCTTACGAAATAAATGCACAATAACAACCAAAAAATTAAAATATCTTATGAGAATTTAAACTAGAGTGTGAGTTCATTTTTAGATCACCAAGTGAAATATGATATGAATTTTAGCTCCTTGGCATTGTTTAAGGACTTTGAAAAAAATGAAAATAAGTCAATTAAATGAGTTTTAAATACCAAATGTAAATGTGAATTTAAATCTTAGAGTATTAAAAAACATCTTTTCCTGGTATTTGGGTCTTATAAAAAGTCTTAGTGGGTCCTTGTGCTTAGAATCTAAGAGCAAGTGAGTAAATAGATTTTTGAATTTAGCTCTTGGGTTTCTTATGTTTTTCACATAGAGCAATATTAAAATTTTCTTATAAAACTAAAAATGGTTAGTGAAAAATTCCAACTTCCTATAAAACAAAGTTTTAGTGAAAAAATGCAACTATACAGTACAAAATCATTGATTAAAGGGTCGATATCATATATTTTGAAGGCAAAACAATTATTATCAAGGTAATCCTACAACTTTAAAGTAATATGATGACTATTAAGGAAATATCATAGATTTTAAGATAAAACCACAACTATAAAAGAAATAACACAAATCCAATATTGTTAATCCACAATGCAATATCATTATTTCATAGTGTAAAAATATGATTACATGGAGAAAAAAACATGACTACATAGAGCAAAAATGTGATTTCTTGTGTAACATTTGTGAGATTAAATTTTTAACTTTTTTGGTGAGCAAGTTAAGATTTTGACATGAAAAATGTTATAAAGAGGTCTTAAAATTACATGGGAAGAACTTTATGGGGTGTGGGTCACATCAGGCATGCCATCATGTGAACAAATAATCCATAGAGAGGAGATTAGTATAATGTTAGTCAATAAAATCTAATAAGAAAATACACTAAACACTAACGCATCTAGCCTATACACTAGAGAGATCATAGGTAACAAGCATTAATGAAAACACAAATAGAAAAAAAAATCTTCCTTTTACCTTCCTTGTAGCTCCAAAATGGCTTGTTGAATTGGCTTGCTCAGCTATGTGCTCAAGAAATCTTTGTCAATGAAGTTTCATTTCTCCACATTTGCTTGGAACCTTGGTAATGTTGGTTAGCTTGGATTGGCTTGGATTATGAAATTGGCATGGTAACACTACTTGAATCTTTTTGAAGTTATTTTGACATAATAAATTTTCACTAAGAAATATTATAGATCAATATAAGGCCTTATAATATATAGGAATGGTAATGAGAAGCCAAGTTGAGCTAGGTTATAATTTAAGCATGGAATGAGTTCAAACTAACCATAGGTGATTTAAAGTTAAATCCAATTAAGTTAAGGAGGGTACATAAAATTATGATTTTCAATTAATAGGTATTCCTCATAAATTAAATATTTGTTAGATACTTTTTGAGAGCTTAACAACTCATAAAGGTAATGATGAAGAAGCTTTATATTTTAAATTTTTCATTTTACATTTTTAGATATTCAATAATTACAAATGTATCATTTTTCTAAGAATTTATTCAATTTTTATTAGATGATTCATTTTGTATAGCATTTTACCTTTTTTAAGAATTATTTAAGTGCCCCACTTAATGGGTCCATAGGCTAAACTAGAATTTTTTAGGTTATAAAGTGACTGAGGATGAATCCTTGAGAGGTTATTATTGTATATGGTATAATAACCCAAACAGGGATCTCTCAACATTATTTTGAGATCTAATAAATGATGTGAAGATAAAATTGAGTCATTTAGTAATTTTTAGGCTTAATTTGCACTATTTGGTAGAAATAAGCCTATAGTCTAGTTGAAAGGCAATTGTGGCTAGAATGAGGTGTCTATAGTAACAACATTGAAAGTATTATATACCTTAACACCAATGAATAAAATGTGGTTAATATTAATAATATGAGAAGAGTAATTGTTTATATTGATTCAAACCCAATACCTACACATCTCACCTCTCCAACATTTAGCATCATTCAAGACACTTCCCCATCCCATATCATAATTAGGGTAATACGAACCAATACCCATCCAAGAACCACTTTATAAAACACAAATTAACCATAATTATAATACCATTATTATAAGTTATACTCTTTCCCCAAATTTCATACCATTAAAAAAATCCCTCAAAATTCAAATAGTATTTATTCTCATCAATCATAAGTACATCAAAAAACCATAACATCATCTAAACCCAATTTCAACCAACCTAAATGAACCATACCTTATCAACATAATTTTAATTTAACATCAAAACCCCATTTCCATGAACTCTTGCAACATTATACACCTATATCTAACAATCATCTCAATTGTTATGATGAATGGGATCTGATTATAGAGGTTTCCCATCTTCCATATAAAATATCCTTATTAGAACTAATGCAAACTTATCCCTACCATCATAAATTCCTAATTTAATTATTGTTCAAAATGAACATCCCTCATATTCCTCCTATATGGAAAGAAGCTACCTTATCTAGATTTAAAGATAACATACTTCAACATATGAAGAGATGTCAATCTATGTTGACAAAATAGTGGACACTTCCCTCTCACTTAAGTTTCTTATATATTCTATGATTCCCAATGAGATATTGATCCATGCATATGATCCTCATTTAGGTGATATCAAATTTATGTGTGTTTTAATTGATGAACCTCCTATATATTATGTTTGGCTTCTCATTACCATTCCTCAAATTACCTTCTATGTGAATGCCATGATATTCCACTTTCCACTTTATTACGATATCTTACTTGATCAACCTTGGACTCATCATATGAGAGCAATCACTTCATCTATTTGCCAATGTGTAAAATTTCCTCATAATGGTGCTATCTAGAATATTCAAGGAGACTAAAATACTTGAAATTTTTAAAAATTCCAAGAATGTGGTGTCTTTAAAATACCCACCTTTTAACCCTTACCTAGTCCTCTATTTCGATAATACCAACACTTCAACTATCTGATTCACTCTACTAGAGGTTATAATGGTCATCCTAAATTAATTGGGAATATTCCACCTAAAATATTAGACTTTGATGATGATGAGCTGGATGAGATAAGCCTAAATATCAAAACATTCAATTTTTTCCATCACGTCATTTCTCAATTTCCTTGTTCTCTTCAACCTTGATTCTGTTAGCAACCTTTGGATGACATACCAATTACTTTCAGAAAAAATAGACATTCCATTCACCATAATTCCTTAATTGATAAAATATTTCATACATGTACTATCTAATTATATACACTTTATTATGATTATGGATATGCACTATACAATCCATTTTTAGCTAGATTCATCCAAGCTAGAAATGCCAAAGTGCTTTGATATCATTCTTTATTTTATTTTTTCCATTCTTACTCTATCTTTCCTTCTCTTATAGTACTTAATATTAGTTTTTACACTAGTAATCATAGGTTAGAGATGAATAAATCATGTAATATACCTCTAATCATTGTAAATCCTCTCAGGAGTATGATCATGGATCATGCCATAATAGGACATTGTCATTTTGACATATATCATGACCCTTCCAAATATGCTTCCTCCATAGATGTTAAACATTATGATTAGACACATTTTATAATAAAAATTACCTAAAATGAACCTATTATAGTTTAAAATATAGGTTTACCCTTCCTTGGTGATGGTCTTCTTCCCTTACCTGCACAATGGTAGATTAGCCTTATTGTAATATTCATAGAGTTTCTAGTCATTGTACCAAAGATTATAATCTATAACAACAACCCTAAGATTATTATTCTACCACTTAAAATAGTATATTATCATAGTCTATAAATACACATATTTATTACTTTCATGGAGAAACTAACCATTCTTATACCCACTATCAAAAACTTAGGTAGTAAACTGACACATTGTGACTAGTCATTGCCCATCCCAAAAACAAGACTATAACTCCTCCAAAGCTACTTATAGAGTACATCAATAAATATGGGGAAGTATATTGTATTTGGAATAATTTTTTTAACCTTAATATTGACTAATTACATATTCTTCAACAACATCTCTAAGATTTTCTATAGTATACAACATCAATAACTATTCTTTCTCCTACATGTCATTTATGAATGAAGGTTCCTCCTCCATAGGTTGTACCTCCTCCTAGCTCCATAAATACAATTATCATGCATTGAATATCCCACACAAGAGATACCACATGATCATTACTCTTATTATACACCTAAATTTTCAATTGAGATGATATAGAAGGAATTCTTTTCATAACTTTCCATGAAGATTGATGAGACTCTAGCTAACATTATAACTCAAATACATAAATATGTTTTAGATGTTATGGATAACATTTATGGTTAGATATATCAATATTTTTGAACATGATATGGTGTTCTCCTACATTATTATAATATATTATTTGGATTGGATTTGTGATCTATTTATATATCTTATACTTTTTACTATTTATCAAACATGATTTCACTTATCTCTTTTGCATGAACCATTATATTATGATTTATGTGTTTTACATGGTTTTAATATATTTCTCTTTTTGTTGTAGATTATTCTTGGAGGGTAACATGTCACAAGTTATTAGAGCATCCAATCCCAAAAACTTGTTAGAGATCATAACCTGATCCACTCAAATGGTACCACATTACACCATATCAAAGTGGCCAGTCCCTTAAACTTGTCAGATATGCTAGAACCTAGGAGAGCCCAAACCACCCAAAAGATTCCACATAGTACAAATAATCATATGAGAGGGTGGCTACATAAATCCCCAAAATGGTTTTAATAGAGTACAAATGGATCTTATAAACCAATTAGAGGATGTAACATGTCTTTAAGTGACACCTCACCCTTCCAAAGGGTATGCCATGAAGTATAAAGCTATGCTTAAATGCTAAACATTAATAATAGGGACACTAAGTAGCTAAAATGTGGTGTAAGGTGGAAGTTAACATAGAATCTACTAGGATATGTGACCACATGCCTACCATGTATTGGGCATTAATGAAATATAAATTTGGGCCCGATTGGATAGTTTTAAAATGTCATATGGCTATTATTAAATCTAATCGGCAGAAGAGGATCATGAGATATGAATTTAACTCTAGATTGGAAATTAAAGAGAGGAGATAAAGATACCGAATCAAATTTGAATTCATATCAAGTGATATCTTATATGCCACTAATACATGGGGATAAATTTATGCTTTTGATAATATCCTAAGGAAATCTCACTATTGATCATCATTGTATACCCTTGAGATAAATTCAATTCCTTGATTTAAATTTATCATTACATACCCCCATGTTTTTCACCCCTACACTCAATATCTTTCATCCTTGTCCTCTATCTTGCCAAACTGGTTTCATCCTCATCAAACCCCAATGTTTAGCCTAAGTATTGGATACCCTATTCCCATAAGGCCTGACCTAGTTAAAGCACTATAATGACCTATTCAAAATAATTGAATAGGTATCAATAGACTCATGATATGATAATTATGAGTAGGTAGATTTTGAAGATGATCATTGGGATGAAAAAAATTTGATCTTCCTAGGTTTGTGCCTAAACCATAGGTGTTCCCCTATGTTGACTTGTTTGTTAACCTATTTATTACTTCTATCTAAGTGGAGAATGGAGTCCATGATTGAGTTTGCTTAGCCAACTCTCAGCACCAGATTACCAACATCTCTAGGAATGCTTATAAAGCATATTATTCCCTCTTATATTTCACCTTCTTTTATGATTCTATAGTGGTGAAAACTTGGATTGATACCTTATAGTTATATAATGTCTTATATGACTAGGATGATAAAATAAATTTTAAGTGGGTTATCTAGGATGATATCAATGTATACATATTATTCAAATTTTGGGATGAAGTTTGGGTGAGTATGACTCTATTAAACTAATTTTTAGGGTTCTAATATTACGTACATGTTAATGAATTATGGGTGCCCCTCCATATGATCTTCATTATCTCTAAAGTTTTGGACATGGGAGGGATGATCAAATTCAAGTTGGTTAATGCCGTAGTAGATTCTAAAGTAAGAGGGAATTTGTACATGATGATCTACCTCATAGATGCAATTTATGAGATGCTCACTTTCAAGCCATTTGCTTTTCCTACATGGGTCCTTATGGGCTTGGTAGTCCATGTAGTCTTTTATAAACTATATTATCATAAGTATTGAAACCACATATAGTAAATTTATGAGCAATTATAACTAGTGGTCTAGAACATGATCAATGAGGTCCCAATGCCCCATTTATCATAATAAATCTAAGACTTCATTGTGTCCATCAGCTACTACTAGTATTATAGTGATAACATAGTGATTCAAGTCAAGAGCATTCTCAATTAGCCCCCCCCCAAAAAAATTACCATAATTAATCCTAAATCACTTTCTAGAATAGGAGATATAATATATTTTAGAATGTATATCTATAATTTTCTTAGCCCACCAGTATAAGGCATGCCCATAACTCCCTATCTCCATTTGGTACCATGTTTACAAGGCCTCTCCTCCCCTTTATAAGATGGTGACTAGATATGACTCCTTCACCCTAGAGAGAGACAAAACACATCATTAAGACCCTAAAAACATTTTTATAACTCATTTGGTGAGGTATTCAACCCACATTAATATAAACTATAACCACTAGCTAGAGGATGATGATGACCTCTACCTGAATGTAGTGAATGACTAGGAGGTGTTATGTTAGATCATAACTCAAAAGAATAAGTGAGGAAATAAGGTCTAAGTAAGCCCATATACTCACCCTCTATCTCCTACCCACTTTTTAATGGATCCAACTATGAATCCTCTTGATATCTCTAGGAAGATTTGGTAGGTCATTCCAATACCATTTTCTCCTCATGTTCCACCTCTAGCCCCACTTCCATCATAATAAATTGCTCCTCATGCTCCAAGTTTTATTCTTCATCCTATGACACCACCCACTCATCATGCTTTGTATCTAACTCTACTTCCTCTAATATCTCTAGTATCTTATCCCTAATTAAGCCAAATTTATGTTACTCAGTGGTAGGAAACCTAGGTGTAAGAGACTCAACTACTAGCACTTCAACCTTAGGCTACATAGACCCTAAGTTTTGATGTCATAAGAAGTATAGAGATAAGCCTAAAAAGGGGATATTTTTAGGCATCAATGTAAGTTCCAACCCTTACATCTCTTGTTTCCTCCATCTCCCTTCCACACCTCACTCTTATTGTCTTTTGGTTCTTAGTCACAAAAACCCCAAGTGTCACTCCCCTTCTACAATATCCCCAAGTGGTGCCTCCTCTTTTCCCAATTACAACACCTTAATTATTCATCCATGTCCCTATGGCCTCAATCCTCCTAAACATCCTCACCTCTTCATTTCCCTCTACCCCATCCTTTTCACAACCTAGAACTTCCCTGGTACCTTTATTAGACATGCCTTTAGTTCAAGTATTCATAAGCACATCTTCTTCAATAAGCATAGTTATAACCATAAAGAGTGATTATTGAGTGGTAAGAACCCTCTTGGTACCCCCTTTATCTTCCAAGTGCCTCCCTTAGTATTTTAGATTATTTTATAGTTGGCCCCCATATCTCATGTTATCCCTTCTAGTCCTTATATTGTAGCATCCAAAGTTGACCCAAGTAGGAGACTCAATAAAAAATGGAAACTCACCCTCAAAATTCAATTCAAAGACATTCTATTCTAGTCTAACCTCCTCCACCAAACTCAACGGTTCCTTTGGATCTAGTTATAGTACCTCCACATATTACTCTCCTAACCCCTCTTTCCATTACCCCAGGGGCCCAAAGATTTGGCTTTAACTAGTCAATATTTTATATTGACCACTACTCTCCTAAGAGTCATTTCCCCTTAGGTGGGTATGACCTAGCCATAGTGGTGGGCATAGATGTTCCCATGGTTCTCTCTTTTCATCCTACCTCATTTCACTCCCATGACTATACCTTCTTTTTTTCTTCATTCACCCCTTCTATTTACTCCACCTCCACTTTGCCTTATACTCTTCCCTTCACTACCATACCATCCACCCCTCTATCACCTCTTATAACCTGGAGAATGGTCCTAAATTCATAAGTGATAGGGATGATAGTCTAAGGAAACCCAGACATGTAGTGGAGCTTTATTTAATCCTCAAAAAGCATGAAGAGGAATCTAATGCTGAAGTTCATCTAGGATGGGATGTTGGTGGTATGGAAAGCCCAATAGGTTTTATTCTCCCTAAATAAGGTGAGGACTTCCACTAGGGAATAAAATACGGCTAAGGATCCACTCTCCATTGTCTGATAAACTCATGATAAGTTGCAAAAGATATTTAAAGACATGAAAATCTAGCTTCAGACATTAGAAACCCAATTAAAAATCTCCTTACTCACTAGGCTGATTGGATAGGTCAAATATGCCTTCTCACTACTCTTATAAATTATGGGGAAGGTGGTGAAGACTATGGTAGAGATCAATGTGATTATCTATCAGACTCAGACCTATATAGTGATGATTGTAGAGATAGATGGGAACTGTAGGAAGCTATTAGTTTTAATATATAAAGTAATGTTCTTATAATTGAAATTAATTCCCACCTCAAACTTGGGATTATACTAGACATACTTTAGAAACATAAAGGTGGATATGGAGGAATGGCTAGCTATGGCTCAGATTATCATAAGACCCTTGAAAAAGAGATGTAAAAATATATTAGCCTACTTTAATGAGGTTAATATCTTTGTGTTATTCCACATAGATGAAACCCTAATATATAGGAGAGAATTTGGAGTTCACCTGGGTCACTTTGACTAGGTGATGAGGGAGAAGGTCACCAAAGAAAATAGGGAAAGGGTTCAGTCAATTCTTAAGTTATCAACCCAGTCCATGGAAAGTATAAACCAAGTATCTAAGGTCTAGGTGTCAATGGAACTTCCCTTATAGGTGTACCAAAGGATGGTGACCTAATTTTAGGTGGTAGTCATGGACCCCATAATGAATCTTACTAAGCTAGACTAAGAATTTGACCTTGTGGTAGTTACATTAGAAGATAGGGATGTAAGATCAAATCAGTTAGGAGAAAGATATCCACAACTAGCTCATTGTATCAACTATATGATCTCCCATAGATATTTTATGGGATTGAAGGGGATTTAATTTGTGTTTAATTTTGAATTACGGTTATAACTATTAGGAGTGGCCAATATGGCCCAGATGGGAATCTCACACTATTTGGGGGTGAATCCCATACTTATCTATATAAAGCAAAGCCATTAATTAATTTAAGGGTTGATTAAAATTTTCTCAAAAGTTTTATCATATTATAGCCAAGATGTCAACTACTTTTTATTTTATCTCTTTGACCTTATAGTTTTCCATGGTCAATTGTTGTAACAATACTTGATTTTTTAATGAAAATGATTTCTAATTTATGCAAAGGTATTACTTTGTGTCTCAATTATATTTTATCTCCATTTTGAATTCTTGATAATTTTATATTAATTAAATTAATCCCTTGTTATTACATGTATGAAATGGCTATGATGTGCTTGGATATTATAATCACTTTGCGAACTCTCTCATTTATCTTCTTAAGTACTGTTAATTTTTATACTAGTTTTTAAGTTACCATTGGATGTATATGTGTAGTTTAATATAAAATCCTAGTAATTATATTTAATAAGGTTTCATATTTTAGGCATGATCCCCTATTTACTCATACTCTTCCCACTCTGTGTCTATGGAGGAATAAATTTTATTGAAACTTATCTTATAGTGGTATAATTATGGCGAGGACTCTTGGTTTTATAGTTGATTCATTTGGTTTGATGTTTGGTGGTATAATTATTATTTCCCCTCATATTTTTAAAATAGAGGAGCATAATACATGAAATTTAGTAATAAATTTTATAATTATATTTATATGCAAGAATCTCATATTAAAATTTTAGTGGTGGCACCACATATATTGGAGACTATTCATGAATAATACATTATGACATCAAATACCCATATCCATGCCTAAGTTGATCCTAAATTAGTCTTAAAATGGAGGATGAAATTTCATCATTTTTCCCATATTCTTCTTTATGGAATACCCAATCTCATGGGTATTTCATGAACCAAAATTTAAAGTGAAAAATACTTCTATAGACTGATATATTTGGATCTCATTTCTTCCCATATTCCTATTTCACATACTAATAATACATATGATTAAAAATTGAGATTACATACTATTTCATAGGTAAACCTATGTTATTTAGTTATTCATATCTCTGGTTACTTAACCTCTGTTAACCAAGGTCTATATCTCATTTATGTGTATCAATTTTATAACTCATGTTAGTTATTCCCAATTTTTATAGAGAAAGAATCATAAAATGCTTAAAAATTTTAAAATCCAAATCATCTAAATGAAAGTAAATGATTTAAAAGGAAACATACAATCCAAAATTCTAATCGCACCAAAAGACATAATCTAATTTCTTTAGGACATCTCCTATTTTTAATCAAGGTTAAAAATCCATAGTTGGCCTCATGATAGAGCAAAGGTCCATTGGGGTGCAGTAGGCTAGTAGATTGGGATAGGAAAAAAAACCAAATCTATAAGTGTTACCTACTTTATCACAAAACCACCCAATATTCATAGTATAATGATGACTCTATAAGAGGTCATGAGAAATGGGGAACATGTTTTAGGAAGGTAGGACCATTTTAATTTCCCTATTCATATAAACTTCATGAGTTTATCTTAGTATCCAACATATTTACCTATACAAATTTATACTTATTGTGATTAAATATCCTTTGTATTTTGATGATCACTAGACTCTTAATGTCTTTCCTCATTACCTAGTATGCCTCATGTTTATTAAGGTTTTCTCATAAATGCCTATGTCATGATTTTTACATTCCTTATTTTCATTACAAAAATCCTAATGTTTTCCATTGATGAACATTTTTTTGTTAAATAATCATACTGATAGGGTTTTCCCTTTATGAATTGCATTGTAAGACCTTGGATGGGATTAGACATTCCATATAAAACATTTCCTTATTTTTACTCATATTTCACATTCACCTCATTAGTGTTCACCTTATGAGTTGTACTATAAGACCATGGATAGGACCAAGCTCTCTTCACAAAATTATCACAAAAAAATTATTTAAATTATTCCCACATTTATTTCAACCTCATTGGTGTTTTATTTGTAGTTATAATGTAAGACCTTAGATAAACTAGGCTCTCGTCACAAAATATTACAATAAAAATTTCATACTATAACCAAGTCACAATAACATTACATGATTCAAATTTGAAACAATTTGAGTTATATTATGATTTACATGTCATTTGCATACTCCCCATCTTGATTTAGTATGTTTTAGGCTTAATTTATAATGACTTCACTTTTATCTTCTTATTTTTTGATTGATGTATGCTTACAGCCCTTTTATTAAATTTCTCATACTTCCCATCTTGATTTAGTATGATTAATTTGATTTATACTTACTTTTTATTTTTATTTTCATACTTACAATCTTGATCTAGTATGATTGATTAAATTTATTGCTCATTTATTTTTATACCATTGATTTTCACGTGCTTTACACTTACTACAAATTCTCATACTTCCCAACTTGATATAGTATGATTTTTATTTTTTTTAATTTGGTGCAATTCTTTCACATGGTTTGAAAACATTTGTTACCTATTACATTACCATTTTTGTATCTTATATTTATTAATCACTTGCTTTTACACATTTCCCATCATGATATAATGTGTATTACATTTAATGATTATTTATAATTTTCCAAATCATTTTGCTTTTATTTTTCACCATGCACATTTATCACATAATTATAGAAAAAAATACATCACATATTTAATATAGCATATACAACAAAATTAAAATACATGTGCTATAAAGGAAATACATACATCCATCCATCAATAATACCAAGTACAAATTATAGACCAAGACATGTCCATATAAATATATATAACATGAGTTTGATACATTATTATATAAAATACAATAGCTACAACTCTAATATTTTTCTCTATAATGTATATCTTATGGTTGAGTTATGATACCCATGGATGCCTATGACTAACACCTCTAAATGATACATTAAAACAAGGTATTCTAGGATCTAAATCCATCAACCTATCCCTATAGATTGGCCACCTAGTCCTACAAACATCTAAGCTCTATAGTAGTTTCCATATGGGTATCTTGCTCATATGCCAACACCTACCAAGATCAATACTCTCCCTCTCCTACTCCTAAATGTGGATATAATCTATCTCATCATGATTATAATTATTGAGTAACCTCCCCCACCAATCTAAAATAGCTATTATAAGATATGAAAGATGGTACCATAGGGTCTACCAAGGTGTATGGATCAAAATGTGATAGCACCCCATCTAGAATATCATGGTGTGCACCGACAATCATGGCTCTCCATATGATATCCTATAAAGCATCACCTATAAAATAAAAACCAAATATACATTAGATCTCATATATATATATATATATATATATATATATATATATATATCTCAAATGATCTATCTATCACTAAATACATAAACAAAAATACAACTAGTGATCTACATCAAAAGAGTATTTCAAAGAATTTATCACCAAGTGTCAATGTTGCCAACCATAGTCTCCCTATCATATTGATCATTTAGCACATCCTCTATTGGTTGCCTCTGTATAAGTGTAAAACTTGGAGTCACTACCTATTCTTGTCATAGTCTCATTTTTAAGTACCTCTCTATTGACTAATTATGTCTAATAGATATTGTAGCATCACTATGTGTGACTACTCATGTGTGTATCCCCTCTCACTAATTTTGTCTTCACCTCTTATGATCTTGAGGAAACCACTATCACCCATACTATGGATCTGCTACCACCTCTCACAAATCCTCACCGTCAGCACCCATAATTATAAAATCTTGTATACTAGGCCTTGCTAGCTTTGTTATCATGCTTTACATATCTATAGTCTCACTCACTAAGGCCCAATAATAGCTATCTTTATAGGCACCCCTGTACCTCATCTCCCTCTTATCTCTCTAGCATTTTATTCCCAATAAGCATGCACTATTAGTGTGGCTAATACATGTGGTAGGCATAGATACCTAGGTACACAATCTATTGGATGTGGTCTCACCCTTGAATTATAATGACCCATGATACAAACATGTGTTATAATAAAATAAATTTATCCTAAGTTAGCCATATGGTATAAATATTAGTGTAAGTCTACCAAATTATTTACCCTCATGTCATAATTTATAAATCTTAGACATAAGGGACAAAATGCATTTCATGATCTTACCTCCATAATATGACTTGAGGTAAACTATCATTGACTTCATGGGGTAACCCAACCAATTGATATATAAGGAATATATTATAAATCTAAGCACTCAACAAACCCCTAGGTTAGCATACCATATTTATCATGCATGAGCTACAACCAAATGATAGAGCCTAAATCATATAATGCACCTGATTACAAGATGGATTGACATAAGGCTACCAAATATAATAGTACCTTTCTATCTAATATGTGACACAACACATGTGTTGTCACAAGTCTTATCAAGGTGTTCTAGATATACAAAACTTCCAAGATATACACATAAAAAAAACTAACTCACAACCTAAGATAAATCTTATTTGAGCTTGACACCCAATAATATAGGGATTTCCTCTCATCCTCCATCTCCAGTAAATAACATATGATAGGAGTCTCAATAGTGAGAATTCCAAGCAAGTCATGGACATCCTCCAAGGTGATGCCCATCTCTATGGTATCCCCATCCACCTCTTATCATAAAGTGTTGGTTAGTCACTCCCATGTTCTAAGGAATATGATGACTATATCAAAACTAAGTGGAATCCTCCTCATCTCCATGATGCATCCAAATCCCATAGAAATTATCCAATATTAATCCACATTTGATAGTCACTCTAATAAATTTGGTAGCTATGACACATCAACAAGATACCAAAATCTTTATCACCTCTACAAAATATCAAAAAATAGAGAATGTATTGGATCTCTATGTAATAATAATAAAATTCATTCTTAAATATTCTAAAAATACTAAAAAAACTAATTCATCAACCCATTTTTATTATTTTTCCTTTTTCCTACATAATCAACCATTTTGATATTAAATAACCCTATCACCTCTTTGCCGTAGTAAGGTGACCCTCTATTATGTAGTCAACCAATGCTTACAAACACAATCAACCTTTTTATACTAAATTGACCATTTTTTTATCATTTTCATATTATATCATCCCTCTGCCATGTGTTCATCATCCTTCAATAGACTGTATCAGCCACCTACTACATATAACATTGGCTAAAATATACTATTTTTCTAATTAGGTCAGCCCTTTGCTATGTAGTCAGCTACCCCCAACAATACTAAATCCACCCTATAATACACAATCCACCACCTTTCTTGTCTCTCCTTTTCCAACTAAGTTGGTAGGGCTAACTCTATTCTTAAATTAGAGTGACTTTTAAACCATTTACCATAAATGCCTTAGGCCATTTATTAGTTTGACTATTTCTTACCTAGTATCCCATTTTATCCCTAATTTTAATAAAAATTTATTATGGTCAATTTTGGTATCTATATTTCTTATAATATCTATTTTCTATATATAACTTAATTTCAATTAAAATTTCAAAAAAAAATATATTAATGCATCACTTACCTAAGTTGCACTAGTTGCATCCACTCAACATCCTCTATGTTAAAGTTGTTGTCTCCTCACCATGATATGTCTTATGGCTCAAATGGGTCTCTTAAAGCAATATTTTCTTAAAATAGTAAAAATATCAAATGAATTATTTTTCACCCTATTTATATTTACTATTCAAAATTATTTACCTATCAATTATTTATCAATAGATTACATTTTTTTCCCACAATTTTGTTTCTACTAACTCTTTTTATGAACCAAAAGATGTTTGAGAATCTTAAAATCATAGAGAAGTCTTACACATATTACATGTACATTTTACAAAAAAAATATTTTTTCATTTATTTTATAGGTTCACCTAATGTTCCTTATATTGGACACCTTAACATTTCTCTCACTTCATTCTTTCTCTACAAAACTAATGTAAGGGTATGTATTTTTAAATTTTATCCTTTTATTTATATTTTTAACTTCTTACAAAAATTTAAGTAGTTCCTAAATTTTGTTTTATTGTGTTCTTTTTCCAAAGAACCATCCCATGTTTCAACTACATGACATGGGATAAGCTTTGAGTGGGGAATATGTATACACAAAATATTTTTAAACTTTATAAATTAAGGACACTTTCTCTTTTTTAGGAACTAATTGAGACTCAATATCTCTATGTGTATGCCTTAAAAGGTGCATCAGAAAATGGGTGGGTAGATGATTGATGCTTCACAAGATTATTATTCCCTATACCACCAATTGAAATCAATGCAAACCTATCCCATACATTTCCATAAGCTTTGACACCTCCCTCACACACTCCTCCAAGAATTTCACAACCCTAAACAACCCCTACCTAATTTAAAACCTATTTTTTTCATTTACCAAACAAATTCATCCTAGGCTGACCCTATTCTTAAAAATAAGAATGTTACAGGACTAGGTCAACCTAACCAACCTAGTTCAGCACCTAACTGCTTCATTTATTAAATAATATGTTTTATTGGGATGAATCTATTATCTAAAACTTCAAAAGTTTTTCAGGTTATATTTGGATATATAAAAACATCATTTTAACCATTTTCATTATAGATAAATAGAGATAATCATTTATTTACACATCTATTTATCTACCATTCTACTTGAGGACCCATTGCTTAGGGTTTCATACGTCCTTTGGAGAGAATAATATTATCTTGTGGGAGAATTCATGTATCCTAGAGTTTAGCTTAATTTATTATCCTTATAAACCACAATAACCTCTTCAAAAGTACCATTATCCAAGGGAACGAATGAGGCTAGATAGGTTTGTATATAAGGTAAGTATTCATAACTCTTTCTCCTCTTTATTAAGTAAATAGATTTACATGTGTTATATTATGAATATATTTCTCTCTCAATGCTTTAGTATTACCTCTACATTGACTTGAGTAGAATTATTCTTTGCATGTATACTTTTATGTTTATTACCCCAATTTTATTCCAAATTATTTGGTGAGCACTAGATTGGATTTACTTTACATTTTCATTTACTTTGATAAGAAAACATAGGACCTAGTTAGGGTTATTATGTTTTATTACTTGACTAGAGGTTTTGGAACCCTCTCTAGTATTATTTTGTGGTATGATATACATTAGTTAGGATTATAAGATCCATATTGGTCATAACCCCAATTGTATAAATGTACCAACAAGTAGGAGGGATAGTGTGATTTATCTTCTCTAAGCTATGATTGATTTGTAGATCAACTTTAATTTTCCTTATATGTAGTAGCCATGTTAGCATCTAAGGATTCACATCCCAATTAATTAGGAATTTTATCTTCTCTAACCTCCTCTTGATTCTCTCCTATTGGGCCCTAAAACTTCCATTTCACTTATTATAGGATTTAGAAATAATTTTGGGTATAATTTTATTTCAACCATTTTAGGCAATGATTCCTTGATTGGTAATTTTTTCTACTAGGATATGGGTCCCATTTATATTCTATATATACTTCCATGTAATATTTTGAGAGGGTTTAATCCATTTTAAATAAATGCAATAAAATTACTGTGAATTTGGATTTTCTATTTAAATGTTACTGGTTTCATAAAGTCTTCCACTTTCTTTCTTCTTTAAATGGATCAATACTAATGTTAGAATATAGTTAGTCATGTTTTTATGTAGGGTTTATACATTAATTAGGATGAAATTTATCTATTTTGGTTGGTTATTTAATGAACTTTACTTTATTTGAAAGTTTTTAATATATGTGTGTGATTAACTACAAAGTTTTTCAAAATTATTAATATAATGCATCATTGAATTAAGCATTTAATCATTCACCTTATACTCTTTACCTATGTGACTAAATCTTGAGTGATTATGAAACATAACATACAATGATAAAATTTTAGTTGAGCACATTCTCAATCATCAAAGCATTTGTGTTTCTATTCATGCATAAAAATCCATTTTATTCCTTACCCTCTCTCATTTTATTTTTTTATGTGATATCAAGTAACCTTTACACTATCTATAAATTGTGAAGTGAAAAATAATAGATCCCAAAATATAATTTTTTTGAAATTGATTTATATATAAGTATATAAGTTCAATGTGTCAATGAGAAAAATAGTATTAAGCCTTTAGTGGTAGCATTGTGTCTCTAAGATATTTATTCCAATTAGGGTATTTAATGGATACCAATAATTTAAATCTATGCCTTGGATTGTCTCAATAACAATCCTAAAATGAGAGGGCACAAGTGCCCTACTTTTAACCTAAGTATCCTTTGGGCACCTACTTTCATAGATGCCTCGTAGAACGAAATTTTTAGAGAGACAAAAAAATATTTTGGAAAAAACCTTAGTATTAAAATAAGTGTTGGTTTGAACCTATTCATTGTATAAATTTCCAAAGGATTTAAAATTTAATGAAGGATATTTAGTCCCATCATATGTGATAATTAGATAAAATTTTCCAATGTCTATGGACATAATGAAATGATCTAAAGGTTCATTTTAAAGATTTTAAAACATTTTTTTATGCATTTTTAGTTAAGGAATGATGTTTTTGTTTGAATTTATAATAGGTTGGGTGATAAAATTATGATTTGGATTGTTAAAAATTATTTGAGTAGATTGCCTATCCATTTTTAAAATGTGGTTTTACATTTAGGGAATTTGATTGATACTAGAATATTGAATAAGGGTCATTTGTTAAATAATTTGTGAAAATACTTATGATATATCTATAGGTGTATTAGGATTGGAATTTTGGTTAGAGTTAGTTGGAGGAGGATTTGAATATTATAAAGTATTAGGTGGGGGAATTACAATATTAGTTTTTTGAGGATGACAATGTTGGTATTGGTTTCCCCAACTATTATAGTAGATGTAGGAATATTAATAAGACCACAATTATTATTTGAAGTATAGAAAATATTACCATTTATATTATTAGTTAGTTGGATAGGGTCCTGGATATTATTATTTTGGTTGATTTCAACCATATTATATTTGATAGATCTAGAGTGATGCTGATAAAAATTACACCATGAGGAATTTTCCTCATTGGTGGAAAAAGTTGGAAGAAAACAACAACCCATGTATAATATAAATGGGTTGAGGCTTTAAAGGATAATTTTTAGAGGTGACATCATGGTTATAATGAGGCTATAAGGATAATGAGTGAAAAAAATATTGATCATAGGAAACTGATAGAATTGGTAGGCTGATATAATTAGTTTCTAAATCTAAAAAAATACTATATTAGGTAGGTCAATAAATATGGTTAATTACATATGAGATACATAATATATATCATATTTATATAATATAATAAATAGGTAGTGCTATTAATAAACTATAAAAGTGACTATATAAACCTGGTCAATAGAATATCATTTAAATTGGATAAATTTAGATCATGTAGTTAAATAAAAAATTAATATTATATCAGGTTGGTAGATATAGTTAGGAAAACACAAATAATGATATTGAGATGGAAAATGAAGTTCACATAATGCAAAATAATATCAGACTAGATGATACATTCTATAAGTCAAATAAGCATAAATGTGACTAATTATTTGTGAAAATCAAGATAAGGAGGTAAACTAATAAAAGGTGTGAATGTATTTTAGGCTCTTAGATATACTAATACTAGTTGTACATAGTGAATATGGATGTTAATTCACTAACTAAAGAGGATTCCAACATAATTATGGGTAAACTATCACATCTTTGAGATACATTGAGATAAACTTCCTAGGGCTTACTGGTTACAAGTGCTCAACAAAATTAAATGGTTGGTAGGATTTCTAAAAGTTTAAAAAATGATCCTAGGAATTTATGATATAACATTAGGTATGTTGAAACTAAACTATATACATAATTATATCTAATGTATTGAGTATTTATGAATTACCCCTCACACCATGACATAGGCAAAATTTACAACTACTTGACCTAGAATGATTGTTCCTATGAGTTTTAATATTATCAAAACATAGTTTCTAGGAAAAAATAAAAATAATGGTTGAAAATGATATATTTAAAGTTAAATATGTAGCATGTAATGAATTATATAAGAAAATAGAATGATATCAAGATAGTTGATATAATAAAAATATGAAAATGATCAAACATGATTATATCAGATTATCCAACACAGTTGTAAACACACATAGAAATGAATTATGTTGGTTTATATAGTTTGGAAAAACATAGAAACTTACCATGTTGTCTAATACTATTTATATATAGACAAATAAATATAGAGAGCTAGATGATATAGTTTGATTGTAAAAAGTATGATGGTTTGAAATATTCTTCTAAAAATTTATAATATAAACATGAAACTAGAAAAAACCAAATAATATAAAATATTCATTTTAGGTTCATTAGAATGTATGCATGGGATAGGATGACCTATAAATATCCTATTTATCTTAATATACTAGGATTCAAATAAATTCAATTGAATAGATATTACATATACTTGAACAATTGGGTAAGGAACAATGAAATATTTAGATCTATTAGAGGGTAACCTAAAATTCAAATGTTAAAAATAAAGGGTTTAAAAGAGTAGATTTATGACATAAGGATGTAGCTCTCACTATACCTCAACAAATTAAAATGGTTGAATATTGTGGTTATAAGTAAATAGGTAAAGTAAATGGGTAAACACTAAAGTTAATTATGGTTTATATGAATATAAATGGGTAAGATGTAATGGTCAACCAATGGGGGTCTATGAAATATAACTAATCATATGTCTACACTAGATTATTCGATTTAGAGAAATCATAAATAATGATACACACACATACATCAACTATGAAATTAAAAAATAAATATTTTATTTACTAAAGAAAGAAAAGAGTGTAGGTATATAGTTACTTACTTTGGTGTGGACCTGTCGATGATTCAATCTCCCCTCGCATCAAGTGAGAATTGCAAGAGAATTTTGTAGGTTAAAAATTTCAAATGGTTGGATGAAGAAATATATATTCATAATTAGGAACTTCAAATTACTCCTCATATTGAGCTTAAAAAATAAAATAAAAAAGACTCATCAAGATAAGGTTCTAAACCAATAACTCTCTTAGTAATTCCTTAGGTAATAAATGTGAGTGAAAGTAAAGAGTGTGAATATGATATGATATAAAATGTGAAACATAAACACATGTTTGAAATACCTAAAACCATCTCTAACATCTAAGTTGACAATATCATCTAGGCTAACATAGTTGGAAGATTTTAGCTAGTATAGTATGGTATCAGCTAGGTTGATATAATAAATATGTCAAAAAACCCATTCAAAAATTGTATTAAGCAAGTTGACATAGTATATGAAGGATAAAGATACAAAAATAAGAGTATTATCTAGATGATATTGTATGGTATATTGAATCCATAAAATATAAACATGAAGTAAATGAAAGGGATAGATGGATAAACACTTAGAGGAGATCACAGTGATAGTAGTAATGGTGTAATCATGATGTCATTACACCATCTCTCATAGAGTACCACAAGTTTTCCCTCCCCATTCTTGATGCATAATTAAAGGTATATATATTATGAAATTGACTCATTAGTAAGCCATTTCATGAGAAAGTTTCATTGAATGATAAAATGTAAAAATGTCATTTATATATGTGATACATTTTCCAATTGAATATTTAAGCATGAAATACTTAAATAAGAATTGGTGAAGGGGATCATAATGGACTATGACATAGGTGGTCCAATAAAACATATAGTGTTAAAGATATTTTGTGGAAAATTATATTACGAGGTTGTCACACTCCAATTTCATATAGTGGGTAGCATAATCTATATAAACACAATTAATGTAGTAAATATAATATTCTTTGTTAGAATAATTTGTTGTGCAAGTATTTCCATAACTTAGATAGGGGTATATTATGTATACAACGTGAAATGAAAATCAATGGAAGGTGGTCATAAATTAAGAGGATGAAATAAATATTACTTAATATTATCAATGTCTTGTTGAAAATCATCAATCCATTCAAGTTTAACACATATTTTTAGAATTATGGCTACTAAATATGTATAGTAAGCTAACTCAAGATGAAATCTATGGATTTACCCAAGTTTATAAAGATAAGTGTGGATGTTGATAATGGATTGAGGTGTAGGAATGTTAATAATAAAATTTATATTTTAAGGATCCATGTTAATCCCTCATAGTGATCTTAATAATCCTAGGAGTTTTATGAAGGTAAGATAAAAAACACACTTATGAGGAATATGCTTAATTTTAAATTTAATAAGGAAAATTAAAATGATAGATAGCTAATGAATATGATTTTAATGATTCTTGGATCTAACTATAAGGTCATCAAAATAATCTTTGACTATTTTTTGGATGAGGTCATGAAAAATATGGGTCATTTCACATTGGCAAGTTACTCTAGCATTTTTAAGGTTGGAAGACATATGAACATAGTAATGTATGCTTTATAACCCAAAAAAACTATCCATAAGATAAGTCATCTTATGTCTAGTTCTGGAATCAATAATAACATCTATGGATGGTAGAGTAAAATTATCCTTAAAGCATGCTAAGTTAAGATTATGAAAGTCTACAAATGTGAATGATAATTATGACTTTAATAAAAATATATATCATGTTGGAGACAAGTTTGGAGTAATATATAGGTATGATAAACATAACATCTAGGATATTAATGAATTATTTGTGACATAAAGTAGAAACCTTAAGAGGGAACTTCCATTTATTTTGGCATATGGGTTCTGTACTTATATAGGTAACTCTATTATGAAAAACTATGGTAGGGTGTATATGATGAATATATTCATATGAAAATGAAAATAATTCAAAATATTTCTCAAATAATGGTCTATAGTTATTAGTCTCTTTAGGTTGAAATTACTTTGAGATAAGGATGGATTTTAGATTTGATGTTGTACCAAAGTTGACTTCTTGATTTTCTTTGATAAATATTTCATTTATGTCATGGAAGTGGTATGGTGTATATGGAAACTTATAAATATGGTTAGGCTTATGAATAAAACTAGAAACAAAGCTACTAAAGTGAGGAACATTTTTTTCAAATTGGCCAAGCTTGTGATGTTGGCATGAATGTTTAGGCTCTCTTACATGAAGTAATTATAAAATGTATTTGTAACTAGGAATCATAAGTAATGGGATATAATATTTAATATACCTCAATATCAATAACATAATTACCTTTTATATCAAATTTGGAGTGAATTTGTCTTAAAATAATGGATTTTGAATCCAAGGTAATTTTAGGATCTTGAGGGGAAGTGGCCAATTCTTTTTGTATGGTATAAACTTGGATAATACAGTCTAGTAAAATGAACATGGATAAACAAGTTTGAAATGTTCATATAATTAGATGAGGTAGTAGTGGTATTGAATCTATTAGTATAACTGGTATAATTTGAATAATTTAGGGATGTTACTAGGATTGTATTACACATATTTTGTACTTGGCCAATGTAGGTATGAGATAAGGTTTGAACTAAATCAAGCTTATCGATTGTTGGTGAATATTTGGGACTCTTTTTCATTTATTTTATTTTATGACTCACTGAATGTGAAGTGACATATGTTTATCAATAATTTCATAAATCACCCTTGAGGAGATGATTTTTTTCTATGTTTGAGAGGGATAGATCCCTCTTATGATATGGGTATTTTTTTTGTTTAGGTTTAATTTAACCAAAAAACATAAAAATAAAAATCATAATGGATTTCAGTTTGGATAATTTTCTATGAACTACAATTTGTTTCTTTGCATATGTAATGTGGGAAAATTTTCCCAACTTTGCATATGTAATGTGGGAGAATTTTCCCAACTTTAAATATGTAATGTGGAAGAATTTTCCTAACTTTGCATATGTAATGTGGGAGAATTTTCCTGACTTTGTATATGTAATGTGGGAGAATTTTCCTAACTTTGCATATGTTGTGTCAAAGAATTTTCTTGACTTTGCACATGCAAGGTCAGAATTTTTCTTCAACCCTACACCCAGGCCCACCACTTGTGGTAACTATTGAACATATTATTTACACATTATATATACATACATACATACATACATACATACATATATATATATATATATATATATATTACACTTCATTTTTATATTTTTATTTTTTATTCTTATGCTTATTTTCCTCATTATTTTTAGCTCTTTTGTACTCTTTCCCTCACCATTTTCAAGCTCTTCAACACTTCCATTGTTGTTGTATTCATAGTTCCCCTATTTTTCACATGAATCTATCTTTAGAGCATGCATTTAAGTTTCCAGATCAATGTCAGATAGTTTATAGATGCATTTAATTTTATATCATGTATTTTACATGAATGTAAAAGACACAGTCCTAACTAAAATAGGTCTCTATCTTTGACTAAGTCAAAATATTTATTCTTTCCCTATTTTTGTTATTTGATCCTTTCTATAAATAAGAGGATGCTATTTTGTAAAAGGATCTTTTTCTTGAGAGAAAATCACCAAGGCTATAGAAGAGAAATACTGTAACATTGATAAACATTTTGAAACTTGGATTTCAAGTTGTAAATCTCTTGTCAATCAATATATTGAAAAGTAAGTGACCTTTCAATCTTTGTGTTTAAATAAATTTTTGGTGTATTGGAGATGTTATTATATATTTTTCATTACATTTTTTAATGTGTTAGATTGTATTATGGTGTTAATTTATATAAATGAGAAGGTGCCAAGAAGCTTATTTTGAAGTCTTTGAGCAACAATATTATTATTGGGTTTGTGTTCATTATTGAGAGTGATTTTGGAGACATTGGGTTTCACGTCATTATTTTTAGTGATTTGATATTTGTTGGAAATAATGTGAAGAGTTTGGTTTGTGCTTTATTCCATCTATCTACATTACATTACTGGTATTATTTTAGTTACTCTTACATTTAACTAATCTAAATACCATATGTTATTGCTCCAAAAAGTATTTCTATGTTTTCACTATACATTGTAAGAACAAAAAATCTTCATAGAATTAAGTTTGATTGTAAACATACATTTTGAAAAAAGAGAATTGGATGACATGATAACATCCATTTTTATATATTATTGTAAATAGTTGTAATTAACTACTTATTGTTTTAGTTATCAATAAAAATGGTGCCTACCCTTTCCTTGAGGAGAGATTCTATATCATCACACTATGGTTGAAATCACCATTTTGTTACAATATTATTAGTAACAAGATATTCACCCAATAGTTTTTGGTGACTCCACTAGGGATCGAATAGATAACTAAGTTCTACACTCACTCAGTTGACATAAGACCAACACCTTATTATTTACTACTATTTTTTGTAGTTACTTTATTTTCTTTTTGGATACTTTCATGATCCGGTAGAATAAATCTACACTCATGGTAGAAGGACAATAAGACACATTGATCCAACATTTGAGTTATTGCAAGAACATAATTTTGATCTTTTATTGGCATGTGCAAGGTTACCTCTTCAACATACAAGGCATTTTCCACCTACCAATACAAGATATCCTATACCTGAGAAAGCTTCCAACATTTTCAAGGTCTTACCTATTTTGTTTTTGCAAAAGTTTGTTATTCCTCCCTATAATCCACATAGAATGGCTGCTCAAGGTCTATGGAGGATTTCTTTTGGTCCATTCAACTTGACACCTCTATCTTATGAACTTCCTCATGGTTCATAGAAAAACTCCCAAAGTTTTATGGTGATGGTAAGCAATATCTGGATGAATATATTGATGCATTCTACATTGCATGTGGTGTTATTGGAGTGGAACATGAATATGTTTCTACAAGGTTATTCATAGAAATACTCCAAGGTATTGTTGCTGATTAGTTTTATCATCTTACAACTAGAACCATCACTAATTGGGTAGCTTAAGGCTAAGTTTGATGCAAGGTTAAAACCTATATAAGATTCTCATGCATTATTAGTTCAACTTACACAAATGAATAAATAAACTCATGAACCCATGCATGAGTTCATATTAATGTTCAAAAAGTTGAGGAATAGGATTCTAGTAATTTCTCAACCTACACTTGAGAACTTGAAGTGCTTATTCATTAATTCTTAGTTTCCTAAAACAAGTTTTCTTTTGTGAAGAGTAGCCCCAACTAATCTTTATGTTGCTCAAAGCCTAGCCACTAAAGTAGAAGATTATTTGATCTTAGCAGGGAAAGTGAGAAATAATTCCATCAAGCCTATAGGGTAGTCTTCTACAACTTCACCTTCTACTATCACTACAGATCCTATGGTTCAAAAGCTAGCAAATGAATTGTTAGCACTTAAGAAGAAAATGTCCCAAGGTATGTATTTTTCTCCATACAAGTATGTTCTAAGGAGGACACACCCAAATGCTTCTAATTATTCTAATAATGTTATAAAGAATCAATATTAGAATAAGCTTCATCTACCACAAGAAAGGCTTGTATTAGAGGCAACTCTGGATAATTTGGTAGTCAACTGGTTACAACCTAAAAATGATGATGTTCTAGAATTAGAATATGTTCCAAAATAATATGCAATTCCCTTCATAGGATATGAAGAAGGAGAAGATGGTGACTCATATATCAGGTTTCTAAACTTTGAAGAAGAAGAAGTTGAATAAGAATAAGACATACAACGTGATTCTTATGTCATCTTTACCCATTCACACAATCAAATAAATCAACAATAGAAGGTTGATATAGATAAAACCAAGGATGAGCCATGTAAGGAAGTTACTATTGATAAAAGAGGAAATCCCTTACTATTTCAAACAAAGGACATAGTGATGGATAAATAAGTGTTCTTACTCATTCTACTTCTTCTCCTTCTATGTCTAGACCTACTGCCCAAAACTTGAAACCTAAAAATGAAAACACCTTGTCTTTTTTACCTACCCCAAATCTAGCTTCTGATATCATAAACCATGATACAAAGATAAAAATCCAAATGTCAAAGGTTGAGTACCTCCAATCTAATCCTAACCAATTTAAAATATTGGTAATATTTATAAAGGGATCAATCCTAATCAAACTTCATCTACAAGTGTACCATTTGACCCTAAGCCAAGACCAAAGAAAAATAGCTTGGTTGTAACTCTTATATCTAACTCTAGAAAAATATAACCTTTCTATATTTCCCTATTTTTAATGGTTATAAGCTTAGTAATTGTGTTATTAATTTAGGTGCTTTCAATAATGCAATGTCTACCAAGGTGGCTACTACCTTGGGCTTAACTTTGACAAATACTTTTGGCCATTACTTCTCAATGGAAACTAAACAAGTACATCTCATAGGCTAAATCAAGGATGCATAATTTACATTTGTCGCTTTTCTAGAGAAAAGGATAAAAATGATGGTCTTAGTGGCTGATGTTCTAGCATCATATGGAGTTTTGTTGGGATGTAACTTTTGTAAAGATGGTAGTGAATTAGCATGGATTGGTCTAAGGCTAGAATATTTGTTAAAGGTGTTATGTAAAATATTCATCTAGAGAAGAAAGTGAAGTAAACCATGATGAATACTAAGGATATAAGAGCTCAGATTCTCTTAAAAACCTCTAGAATAGGCACTTACTACTTGGCCACAGATGAAGATGCCTTTTTGGAGAAGGCAATAAAATTTAGCGAGTCATACTTTGAGGGGAGTAATTATACTCTTCAAGAATCAATATTCAAGGTGAATGAGGAAATTGGTGAAGGAATTTTTTGGCTAAAAATTAAATAAAGTTCCTAAAGGATTGGCTTCTTTGGGAAGACATTTTGATAAACATGATCGATTTATCAAATGACAAAATCTAAAAAATTTTATCAGTAAAGTTATAGATAACTTTGTACATTATACACAAACACACACACACACACACACACACACACACACACACACACACACACACACACACACACACACACACACACACACACACACACACACACACACACACACACACACATACATATATATATATATATATATATATATATATTTATTTATTTTTCATCTTGTCTATCACTTGACTCCATAACCCAATAGATATTTCACTTAGAGTTATGGGTTTTTCTTTCCTTCAAGAATTTCAAAGAATACCTAAAGATAATTCCCCAATTAGAGCTAGATATTATCCTTGAATTTAGTAGGCTCAATTCATGGGATAACCCATATGAAAATTATCCATTTCATATCCCATTATCTCTAAGCATGTAAAGTGAGTCCAATTAATGCATCCTTGTGTTTGTTTTTTTCCCCAAAAAGTTAATATTTTGAGGGAATTTTGCATCCCATGCAGTTTGGATAAGTTTCTCTGAACTACACTTTGTTTCTTTGCATATGTAATATGGGTGAATTTTTTTGACTTTGCATATGTAATGTGGGAGAATTTTCTTGACTTTGCATATGTTGTGTCAAAGAATTTTCCTTTTCACATGCAAGGTCAGAATTTTCTTTGACTCTACACTCAGGCCCACCACTTGTGGTAATTAATGAACATATTATTTACGTGTTATATATATATATATATATATATATTACACTTCATTTTTTTTATTGCTTGTGTTTATTTTCCTTCTCACTATTTTTGAGCTCTTTTACAATCCTTCCCTTGTCATTTTCAATCTCATCAACACTTTCTCTATTGCCATTTTCACAATTTCCCTAGTTCGCATATGGATCTATATTTTGACCATGCATTTCACTTTCCAAATAAATGTTAGATATTTCCCCTACAAAGAATATAATAAAGTAAAAATTTCAAGGTGTGCTTCATATGTTCATGGTTGAATGAAATGTGGACTAGATCAGAGATATACATATTGGCCATGTGGGCATGGTTAAATTCTTATAGAGGCCAAAATAGGAATGTTCACACTAAACTCCATTGATAGACTAGTTAAATTCGAAGTGATAGTAGATAAATTATAGAAGATCTTGGATAAAAGTAAGGACTTGATAGTTAATCTAGCAAACTCTATCACAAGGGTTTTTGTCATCTCTAAAATTACATCAAGGCTAGATAAGAATGAGGTTCAAGCCACCATGTAGAGATACAAATCATATGTAAATGATAATAAAAAGGAATAAATTGCTTGTTGGAAATATTTTCATTAATGTCAAAGGTTTAGTATTATTGGTGATAAAGGCCCCATTGCATTTAATATTGTTTATCTTGGCTAATATGAGTTAATATTTATTTAATATTAATGAATATATTTTTGGTTGCATATGAGACAAAATAAGGGCCCATGGAGAAGTCGAAGAGTCACCAAGTGAAGACAAAAGAGTAAAGGGCCAATTTTTCATGAAGGGACACTTTAAGGAATACGAAAAGTCACCAAAGATAAGGACAAAAGTGGGAAAGACGTTTCTGGTCATGAAGGGTCACCACATGACTTTTCAAATGCTTGGATATGAAGGGTCATCCAAAATTGGTGCCATTTTCCATGAGAATCAAAAGGTCACAAAGGGGGAAGGCCAAAGGTAATTTGGAAAGTTATAAATAAAGGCTTAAGTAGCCATTTGTAATGTGGATGTGAGAGGTTGATTTAATATTGTAATATCTAGCTTAGAAGAGCAATTATGAGAGATGATTTGTATTTTTTATATCTAGCTTAGAAGACAAAAGTGAGAGAGAGGAAGAAGATGTTGTATTGATCTATCATTTATTGACATAACAACATTGAGAGATAGGTGTGTGGTATACACAAAGGGGTTGGTGCTCATGAATTGTTGCTGAGTTGGTGCTTGGCAAAGGGGTTGGTGCTCCTATGGGTTGGTGCTCACAAATTGTTGCTAGTTTGGTGCTCGGCAAAGGGTTTGGTGCTCCTGTGGGTTGGTACTCATGAATAGGTGATGGGTTGGTGCTTGACAAAGGGGTTTAAAGCTCCTATGGGTTGGTGTTCACGAATTATAGCTGAGGTTTGTACTTGGCAAAGGGGTATGGTGCTCTTGTGGGGTTGTTCTCATGAATATATTTGAGATTGATTCTTTGTGGTTTTTCCCACATTGGGTTTCCATGTTATATCTAGTGTCTCTCTCTGTCTTGTGTGATGTTTATTGTTTGAGTTTTATTGCATATCTTGAATGATTGATTAAGTGGATTTTGGTTAAAGGAAAGATTTATAAGATATATAATATACTAATTCACCCCCCCTCTCAGTATATTCCATGCTTAACAATTGGTATCAGAGCAGGTTCCTTTTTGAAAAGTTTTACAGCTTGAAGGTAGATTGGGAAAGCACGATGGCTGGGTCACAAGAAGGATTTTCTACAAATAAGGAACCTTTGTTTGATGGGATGAATTATGATTTTTGGAGCATGAGAATGAAGGTTTATTTGATGGCCCTTGGATTCAACATATGGAAATCAGTGGTGGAGGAATATGAAGAGCCACATACATCTACAATTACTCCAACAGAAAAGAAGGCAGGTGAATGTAATGCTAAAGCTTTAAATGCTATTTATGTGGTTTATGTGAATCTAAATTTGTTAAAGTTATGCAATGTAAATTTGCTCATGAAACTTGGGTAAAACTTGAGAATATTTATAAAGGTGATGGAAAGGTTCAGCAAGCTAAGTTGCAGACTTTTAGAAGGCAGTTTGAAAGTTTGAAGATAGAAGAAGAAGAAGATATAGCAAGTTATCTCTTATGAGTTGATCAGATAGTAAATCAGATTCAAGGTCTTGGAGAAACATTAGAAGAGTCAACGGTGGTGAAAAAGGTTTTGAGATCTATACCAATGAGATATGATTCAAAGGTTTTAGCAATCAAGGAGATGAAGAATTTAGCTAGGCTAAAGATGGATGAGCTTAATGGTATTCTCATGGCATATGAGATGCAAATAGAACAAGATAAACCCTCAAAGAGAGAAGTGGATTTCAAGACATCAAAGAAGGAGAAAGCTAAGATTCACGAATCAAGTGATAGTTCTAGTGATGATGAAGATGACAATGAAGCACTTTTCATTCATAGGCCAAAAAGAGGAACAGGTAAATATCAAAGAAAATTACCTTTTAAATGTTTTAATTGTAGAAAGATTGGAAATTTTTTAGATAGATGCCCAGATAAGGTTAAAGATGATGAAGAAGAAAAGCCTACATACAAGAAGAATTTCAAAGGCAAATCCAAGAAGGGATTTGAGAAAAAGAGCCTGTATTATAAGGATCCTAGCTCAGTTGAAGATAGTGGAGTCAACGATTCAGAAGAAGAAGAGATTCTATTCATGGCCATAAATGAAGAGGAAACAAAAAGGGGAGAAGTAAAGAATATAGAAGACATTCAAAATAGAGAAGGCTAAAAGGAACAAAGCTACAAAAGGCAATTAGGTCAGAGATATATAGACATGTCTTATTTTTATGGCTATTATTTTTATTATAATGGATATGGTCACAAGAAAGTAGAATGTTGAAAAAGAGCTAACAATTTTAGAAATAAGGAAAAGGAAAGTCAAGTAGAGTCAAGTAGAAGCCATAACTCTTTTGCTCCTCTATCAAGCTTTAATGAAGAGACCATATTGTGCTACAAGTGCAACAACTATGGACACATAGCTCAGTATTGCAGAAGCATGTTCAAGTCAGTAAAAAAGGATCAGAGGTTCAAATCTCCATTCATCAAGAAAAAGAATCAGAGTGTCAAAGATCCATTCATTAGGAAGAAGGTTTAGACATGTACATGGCAAAAGAAACAACATGAAGATTCTTTGATGGTGCAAACATCTCTGCATGTGGGAGGTAAAGATTAGCCATGGTTAATTTATAGCGGATGTTCGAGGCATATGACAGGAGATAAAAGTAAGTTCATTTCTCTAAGAAGATTAATGGTGGTACAGTGAGGTTTGGAGATAAAACCACTACCAGGATAGCCAAAAAAGGTACTTTGATTTTGGATTATGGCAGAACTAAGACTAAAAATGTTCTGTATGTAAAAGGTCTTAAGCATAATCTGTTGAGTGTTAGTCAAATTTGTGATCAAGGATACACATTAAGGTTTCATGTTGAAGGTTGTGAGATTAGAAGAAAAGATTCAAATGAGTTGATTGCAAATGGTCAAATGATAGGGAATAATGTGTATGTTCTATCATATATCTTCTCAAAGGCATGATCAAAGGATACATTCAAAGATCAGTGAGAGGAGTTGGGAGTAATTTCTATTACTTCCTACCATTGATGCTCAGCATCAAGTGAGGGGGAGCTAAGTGTTAGCTCTAGGTAGGCCCTTTGCCATTGATGTCAAAGGGGGAGAATAACATGTACAGGTATAGGTCTAGAAAATAGGTACAAGGAATAGGTACAGGTTGCTATAGTAAGGGGGAGTTACTGTATGTTTTTAGATGATGGTATGTGTGGGTGATAGGATATGGCAGTTTTAGGATTCAGGTTGCCATCAATGACAAAGGGGGAGATTGTTGGAAATATTGTCATTGATGTCAAAGGTTTAGTATTATTGGTGATAAAGGTCCCATTGCATTTAATATTGTTTATCTTGGCTAATATGAGTTAATATTTATTTAATATTAATGAATATATTTTTGGTTGCATATGAGACAAAATAAGGGCCCATGGAGAAGTCAAAGAGTCACCAAGTGAAGACAAAAGAGTAAAGGGTGAATTTCTCATGAAGGGACACTTTAAGGAATACGAAAGGTCACCAAAGATAAGGACAAAAGTGGGAAAGATGTTTTTGTTCATGAAGGGTCACCACATGACTTTTCAAATGCTTGGATATGAAGGGTCATCTAAGATTGGCACCATTTTCCATGAGAATTGAAAGGTCACAAAGGGAGAAGGCCAAAGGTCATTTGGAAAGCTATAAATAAAGGCTTGTGTAGCCATTTATAATGTGGAAGTGAGAGGTTGATTTGATATTATAATATCTAGCTTAGAAGAGCAATTGTGAGAGATGATTTGTATTTGTTATATCTAGCTTAGAATAGCAAAAGTGAGAGAGAGGAAGAAGATGTTGTATTGATCTATCATTTGTTGAGATAGCAACATTGAGAGATAGGTGTGCAGTATACACAAAGGGGTTGGTGCTCCTATGGGTTGGTGCTTGGAAAATGGGTTGGTGCTCTTGTGGGTTGGTGCTCACAAAGTGTTGCTGGGTTGGTGCTCGGCAAAGGGGTTGGTGCTCCTGTGGGTTGGTGCTCATGAACAGGTGCTAGGTTGGTGCTCAATAAAGGGGTTTGAAGCTCCTGTGGGTTGGTGCTCATGAATTATTGCTGAGTTTTGTACTTGGCAAAGGGGTATGGTGCTCTTGTGGGGTTGTTCTCACAAATATATTTTAGATTGATTCTCTGTGGTTTTTCCCACATTGGGTTTCCATGTTATATCTGGTGTCTCTCTCTGTCTTGTGTGATGTTTATTGTTTGAGTTTTATTGCATATCTTGAATGATTGATTAAATGGATTTTGGTTAAAGGAAAGATTTATAAGATATATAATATAGTGATTCACCCCCCCTCTCAGTATATTTTGTGCTTAACATTCCTATGTCTAAGGACACTTAGTTTATTATTGTAATATCTTTTATGTAATTATGTAATTATGTATCGTGTATCTTACATGAATGTAAAAGACACAGTCCTAAGTAAAATAAGACTCTATATTCGACTAAGTCAAAATATTTATGCTTTCCCTATTTTTGTTCTTTGCTCCTATCTATAAATAAGAGGATGCTCTTGCATAAAAGGATATTTTTCTTGAGATAAAATCACCAAGGCTATAGAAGAGAAATATTGTAGCATTGATAAACATTTTGAAACTTTGATTTCAAGTTGTAAATCTCTTTTAAATCAATATATTGAAAATTAAGTGACATTTCAATCTTTGTGTTGAATTAAATTTGTGGTTTATTGGACATGTTCTTATTATTACATGTTCTCATGTGTTATATTGTATTGTGGTGTTAATTTCTACAAATTAGAAGGTACCAAGAAGCTAATTTTGAAGTCTTTGAGCCACAATATTATAACTGGGTTTGTGTTCATTATTAAGAGTGATTTTGGAGACTCTAAGTTGTAATTCATTATCTTTAGTGATTTGATCTTTATTGAAAATAAGGTGAATACTTTTGGTTGTGCTTTATTCCATTCATCTACATTACATTACAAGTATTATTTTAGTTACTCTTACATTCAACTAATCTAAATATCTTATGTTATTCCTCTAAAAAGTATTTATGTGTTTTCACTATACATTATAAGAACCAAAAATATTCATAGCATTAAGTTCACTTATAAAAATTAATTATAAAAAAAGAGAATTGGATGACATGATAACACCCATTTTCATATATTATTGTAAATAGTTGTAATTAACTAATTATTTTAGTTAGCAATAAAAAGGGTGCCTCCCCTTTCTTTGAGGAGAGATTATATCTCATCACAATTTGGTTTAAATAACAATTTTTTTATAGTCTTTTTATTAAAAAGATATTCACCCGACAATATGGAAGTTAAAAATGGAAGGATAAAGGTGGAGAATGGAGGTCAAACAAAGAACCCACAAAGGAATAAATGAAGAAAACCACTAGAATAACTTAGAATTAAATGAAAGGGATGAAAATTATTACTCTCACTCAAAAGGATTTAGGATAAACATATGTAATGGTAAATCAAGGCTTTCATGGAATCATAAAGTCTCTTTAAAACTCAAATTATGTACATTGGGTAAAAACCCAATACACAAGGTTTTCAACACAAAGTTTGGAAATGTCATGAGTTTCATACAAGAAAGAAAATTTAAAATTTTAATTGATTATATCTATGAATATAAGTAAAAAATTGATTAAAAAATAACATCAAAAACCAAAAATCCCAAGAATGATCCCATCTACTTTCTTGCATTCCATTACTCAAATCTGGAAACTTAAATAATCCAAACAAAATGTTGTAGCCAATTATAATCCAATATATTTAAATAAAGAAAAAACCCCATTAATTACCTAAATTTTATCTTTTGTATAATTTTTACACCACCAAGGAAGTTGTAAATACATCCATTTTCCCATATTTTGATTTTATATTTAGGAAAAAATTACAATATCAAATGCACTCTTGATTTTGAATTTACAATACAATATTATTTGTAAGAATAATTAATTTATAAAATGAATGAAAATACATAGACATCTTTTTACACTCTTCATGGGACTCATTTTTACATTATTTTATGAATTTAAGTAAAATTAATTAAAATTCTAAAAATTAAAATTTTAAAATAATTAATAATACAATTGAGTCAGTTAATTTAATTTTTGATCCACAATGTCAAATATACAATTTGTTTTATGTGGACTAGTAAGTGGCATTTCCTTGTCCATTGGGCAATGGAGTTTTGTAGAGAATAAAAAAATTAGGACAATAAAAAATGAAATAAATGGGAAGTGAATTTTTTATGGCCAAATTTTACTACAATAATTGGCTCTAACTATAGGATCACACTCTATGGCAAAATGCAAGATAAATATAAAAATCACTCATGACATGTACCTACTTAAACCTAAGAATGTGAAAATCACTCACATATCTTGATCTAGCCATTTGGAAACTATTTTTCCTATCCCAATTATATGTGAATGACATGTGTTTTTGATCTAAATCATACCTATTAAAACTACATATATACAACCAACTACCACATGTTATTATTGTCCATTAGTGTTGTAGAAAAGGGGGTGGTCAATTCATCATTCATGGATTCAGGTGCTTATTTAGTTGTCAAAGTCAATTCTATACTTACTACAACTAAGTATAAACTCATTATATTCCCATAACACTCAATATTTATCACTCGAATAAACTATCATCAATTCACATAAGGTGCAAACCTTATGTGCTTACTTGAAGTGTAGTAGAGAAAAAACTAGTGCCTGTGTTGGGCTATTTGTGTTGTGGCACAACTCATTACTTATAGAACTTGGTCATTTCAATAAAGGCTTTGGTAGGTTCATTGGTGCAAGCCTTTTCTCAGATGACTATAACTAGCCATAGGGGCACAAAGCTATATTGAGGCGGTCTTATAGTCTCATGGTCACAAGCTTTTGTTTGCCTAGGATTAGCATCATTAAAGTGATTTTAAAGGGTCAAGGGGTTGATTTAGTTCAATTATTCATTCTTAGGCTAGCACTCATAATGAGGATATCAACATTTTGTGCATGACACTTTTCACCCTTAGGTTATTTCATAGAGTATGTTGCCATCATCACTTATCATAGAGAAGCCATTAATGACATAAACTAGAAGCTTATAAACAACATACCATTTATGTATGTAAATTACAACCTTATAAACATTGTGCATTCAAATCTCAACATAAAGGAAGTAGAAACCAAAAATATAGTGTTTAATTGTAACCATTCTTTGTCATTCATAAAATCTTAGTGACATAATAGAGTCCAAAGTTCTTAAAAATAGAGTTTATGCTTACCTAAAATACATAACATACCAAAGGTTCATAGGCGATCTTAGGCACTACAATTTAGAGATTTAATGACATCCATCCTATTATTAATATAAAGGGTGGGTTAATGGTGTAATTCCGTTTCTCCAAAACCAATTCTATCAAGATTTGCTACCTAAATTCACATCATCTTGCTCATTGGCTCGAGCTCAATTTTATAACACATAGGATCATTTATTTTCTAGGGTGGATAACACATTCTAGGTGCTAAGATGGAGTCTTTGCTGATCATTTTATTAGCTCCATCACCTTTCATCCTTTGAACTATGATCATCACATGTATCCACTCTTGAAAATGCCCTAAAAAATTAAGCACCAGTTAACTGCCTACTAGATGGCATAATATGTGCATTAATTCCTCTAGCAAACATAAAAGATACCAAAATAACAATCATGCCAATTGATTGCCTCATCCTAAGATGTCTATCAAGCTAGCACATATCCATACTTATTCAAATTAGGGTCCTAAGACTACCCCATACAAAATTACTATTTCACCCTCAAACTAGGATACCAAATCCCTTGACATGCATGAATCGAATGCATTCTCCTTAAATTAGGAGCTAAAGTCCTCAAAGCCCTTGATAACAATATTGATTTCCTTAATGGTGTTATCTATCTCTATGAAGGTAATGCTAAGTGTGAGCACATCTATCTTCTATATCTCTTTTCTAAAGGCAATAATATTTTCCTTAAACTTCATCACTCCTCTATCAAGCATTGATCCTTTTTCACATGCCTTCATTTGTAAGGCATATAACAGTGTTTATAGGTTATGCTCTTGGTCCTCTATTTGTGTTCTCATCACATTGACCTTTCCCATTATTTGTGCATAGTATACCCTACTCGTGGAGTACACCTATGCCATCAAATATTCCTTCTCCCACTTTTCCTGCTTGAGGCATTTGTTTATGAGTGATGCTTGGTTGGAAAAGTTCATGAAGATGGTGTTAGGAACCCCTTATCCAATGGACGCAAAATTGATTACTTTCTTATAAGCAATTAAACATGGAATTATACCAAAATGATTAAGTAACTAAAAACTTGAGACAAAAAAGAATTTGAGAGACAATACACACTCTTGTATTAAATATTACTAGAAGAAAATATAATAAGGAAGATACCACTTCTTCCTCCACCTCAAAGGCTTGCCACACCTCAAGACCTTCTTCCCCTCTCTCTCTTGCTCAACACAACAACTCTATATCCTGAGTTATTATCCCTCCTTGAATGCTTCAGCTGATCTCCTTGACCCTACACCTGTAGATCTCCTTGACCTTGCTTGCTTCAATGCTTTACTTGCTTGTTTGATTTACAATACATGCCTCATGGGTAGATAAATAGAATCCCATGCATACAAAAATAGAACTCTAACTACAATAATTAGACATGCAGCTCGTGACTATAATTAATCATTTAACATGCAAACACTCACTTCACTTAACTGATTGTTCATCAACAACAGTTTTGGAACACATAGGTGACCGATGCCAATCCCTGCTTGCCTGGTGCTGCTGACGTTGGCCGACTAGCTACCATCACCGGTTGCCTTCTGCACTACATCTGACCAACATCGGTCATGCTACCGATGCTGGTGTTTCTGGTTCTTTAGCAACCTTCCTCATGTCTGTAATAGTTGAAGCTTTTAGCTCCACACCCTAACAATCTCCCACTTAGAGATAAATAGCTGCTACTGTACCTGTACCTGTACACCATCTATTTTGTTCCCTTAGCTCTGTATCCCTCTTCAAAGTCACTCTTGAAGACCAAGCACCATACAAACCTGTGATGCTATACATGTCACTTATGCCAAAAGAATTTTGCTGCTCCCAAATTCTTCATGACATACTTCTAAACCAACTCTACCCTTAGCTCAGAAAACTCCCTGTATATGAAACCATGCAACAAGTAACACAATACAGTAACAGGATAATGTAGCTAATATTATCCAACCTGGTAAAGATAAAATACAATGGTCAAACCTTTATTGTTCTACATCCTAATCAAGACCATATACCATAGCCTTCTGTCTCACATGTCCATCCACTCTCTTCTCTAATATGGGAATCCATCCCTCTATCCAGTGTTTCCTTCCAGCTGACAACTCTACTAATAAATACCTATTTGGTTCTTCTCCAAGGACTCACACTCCTCATCCATGCCAATCTCCCACTATTTCTGGATTCTACCTGCATTGTTTCTTCCATCTTCCTAGTTCTTGATTATCAGTAAGCAATATAAAGAAGGTAAATAATGAATATGAGGTTCACTTACCCTTTCTGACCTCCATATGGGTGTTTGAGACTCCTTGACAGCTAGCGTCCACCCAACATCCATTCCAGTGAATGATCTCAGCCATCTCCCAGTCTGCTCCCGATCGATGTCAGTTCCCTACACTGACCCTGACTACAGACATCATTTCCCTAGCTGATGCTGGTGTCCCCTATCGATGTTGATCCCTTCCTAACCGACGTCAGACTTCTCCTGCCTAACCTACCGACCTTGCTGGTCTGCACATGACCGATGCCAGTATCTAGCTGACCGACGTCAGTCCCAAGTGACTGACATTGATGTCTATGTGTTCCTGTAAGTGATGAAATCTTCATCCGTGAGCTCATCTTGGATCAAATCTCTATCCATACTTCCCTGCTCAAATTCATTCAGCCCCTTTGACTGATCTCTGTCCTTCATCTCCTTCATAAACACCAAGGCTTCTTTGTTCCTATCAAAAGCATCAAATTTCCTTTTCCTGTAATGAACTCTATCTATGCTTTCTGAATCTGAACACATACCTTTTGAATCAAGAACGTCCATTCCCTTATTATTCATGTGACCAAGCCTATTAAGCCACATCTTTGAACCTACAGTTGAAGTAGATAAACCAGAAGTACAATCAACAATACAAGTAGATAGATAAAGAGTATCTACTTTCTTACCTCTTGCTAGAACAAGTGCACCCTTGGTAACCTTCCAAGAATCTGCTATGAGGGTTATTGTGCATCCCTCATCACCCAACCTTCCAACAAAAATCAAACTCTGCTTCAGAATTGGAACATGCATAACCTCTTTCAACACCCATGTGTTGTCAATCTGCAATCTTAGCTGCACTTTCCCTTTGCCAACTATCTAACAAGGCATACCATCCCCTAAATAAAGCACTCCAAAGTCTCCCTATTCATACTCATGGAACAAATCTCTATTTGGGGATGCATGAAAAGATGAACCAAAATCTAAAATCCATGATCCTACCTGACAATCCAAAGAAAGTATGAGAGTGTCCTGTACCATAATATTTGCATCCTTTGCTTCTTCAATACCTACATGTTGATTCTCTTTATCTCTCAGCCAACACTCCTTTGTATGTCCTTTCTTTCCACAAAACCAATAGGTAATACCTTTGGATTCGAATCTCCTTCCCGACCTTGATTTCCCTTGCTCAACCTTCTCCCTTTGCCTTCCCCTACTTTCTGCACTTAGAGCATTCCCTGATGATTCACCTGTGCTTCTCCTACGTATTTCCTCATTCAAGATCACACTCACAACATCATCAACTTTTAATATTTTAGAAGTAGATGCAAAATTACTTACTGCCATAACCAAACTATCCCAACTTTCAGGCAAAGAACATAAAATCAAGAGAGCCTTTACCTCATCATCAAAAACAATATTGACTGAAGCTAATTGGTTTACCAAACCATGGAAATCACTGAGATGAGTGTGTATTGATCCACCTTCCTGCATTTGCAAAGTAAATAACTGCTTCATAAGATATACCTTATTAGAAGCTGAGGGTTTTTGTATAAATTTGCCAAGGATTTTATCAACTCTTTCGTTGTCTTGCACTGTGATAAGTTGGAAATCACAGATGATACAAGGCTCAACCTTATGGAACTGAGAGCCTTCCAATCAAGAATGCTCCATTCTTCATCCTTCATATCTATGGGCTTGCATGCAACCCCACCCAATGGTAAGTACAAATCCTTCTGATACAGATAATCCTCTATCTGCATCCTCCAATGTTGATAATTCTTGCCATTAAACTTCTCCATTCGTATCTTACTTTCTTTTGCCATTGCTGAACTCCCACTCAATTAGAAAACTCTGTGAATGACCTGTAATCAAAAAACAATAACCTGCTCCCTGCAAACCGTAGCTCTGATACCAACTGTTAGGAACCCCTTATCCAACGGAAGCATAATTGATTACTTTCTTATAAGCAATTAAACATGGAATTATACCAGAATGATTAAGTAACTAGAAACTTGAGATAGCAAAGAATTTGAGAGACAATACACACTCTTGTATTAAATATTACTAGAAGAAAATACAATAAGGAAGATGCCACTTCTTCCTCCACCTCAAAGGCTTGCCACACCTCAAGACCTTCTTCCCCTCTCTCTCTTGCTTAACACAACTATATAGCTTGAGTTATTATCCCTCCTTGAATGCTTCAGCTGATCTCCTCGACCTTACACTTGTAGATCTCCTTAACCTTGCTTGCTTCAATGCTTTACTTGCTTGCTTGATTTACAATACATGCCTCATGGGTCTTTAAATAGAATCCCATGCATACATAAATAGAGCTCTAACTACAATAATTAGACATGCAGCTCGTGACTATAATTAGTTGTTTAACATGCAAACACTCACTTCACTTAATTGACTATTTATCAATAGCAGTTCTGGAACACATAGGTGACCGATTTCGGTCCCTGCTTGCCTGGTGCTACTGATGTCAGCCGACTAGCTACCGTCACTGGTTGCCTTCTGCATTGCATTTGACCGGCATCGGTCATGCTACCAATGCCGGTTCTTTTGGTTCTTCAGCAACCTTCCTCATGTCTGCAACAGTTGAAGCTTTTAGCTCCACACCCTAACAGATGGAATCAGTTACATCTACACCTTCTTATAGCTTTGTGAAGAGGTCCTCTACCTATTTAATCTTGGTATCTATCTCTTTATACAACACAATGCATGGATCTTCTTCTTCTTCTTCTTGTGATGGATCTACTTTTAACCTCTGGAGCATATACTCCACTATCAATCATACTTTGTTAACTTCTGAGAGATTTTATGCATCAACACTAACCAAAAGGGATGGTTCAATTTTTTTATGCACTCTCATAGCTACTATAGATTAAACTTCATGGCATGCACATCTTCTTCATCCTCCTTAGTGATTTTCTTCCATTTCTTCACCCTAACATCATTCATGATGTTCTTTCATGTGACTTTAGTGGCCATCCAGATGAGTTATTTCACTGACCTAACTAAGTTCACAGTGTAGGGATTTATGATAATAGAGTCATACCCAATATGGACTTTTATGGTGCCTCAAAGTGAGACTCATCCATGCAGTTATCAAATACAAACAAAAATTGTTTGTGCATCTTGTATGTGGCATAGTCAGGGGACATGTATTCAAACATATAAAAATATTCATCTATCCAACCCTTATATTCCTTCTTTTTGTGTTGTGTTGTGGAGACTATTTATAAGTTACAATGTATTTCAAATATTGTACATTTAAAATGTACTATACACTCTATATTCAAAAGTTTCTGGGCCCCCTTTAATGGGAAACTATTTTGGGTTGACTTTGCTCATGGTTTTGGTACCCATTGTTTTGTAATACTACTTTGTTGATGTATTATGTATAGATAGATATTTCATAGGTAATACATCAGGAGAACAAGGTTTGACAAGGAAGAATAGATTGTGTAAATATAGGTGAAAATGTATGATGGTTTTTTGAGTGCAACTCTAAATAATATTTGTTTATTGTAATTGTGAGAAGATATATCTAAGAGTGGATTGTACTCTTGTGGCTTGTAATAAAATTTGAGAAAGTGTTTCTTTGTGGACGTATCCCATATTAGGAGAACCACATTAAATTTGTTATTCTTATTTTTTTTTATTTCTACATCTTTGTTCATATCTATTATTATTGTGATTATATGAAATTATTCTACATCAATTTTTGATTTTTTCCTAACACTCACGCTCAACTCTATGCCTTTAGCTTCTATGATGGCCATCTCTATTTATTCTTCTACCTCTTCCTTGGTGCTACCACTTTATTTAGTGCTTTCCTCAGAGGTGTTTTCTTCATGTTCCTATAGGGGTTATTCTTTTTACTTATCCCCTTTTTCCTCTTCTTCTTGGGGTTTGTCAGTACTTACCTCTAGGTCTATCCCTTTGGTGCCAATTTCACCTTATTCCTATTTCTACTAGGGTTCCTCAATGCTCTCTATTTTCTATTTTTCCATGGCACCAAAATCACCTCCCTTTCTTTAGGTTCCTCTTCACTACTTTGGCATGCCTATTTTTTAGCTTGAACTACTTCACTAGTGTTGGTGCTGAGTGCCTTCTCTATTACTTTCTCAATTGGTTTTATGATTAGTGGAAACCTCCTTTTTCTTATATTTCTTGGCCTTATTTTTCTTAGCCTTCTTTTCCTTTGATGCCTTTTCTTCAACCTTAAATCTCTCAATATCTTCCTAAGTCATGATATCTTCCTTCATGGCCTACCCTTTCTTTTCTAACACTATCACCTATAGAATTTTTACCTTGCTCATTCCTAGTTTCTTCCACACCTTTCTCTTTTCATCCTCAATTTGTAGAGGCTGTGTGGACAGATCTTCAAATGAGGCACTCATTCGCTTCTCTACTTTTCCAAGCATAGTGGTAGTACTACCTTAGAGGGCCTTTTGAAATTCTTTAGCACTAGGCTCTTCTCCCACTTCTTCTTCCTAAATAATGTAGACTTTTATCCCTTCTTCTACCTATTAATTTGTCTCTTCCTTCCTTCCTTGTGCACTAGACTATTCCACCTCCATATCTACCAAGCTTATTATTAGCATCACAATGGGCCCCTTAGACTTCTTGTTTTTTTACTTCTTACTAGTTGAAGTAGTTTCTGGTGTGAAGGTCATGCACTTCTTCATTGGAGTTGAGGGGGTTGTTTCTTTACTAAAGGAAACCTTATCCTGATAAACTCTTGAATTTATTCAAGTGTCTCTCCCCAATTTTTATAGGGAGACTTCTTCTATATTTTTATTTTTGGTGTCATGTCAACACTAATCTAGAGGGAGCAATCATCATCTTTCTCAAGGTTGATACCCTTATTCATGGCTTCATATCATAATATAGGTTGAAGATTTGCCCTGTGATGATTTATCTTTAGAGGGGTTGGAGGTATATTCGATGAAATTCATCCTCTTAATATTTTGTGGCTTTCCCTCTTGGGTGCACATATTGGCACCTCAGCCTACTCTTTTCCATATCCACATCCTTCACCAAGATGTATGACTACTACAAATTAGGTATCCTCCTTAGTACATCCCTGAAGTATTTTGTATAAAATACATAAGGGAGTTTAAGCCAACTAGATAGGTTTTCGTCTATGAGCTCTAGGTAAACTATATAGAAGTGTTGCATAATGTTGAAGGTTGTCATCCCAAACATGTGTTGGGGGAGCTCTTATGGGATACACCATTCTATCTCAATTGCCTCAATGTATTGTGCATACCAACCCATTACTTGTGTATTATATTTTTAGGAAAAGGAAGGTGGGAAGGTAAAGTCCTAGTAATTCAGTGCCAAGGAGTATTTGTGTAATGGGAAGACCTAGAGACTATCTCCATTGCCATCAGGCATGTCAATCTCCTCCATGACTATTAGTATTAGTATTGACCTCCACATGAACGTCTCTCATACCTTGTGATGCTCAAGTGTGTTATTTACCATTTCTTCATCAATGAATTTTTCTATGTTGAATTTGACCCCTTGTGCCATGTGATGGGAAATACATAAGTAGGCCTTGATAATGCCCATCCATTCCCTATCAGGGCAAAGTTTGGAGATCACTAGGCATGAAATTTCCCTCATATTAGGGTCCTTTATATACTATATTAGGAATGCGAATCCTCCCTTGTAGTAACCAGGTATTTTTGAAACCCTATCTACTTATAAATCATCCACCATCACTCAATTAATGTTTACACCTGAGTCTAAGATATTGATGGTTATACCAATTAGGCATGATGGTATCTGTATGCACCTCTTTATGAAGTAGAAGTGGTCCACATGGATACATGAGATGAGGAACTACATGAGCTCCTCTAGATTTTCAAAACATGGTAAATCATAGAGATAAGTTGCATTAGTGGTTTCAAGCCTATCTCAAATGGAAACATAAAATAATGTTGTGCCCACCTTTATTTTTGCTCCTATGTCAACCACACAGTCTTGGTTGAGATCTTACATGTTACTCAGTGTATGATGGTTGTATTGTTTTAATTTTTTAGGTGTGCATGAAAGATACCCAAGTCTCCCCTACCAAGACTTATAGAGGAAACTACATTTTCCTATATGACATTTTAGAAATCACCTTGGGGTCAACGTTAGTGACACTAACCCTTTCTAATGACTACATCTTATTTTTTCAATAGTTGTTTCCTCTACTGTTCATGTTCTTTTAGAATCCTTATATGCCTACAATGGACCAAAACTCATATTTTTCTTTCCCATTCTAAATCATCTAGTGTTGAATCATAGTCTATTGATTTTGTTGAAACCTATAATGTTTCTTGGTGCTTATTCATAGTCATTAGATCTATGACTATGAATTCAGCACTCAAGCTTCATTTAATTCTAATGACAACCTTGATGTTACTCAAATTTTATGTTATATTATTTTATAGTAATTCCCTCTCCCTATTCCTCTATTTATATCTCAAATGAAATTAAATCTCTTCTCATATACATCCCTTATTGTTTAGTGGTCGTGGGTGCTCAAGGTTTCACTTTGGTAGCATTTTCTCACTTTAGCTCTAGTTTAACTCTAGTTCAGCTCTACATTTTGGGTTCAAATTTACTTAAGGTTTGTAACCTAAACCAGGGCACTATTAACATATTTATACCTTAACTTTAGCTACCCTCTTAATTGTGGGTGAGTAATTGCAAGATGGTACCTAGATTTCTTGAAATCCACTAAAACCTATGAAAGCCATGAAAATATCTACCACATTCACATTTAATGTATATATTTATGCCTCCATCATCACCACATTAAATTATCTAAATGGTATTTTTAGTGAAGTGATAGGTGTTTTTAAATAGTCACTTCCCACCTATTGTTGGGTGGATGCTAGCTTGTCTAGATGATCTTCCTCCTATGATTCATTGACCTTGGCATGACATTTGCCCTTCTTATAGCAACCTAGGTATAGTGCTTCAAATGTATTTGATTAAGCCTCTTTGGTTATATCTCTTTTCCTGATATGCTTCTTTTCAAGTGTGATTTCATTCCTTGGTTGATTTCTTATGCTTTCATCTCTTTGCCTTGGCCTATCCTACCCCATTATAATTTCTATGTTGGTCTTCCAGTGCTTCACTCTCTAAGGTTATTGTGTAATTAGAATCTTGTGCACTTTATCTGTATCTCTTGTGTAATATCATCATGTGCACCTATTTTTTTCACTTGGTACTCATAGTTTTATAAATCTAGTAAACTCCACATGCCCAAAAATTTAGGTGTCTGGCCTCAGGTGTGTAGAAGGCACTTGTGCTCAACTCACCCAACTAAATTTATGCGTAGAAGCACAAAAATAGTTTTCATATGGGCCTGAAAGTGCCTTGATTATTTTCTCATCACCAACCAATACCATAAAATAATATAAAACATAAGGAAATGTTTGGATTGTACCAAAATTTATTTTGTTCAACACAACATAACTGACTCATGACTAGAAAGTCAATGTCCTGATGGAGCAAGCACCATTTTATTGACTATAAGGCTTAAATAAATTACTATTAAAATTACCATAGATCATTTCACATAAAAATATGTGCATCTTGCATGAACATATCTCTAATATGTTGTGGATGACAAATGGGCCCATCCACATAGTTTGTAGCTTACTTGGGTGCTTGAGGTACTTGGAGTCATAGAGTAATACCAAGGCTCCTTCAATAAGTACCTTTCACTTTATATGTTTATCATGCCATAAATTTTGGCATGCCTTGTCTACCTATTAGTTCCATCTTACTTAGGTTCACACCTCATCCAAGCACTCTAAGTATTCCAACCATGCACTTAATGATTTTTGGTTATCTAAAAGACCAATATGTGTAATACACAATGATGGAACCATGAACTCCATTAGTAAAACTACCTCTATGTCAAAAATAAATTGAAATGGTGTTGACTTGATAGGCACTTGTAGGTAGTGTAGTAGGCCCATAACACTACTGACACTTGATCATCCCAATCTTCGTGACCAATATCACATATCTTTATGAGGCACATTCCTAGTACCTTGTTGAATACCTCAATGGTGACATTCACTTGGGGATAATAAGGGGTTGTGTTATGGTATACCACCATATATTTGATCAATAGGATTTACACATTTTTATTACTGATGTTTGTGCCTTAATCACTAGTCAAACTGAGTGGGAACCCATAAGGACTTATGACATTCTCCCATATAAACCTTGTAGTTATGGTGGTTATGTAATATTTAGTTGGTGTTACCTCAACCCACTTGGTGAAATAATGATGGATAATAAAATATGCTTTTCACCTATGCACCTTGATATGAGAGTGATCAAATTGTAAGAATGGGAATGATAGGCATCTCATCCCAGTGGTTATCCTTCCTTATGTGTTGGCTGACATCACAATTATTGGTGCAATATTTTGCATCTTGTAATATACTTGGCCACCATAATCCTGATTATAGTACGTTGCACATCATATCATATCTAGTGTAATGACCTCCTTCTATTCCCTCATGCACTTTTTATAACATAGAGTCCCTTTTGTTTTCCAAGACACATCAACATAGGACTTCATCTCAGCTTAATTTATATAGTTTTTAACTAATGAACTAAAAGGGGGCACTATGAATAATGAGTTGTTTCTTCTCTTTGGTTGTCATAGTCTGGGTGTAGATTTAGATGTTATACAAGTGGCTATCTATGCCAAATCTTTAGGGACATGCTGGATACTTTATAGTAAAGTGTATGGCCTATCATCATCAATAGGCATTATTATATTTCCATAGTTGATGTAAGATAAATGGTTTGGGATATATTTTTGTATTCGACCCTCCATGACAATTGAAAATTAGAATTCTTGAAATAGAACTATCCATCTATAAATGCACCCATGAAGAACAATCTTGTTTATGAGGTACTTAAGCACCTCATGGTTAGTGAAGAAGATGAATGGGGTTGCCAACAAGTAATCCTAAATTTTTGTAGGGTGTATATCATGGTGAATTCCTTGTGCTTGGTTGTTATATAGTTATACTTTACTTGGGTTAGCTTCTTTCTTATGAAGGAGATGGGATGATTCAATTTGTCTTTAATGGGTTGTGCCGAAATGGTGCCAAGTGAAGAGCCATATTCATCAACATGGATGTGGAAAGAAGTTATCCAATCAAGAAATTGTAGAATAGGTGTGCTAGTTAATTTTAGCTTCAGAGTTTCAAAGGCATCTTCTTATGATGTACCCCAATAGAATGATCCATCCTTGCACAAGAGATCCTATAATGACACTATAATATTTGCATAGTTCATTATGAACTTTTTATAGTAGTCATAGTGGCCAATAAAGGTGCAAACATCTTTTTACATGGAAAGAGCTTAAAGATATAGAATAATGGTAATATTTATAAGATTAATGAGTAGACCATCTATGTAGATGATGTGCCTGAGTAGGGTGCCAAAAAGTATCACTAAGACACATTTATTGAGGTTTAAGGATATCTACAAATGCCTACACTTTTTAAACATGAGGTACAAGTTGTCATAATGGTCCCTTATGAACCCATACATAGTTTAGTCATATAAATACACTTGGAGGAACTTGTTAATGAAATCCTTAAATATGGTCATCAGCACTCTATAGAATACAACTAGTGCATTCTTGAGTCTAAAAGCATCATGTTGTATTTAAAACAACCCCATTATATTGTAAATGTTATTTTAGGCTTGTCATCATTTTCTATCTAGACATGTTGGTATCCTAAGAACCCATCAATAAAAGTGTATATTTCATATCCTATGACACCATCTAAGACTTTAGTGGTGAAAAAATTTGGGAAAGGGGTAGTGACGTATGTAACATTTAATAGCTTATAATCAACACAAATATGGATGCACCCATCCTTATTAATTATAATAACCATGGGTCTCACCCATTCATATTATTGTACCAAGTAGATGATGCCTATAGCTAGAATACCATCAATCTATATATTGACCTTGGCATGGAGATTTGGGTTCATTATATAGTGGTGCTTCTTGATAGGTCTTACACCATCCATCAATTTTATGTTCATCTTCCCAAAGGATTGATGGATGCCCTTCATATCTCAATAATTTTGATGTAACAAGTCTTAAAACTCCTTTATGAGATCCACAATTTATGCTAGCTTTGTGTTAGACTAATATGCACCCAAAGTAGACATCTTTGGTTCCCCTTCCAAACTGATGTCTACCTTAGTAGTTTTGAGCAATGCATAGTAGGGTTCATTCCTTTCTTGATACAAGTACTCAACTTGCCTTCTACCCCCAGTTGTTTCTATGTGAATATGAGTAGGGTATTCCTAATTTGGGGTGTTATCATCCACTTAATGTACTAACTTATTTTTACTTGCCAAGGTCATCCAATTGTGCACCTTCCATGTTTCATCATCCTCTTCAGTTGAGTCATTATTGAGCACTTGTTCTTCAAACAAATTTAGGAAGGCCAAAAAAATTTCCTCAAACATATATTTGAGGTGATCCTCTATGATTTTAATGTCCTAAAACACTTCCCTATGAACTAATTACAATGATTTGATCAAATCTAGGTTCTATGAAGAAAAGGAGAAGGTGTGCATAAACCATTACTTAAGTATATCTAAGTTTTTGTCTCATGGCACATCTTATTGATAACATACCATTATCATTCCCACATCTTCAAGGTTCTATAGAAGGTATGCACCCATAGGTTCCTTGGGTTGTTTACACAACAGTCAGTCCATGTTTCTTTGCATAAGTACACATATGTTATAGGGTCTAAGTCACTAGAGTATGTAGAGATGTCTAGGCCCTCATTTATTTTCTCAAATATAGTGCATATGGATAATTTTACATCTTTCCAAGTTGTCAATTTAGGCCGTTATGCTACCCACTAATGATTAGTAGTGTTCCTCAAAGTATATACTAGTTCACCCATTTTATCTACCTCCTTTAGGACATATAATTTGATGTTGTAGACATATGCTTCCATAGTATTTCTCTCTTAAAATCTTGGGATCACCACAATTTTAAATTTTCTCAAGTCAAATACTCTCTTTCCATTATTCTTGGCACAAGAGATCCATATTTTGAGTTACAATCAATCTAGACCCAACTATTCCTTATAGATTTTGGTGCCTCCACATGCACTTAGAGGCACCTCTGACTAGTGGTTTCATAAGATTGTTTAACCCATTATTCAAAAGAAATATTAGTGGTGTACAAGGCTAATTTTACATCTTCCCAAGAAATCACTCCTTGATTATTGGGGTTTAGAGTCTTAGTGCCTTATGCTATGATGCTATATATGGTTGATATCATACTCAATATCAACACTCTCTACATACGGGGTTCTTTGGTAACTTGAGAGGGGGATCAATACCCTCTCATTGACATTTTTAAAGGTCATATAGTTCCTCTTGAATCACATATCTACATTATTTACATAGAAACATGGCCTTCATGGGATCACTAGATAACTATCTTGTTCTACCAACTTGATCACCTCAAAGTCAACATGACACTTGGAACCCATGATATATATAATGGTGTTTTTAAGAATTATGATTGGTTGAATCCTTCTTTTGTTAGCCATGAAAAGTACATGAGGGGAAGGCCTCAAGGTTGGCCTACCCATAATATCTTAGGCATTCTTGGTCAAGATATTTACCTTGGTGCCTGTGTCCACAAAGACCTCACATACAAACCATCCATCAATGGTGGAATTCATAAGTATTTATTTATTATAATCTACATTCTATGTATGCCTTACTTCTTCCACCATCTCCATGTGTGGTATAGTAACTTCAACTAACTTTTGCCCTGAATGCTTTAAGAGTAAATTCTTCAATGAGGGTAAAATTCTCTTTATATATAGGAGGTGTAGGATATCTATTAGTTTTTGTATCTCAGCCTCCTAGCTATCTTTATTCTTGTGAGAGGTGGAAGCCTGTGCATCAAGGTTTCATGCTAGTTAGAGCTCCCCTCATAAGTTTTTAATGATGCTTATGGCCTACTATAATACATCTTTATGGCATGAAAGGTCTGGGTAAAGTGTAGCTTTGGGTTTAATCTATGTGATGCACTTAGTATGACTTTGTTTCCCATATTTTAAGCCCAACTCAAGCATTAATATAACTAGTAGCTTGGTGGTGAATCCAATATGAGTAGTTTCTTGCACTTTGGTTATTTTTGTGTGGTTCAATTGTGCCTTTAGAGTTCACTTCTCTACTTTTGGCTCATGTTTAATCATTCATACACCCTTGTCTATTTTAGGCCTACTTTGGGTCAAATTTTTATATAAGTTGGGGAATTCCTTGACCTTATGTGTTCCTTGACAATACCCATACATTGGATCTATAAGGAATTCAAGTTGATAATGCTCTATCGAACCACACTAGTAACATGATCATGGTGGGAATATTCCTCCACCATGTCCTCCACATCACCCTTGGGCACCTTGATACATTTTATAGCCTTCATTTCCTTTATTAGCTTTCATTTTAGCTACTATAGTGGCCTACCATGTGCCTCTTTCCATGTTCTCATGTATCTAATCAATCACTCAATAGTCATATATGGTATGAGTGTAAACATCACATAACCAATAATAGATGGTTATGTTAACCTGAATGGAATGTTGTAAAAAATGTTAGTTGTGAAAAACACACACCTCATGACAAACCTCATAGATTAAAATCAATGTGTTCACATTCCTTTGAGGGAAATTATTCATGTTATGGCATTCTATTTCATAATTAGTGTGCCATAAACCACTTTGGGCATATTGTACTGAAATAGAAATAAGATTTTAGAGTTGGTTGGCCATGGATACAATCTATGCCTCCATGAATGGGATGATCCTAGTGTTATCACTTTTGACTACCTTATCTTTAAGCATGGCTTCAAGAACTTCATGAGGGTCTATGAATGTCTTCATGAAATGTGTTATTTTGAATAGTATGATCAATCCTCCAATAAACCATTATGTATGATGGGAGGGGTGAATATCATAAGGAATCTTAGAAAGGAGAGTCTTGAACCTTGTATCATATAGGTGCACACTCTCTAAGATTCCTTGGTTAATCTCCTTGAGTGTGGTGACGCTCTATTATTTAAACTTTGATATGTTGAAATCCTTCAATAATGCTTCCTTTAAGGTGTAGTAGTCAACCATAGTCTATTTTGGGTAAAATTTCTTATACCAGGTATAGGTGTAATCAAGTAGAGTTATCATGAACTGGGTTTCCCTATGCTATAATTAGGTGATACCTTGAGCACACCATTATAGTTCACACTTTATCACATACTCTATAGCATTTTCCATGCCATAATACTCTTTCAAGTGCACGTCCATCTCATAGTAAATTTTTTGTAGGGAAACAAGTAGCATCTAAGGTGTTTATCCTCCTTGCCTATCTAGGTGGTGGTCTTCCAATGCCTCCAACCAATAGGTTAGGTGTTGGCCCCATTTTTATTCTAGACATTGTTAATTTCAAAGGTGTCACACTACTCACTTATGGTGATGACCTACTTCTTGTGGGTTATTTCCCAATATATGCAACATAAGAACAACTTGTTCAATCATAAAATTATACTCCAAGTTTGCAAAATGGTCAAAGTCTATGCTGATAATAGGGTTAGTTATCAATCTTATTTCTTCTCATAAGGATACAACACATGAGCTTGCACTACACATTAAATGGGGGTAAGCACATCCATTGAATCTTTAGTTATCAAAATATATAGGAAACCAATGCATTTTACACCCATAAACTATTGAGCTTGATTTATGGCTTCACTATTTTTCTCCTCCTAGCACTACTATAATTCAAGAGATCCTTCCCCAAGCCCTTCTCACTTGATATGAGTTTTCTTAGCACTTCTAGGTTATATATCATCTATCATCTTGTGAATTCTCTTATTATAATTCTATCTCCTAAGTTCTCAAGTGTCAATCTACTCATCTTCTTCCATTGTGTTTCACCTACACATCCCCTTCCATTGTGCTTCACCTACACATCCCCTTCTTCCCTATTATATTTTTCATATGAAAAAGGAATTTAGCTTTCCATTCTCACAATTTCAAATCCATAATCCACCATTAATTTCTTGATTTATACACTAAAATACTTCATAAATGTGCCTTTGGGTTCACACAAAAATTGATACTTTACTTCTTTAGGGAAATATCATGTGGAAATAATGAACTCAAGTATGTAACTATCTAACACTCCTTGCCACCATTTATCTATCGATCTTATCCAAGTGGCATCTAGAGTCTCAAGTCTCTCTAAGTGATCTTTCATTCACTCAAGGCACTACCTATAGATTTATCTTCTCTGGGTTGTATAGGTAGCCAACCATTAGTACACATGTTTAGGTAGTTTCTAGAGGAAGACCTCATATAGAGCATCATATAAGTTATTATGAATCCATTTCCTTGGATTTTATCCTATATAAGAAGGATGCCTTAGTGTAAAGATATATTATAAATATTGATGCTAGTGATTTATGTTCTCAAAGGAGAGATAGAGCATTGTTATATCATACTATTGAAATAAAAAAAATCAACACATCTTGGAAATAGAACCAAAATGTTGTAGAAAAGGGGGGTTGACTCATCATTTATAGAGATAGGAACTTATCTAGTTGTCCAATTTAGTTATGGACTGATTATAAATGGGAAAAAAAAATTCCAATAGTGCTCAAAATTTATCACTAGACTATGTTGGCATCAATTAACATAAGTCACAAACCTTATGCAGTCACCTAGAGCACAACAAAGAAAGAACTAAGGCCCATATTGGGCTAGATATGCCATGGTGTAACTCATTACTTATAAGACTTGTTCATTTCAAAAAATGATTTAGTAGGTTCATTGGCACAAACCTTTTCTAGGGTGAATAGTTCTAGACATAGGGGCATAAGCTTATATTGAGGTGGTCCTATAGTCTCATGGGTGTAATCCTTTATTTCCCTAAGCTTAGAGTCATTCAGGTGATTTTAAAGGGTTAAGGGGCTGATTTAATTCAATAATTAATTCTTAGCATAGTTCTTATAACATGGATATCAAAACTTGGTGCATGACCCTTTTCACCCTTAGGTTATTTCATAGAGTATGATGACATCATCACTTAGTAAGAAGCCATTAATGACATAAACTAGAATATTATAAACAATGTAACATTTATGTATGTAAATTATGACATTATAAACATTTTCCATTCAAATATCAACACAAAGGAAGTACAAAAATTTGTGTTTAATTGGAACCATTCTTCATCATTCATAAAATCTTAGTGATTGAATAAATTCCATAATTCTTAAAACTAGAGTTTATGCTTAGCTAAACTACTTAATGGCCTAGAGGCTCATAAGAGAGATTGGGAACTATAATTTGGAGCTTTAATGGCATCCATCCTATTCTCAATATAAATGGTGGGTTTAATAGTATAATTCCATTTCTCTAGAACCAATTCTAAATAACTTCACTACCTACATTCACATCATCTTGCTCACTATCTTGAGCTTGATTTTATAGCACACAACATTATCTCCTTTCTAGGGTGGAGAGTACACACTAGATGCTGAGTTGGAGCCTTTATTGATCATTTTAACATCTCCATCACCTTGCATCCTTTGTGATATGGTCTCCACATGTAATCATTCTTGAGGATGCTCTAAAAACTTGTGCACTAGTTAAGCACCCACCCGTTGGAATAAGATGTGTGTTGATTCCTCTAGTTGATGCAAAAGATAAAAAAATAGAAATCATGCTAAGTGATTACCTCATGTTAAAATTTTTGTTGAATTGGTGTGGATCCATACTTAGTCAAATTAAGGGCCCAACAATTAGGAATGTTACCCTTGTGAGAATGTGCACCACTTCCCACTCTTTCTAAAATAATGGAATCTCTCCTATGTGTGGGTGGCTTTTAGATGGAGAGAATATCTAGATAGAGGGCTAGTTCCCTTGATTTACTAACTAAATTTGATCCTAATGCTACTAACTACTAATTTCCTAACTATGGGAAAGGGTGAAGAGATAATGCTTGCACTGGAATTAGCATAAATAAATGTGATACACCAATAATTATGACCACTTTTACTTACAATAAACACTCTTAGGAAGCATAGGATCCTACACACATTCTCTTTACTTTAGGTAAATGGATTATACAATAGTTTTTTATGTAAATAACTTAACAACACTAACTCTTTTCATGGAAGGAATGAAATATTATTTAATTCACATCCAAACTTAGATTGATATTGAACCTAGACACTTATTATGACCTATAGAAACTAAAATATTTTTTTAAGGTGTAAAAACTAGACATTAACATAGGAAAAGATATTGATTCACAATGGTATATCAATGGAAATCACACAAAAACTTCACATAACAACTTGAAAATGGAGGAAAATAACTTCTTATTTATTCAAAAGGTGTGGTACAAAATTTTTATAGCCTTTTAGCATAACCAAAGAAAAAATTGATATGAAAATGTTGTAAAATAAAGTACAAAATGAAAAGAGTAGGAGAGGGGAGATAAAGTAGCTCCAAAATAGGGATGACTCACTTTGTCCTCACACCCTTCAAACCCTATGTAGTGTTTCCTAGATTCCTTCTTCTCTCTCCTTATAAGAATGGCATATAATGTAGATTTTCACTTTTTTGGGAAACTTGAAGAAGTCTTGAGCATTAATTAGTCAATTTTGACCCTTTGAAATGCCTTAATCCATGTTCACATTCCATATATCTTTGCTTATACTTTTTCCTTGATGAATAAGTCACATAATTGAAAATATGTCTTCAAGCATTCATTAATTCCTTCATTTAATAATTTTCCTCATCCATTTATGAGGTCTTTCCACCTTACTTGTGATGTTAGAAGGCTCCTTGAAACATGTTTGACCTTTTCAAATTGCTTAGTGAAGGAGGGAAAGAAGGTCTTATTAGGAATGCTAGAGACCTTTTCAACCTTTGGGGCCTCCTTAAAACTGATCTACAACTTGTTACTAATCCTTATGTGGCATATAATACAAGTGGTGCCTTTGAAAAATCTTGTTAAGAGCCTTATGTAATGCTTTAAAGATTCGATCACTTGAAATCTTCCCTCTCCAATATGGCATAGAAGGTGAAGATTTGAGTTTTCCTCTAAGAAAATAACCTTCTTCGATGGATGTCTTATCAAACTCATATTAAACATATAAAAAGACACTTAGAGCCATCAAATGCTCCAAAATATGAGATTTTGCTCCATTATCTTGCTTTTCTCCATATTCCATATAACCCTAAAAATACATAAAACTCCTTGTAGAAAATAAATTATAGATTATATTGGACAAATGAAGACATATTTGGGACCCAATATCCCCATACATATTCATGCTAGGTTTCAAGACTTAACTATAAGTGGAAGTGTCCTTTTTAGCTCATTTTCTCTCCCCAATTAGGCTTAATTAGACCTCTTAGGCCTAGAAGATAGAGCTATTGATCTAGATACATATCACTCATTTGAAACCTCAAAAAAGTTTTTGATTCACTTTACCTATCCTAATACCATGCTTCATGTCAAATTTCAACTTCTATGGTCTTGTGTAGGTGGGCAAACCAAGAAATGGCTATTGGCAAGCATAGGTGTTTGTGCATGCTTTGAGAGGTAGTTTGAGAGTTTTTCACGAAAATTGTAGGATATGAGTCTTGTAAATGACTTTTTATACTTATAAATATATTATAAAACTTCATAATTTTAGAATGAGGTCTTTTATTGCACTCTATAAGCCTGTATCTAGGCTTTTTAACTTACAAACTAAGTTTCTCTTCAAATTTTGATCAAATTGCTAATATGTAGAGTTGGTATAACATTTTATGAGACCTAGAGAGGTGTTTTGAGAGTTTTTTAACCCCTATTAAATATTAATATACCTTTTTTCATATTTTATGAGCCATTTCATACCTTTTTATATCAAGAAAACATCCACAACAATGTTTTTCAACATATTCAATAGACATGTACCTAAAACTATACTATTGAGTACCATATTAAAATTATAATGGAACATATATAGGTCATAAAAATAAATTGTATGCAAATTTTTTCTAATTGAGGCACTTAAACCATCAATTTCTTTAATCAGGGCTTTTAGGAGGGTTTAGGAGAGGTTTAATCAGTGTACCATCTTAATGATGGTTTGTAAAGCACAAGGGGTTAGATTAAAAAATAAATCCAATAATATGTATTAGGGGGAACCCTGTAACATCCCATATGGTCCTGATTTACCATGTAAAATCTCATGAAATATCTGATCAAAAGAAGGTGGCCTTCGATGGGCATGGTATGAATCCTATGAGGTTGAGGAAGAAATATGTTTGAAAGTGAAATTTTTTTATATTGAGTATGAGTGATAATAAATTATGAAGGTATGAAATTATCATCATTACCACATAAAATTATCATTATTTTCATACTATTACTTCAATCCTACTATAACACCCTTGACTATGATGGAGTGTTTATGAGCAAATTGGTCATTTTGACCCTAAAACTATTTTCCCACCTTTTCATATTTTTTTTCAGATTTTAAGACATAATAAATTAATTATTTGAATATATAATAACCTTAATAAAGTATATATGCACTTATATCATCCATAATAAGCCCTCATTTTTGTATTTTTACATATATAGGCCTGTGTGTTTCATTTAGGCCTACTAAATATAAACAACATTTAGGCTTGTATGGGGTAATAGTTATTCATTTTCTCATTTTTAGTGGAGTCTTAAATCACATATAAAGTATCTTTAATTCATAATTATCCTTTTTTTGATTTTATACTTCCATCTTACCTTTAATAAATTGCTCTCTTCATTATTTAACCCATAAACTTGATTGTGTAGTCTTTAGACTATGTGATTGCAAGGTTCAAGACAGATTATTTTTTCACTCTCTTCTGACCATTATTTTATGTTTATCATGATCTATAATTGTTATATAAATATTATTTTTCCTTAAAACCCAATCTCCCATACAACTATTTCACTGTCTTATCACTATTCACACTGTAACCTTATTGGTTTTAGGTATGTTTTTAGTGTTTTGATCATCCTTTTGGAGCAGAAACCTTTCAAAAAATATAGTATCACGAATATATATTTTAAAAATAATGGAACATCCTCAATCATATTTTATATCCCTTAAAATTATATAAACTTACAAGGAACAAACTCTCAATCAATTTTATACATAGGCCTATTTATCTCCAATAAGGTTGTAGGTGACTATGAGCTAAGAGCTCCCTTTCCTTCACCATTTGAATAGTTTTCAACCTGGTAATGATTCTCACCTACTTAAACTTATATAATTTTGGTGATATAATCCATATTAGATGGTTATTCTTATACTCCACTTGTATTTTGAAACCAATTAGCACTCTCATCTAATCCATAGAATTGGTGTTTTCACCATTTATGCTTATAGAAAACTATATTAGGTCTATGATTGTAGCTTAGGGTCCCAATATTTTTTAACAAGATAACTTGGACCTTTTCACTTAATCATACATGTATGTTTTATAATATTTTCCTATTACTTAAACCTTCAAGATATTTAAACCTTACCATTCTACCTGTAGGTCATCATAGGTATCTTGAGCACTAGTTTTTTAAAAACTCACCTCTCATGTAGTATTTAGCCTCTTCCATATGTATAAACACTAAAATTAATTACTAGTTAGGTGTTCAAATTTAATTCATAGTGTGCATATCTCAAGACATATTTCAAGAAATGCAAACTTGTAGGTCTACAGACCTATAGTTCTTCATATTCACACTTTAAGCATCTAGATGGTGATTGTTTTAATCATATTTACCCTTTGGATCACATCTATACCACCATTCAACCTCTATCATGAAGTTATGAACTTCATAATAACTTTTCAATGCATTTTCATACCCCTTTTCAACTCAATTTACGTTAGCAACCTAAACTCCAATTCTACTTGTGACAGGCCTGTAGGTGCACATTTGGGTTTTGAGTGTTAGGATCATTACATTTAGCTCTTTTAGTTGGTATATTATTCTTGATAATTATATTAAGGTTATACAAATTACTCATCATTTATATGATATTTTAAACCTCTTTTTCCTCCATCAAACACCATAGAATTGGTATTTTATTCATTTAGGCCTATTAGAGGCCTATAATTGTTCATTAGGACTAAAGCTCTCTCTTGCTTGTGGTTTGTCATCTTTGAGTCCACTTGGTCAATGATGACATTTTGGAGAATTTATTTTATTTATTTATGAATTTTCCCATGCCTCTAAATTATTAATCTACCTTTAACACTTACTTGAACATAAAAAATCATGCTTCTTTAAGTTACACAATCTATTTGGCAAGGTGTTTATTTCTCACATGACTGATTGCATGTAACTTAATATATCTCCTTCTTCAACCAAAAATAATAATAAGAGTGTTATTTAAATTTTATATAAGGTGAATTTTTTAACCATATGTATATATGTTAAACCAATGTCATATTGGTTTCTCTAACATGAGCTCAAGATCACCTATTGCTCTCCAAGGCCCTTAACAAGCTTGGGACTTTTTAATTCAAAAAACTTGATGTTTATTACTCTTCCCTTAAAATAAATTTTCAAATGCACACATTCATATTAGTTTCATAAAACTTATGACTATAGGGTATAGTTAAGTTCTATTTGAATTACTCCCTTAGATAATCCTTAGGTTTTAAATTTTTTAGTGACCTCAAATGATTCTCATATCTTAAAATTTCATCTAAAACCAATTCCATTGTTACACCTATATACCACTCTTCAAGTTAGACATTCAACCTTGATTTGCTTAAGGAGACCTAAAAACATTTATTGGGATTATTGGTAATTACTTTTGAGTATAAAATCTCTTATAAAAATATTGAGAAAATAAAGAGCCTTTTTTATAGTCTAGTGAACTTAATCAATCTCATTTGAATCTCTACTACCCTTCAAGACTCTCTCATTATGATGAATGGGTCTAAGTATGGCATTTAAACATAAAAGGCCTAATTAAATAATTTTTTCTCATAAGTTCCATTATTCACCTTGAAAAATATAGGGGTTTTCAATAATATCATGCTCTTAATCAACCTCTTTATCTTCATGACTCTTCTATTTATTATAGTTCATGGAAAAAATTAGTTGGCCTGCAGTTAAACTTATGAATGATTTTTTGAGTCTCAAAAAATCATAAGGACATAAATGTCATGTGAAATATTTTATTAATATGGATAAATATTCAATATCTATTTTTATACCTTTTAATACCTTATATTGATCTAAGTAAGATCTTTATACAGCAAGAATTCTTAATTTACTGACTGCACCTTGCTAAAGACCTTCTCACTATGGCTATCTCAAGGAATCCATTATTTAAGATGGAGGTATATGAGTTTTTGAAATTAATGTGTATAATGAATGAAATATGAACTTCAAAACCCCTAAATATGAAGATACTTAGTCACTAGATTAAACATGTTTTCAAGTTGCTAACTTTAATAATCAACATAGCAAACCAATTTCCTACCAAAAGACCATTATTAAAACAAATTATTGATTATTATAACATGGAATATGACATATTTTAACCTAAAATGATCTCATCATAAATTTTTTTCTCCATTAAGTTATGATGTGAATAAATAAAGGCAAACTTGGACCCTATATGGATAACTAAGACATAGTGACCCCTTTACATTCTCAATGATTGTTCATAAATATGGGGAGATGGATATGACAACCAATTATAATAAATTTAAGGACATTATGGTTTCTATCATTTCCCAATATATTTTTACCTAACCCTCTCTCTCTTGGCCATATTAAATAAAAATTGATGACCTTCCAAGCTGATATGAGAGATGAATAGGTTTTCTACATTTTAGCATATAAAAATATTAAAAACCATGGATTTTAATTTTATGGGAATAAATTAAGTCTTTAAGATTCCTAAAAGTTATTTTCACCTTGAAAACTATGTGGATGACCTAAAAAGGGCTATTAAATTACCTTATTATGGTACTATACTGAAATTACCTTGAAAAACCTACTCTAGAAGCCATAAAGTGATCCAAAATGCAACCAACTAGGTTATGATGTTAGCCAAGAATATCATCAACTTGTTTGATCTTTTGTAGAGCACAGCATGACCTTCAAACCTATTATGAGACCTATAAATATATATTAGAATAATTTAAACACTTTAAACTCATTTAAATAGGCCATGAACTGACTAAATAAGCACATAATTATGATGAACAAAACCTTTAAAATATCAACTTTACCTTAGATTATACTAACCAAGGCTTTAAGTGACCATAAATGATCATTAAAAGTGAATTACAAGACCAACACAATGACCAATAGGGTAAATGAGCATGACAATCAAAGTTTCAAATTGTAAGGGTAACAGTTTGACCTAGGAGGTCAAACTTGTTGACATTTTGGTGACTCAACTAGGAAGCATGTATGTTATGCTTATGAACTAGTAACCTTGAATATTTTTTGGGATTATAAACTCAATATTATTATTTTAAATAAGTAATATCAAACCTTACAACTTATTAAAACTCTTGATATAAGACAAAAAGTTGTTTCTCCTCAAAAATAAGGAAAGAAAGGACATAAAAAGGGAAACTAACTAGCAAGACAGATGTTTTAACAAATTACTTACTAAAAACAAAACATAAGCAAACAAATTTCTATGGAAACAATTTTAATAAATAAAATAACTATGTACATAATAGCATATCTCTTAATAATAATGTTTTAGATGTATTCCACTGATTAGGATTGAAAGCTCTTCACTATCCATCTTGGAATGTTGGAAAGCATTGTGGGATTTGCAATTGGAGATTATCTAAGGGCCACTTCAAAGTGAGTCAAACTTGGTTTGCCTTCCTAGTTTTTCTATTTCCTCATCCCACTTGAGAACCAAGTCTGCTTATTTTAAACTTCTTAAAGATGCTCCTTTATCAAAGGTTCTCTTAACTTGTGTTTAATGTATTTTAATGTCCAACATGGACTGATTTTTGATTTCTTCTTTCTCCATAGTCTCAATATACCTTATCTCCATTGGTTCATTCTCAAACAACTCTAGTTTATGCATTAGTTCTAAATTAGGGAACTCAATTGAAATTGGTAACCTTGCTTCCTATTGATAGACTAGCCTGTATGGTGAATTGGATATAGACCTTTTTTAGGTGATTTTATCAACCCATAGAGCTGACTTAAGATTCAAATTCCATGATATTTGATTACCTTCAATGTTTATTCTTATGATATTCAATAGGTTCTTATTTGTGGTCTCATCAAGGGCATTTCCTTATGGGTAATAATTTGATGAAGTATTGAGGTATACACCATGTTGAGCATCCCATTAAATGATCCTAGATCCCATAAATGCCATGGCATTGTCTTAAATAATTATGGAGGGAATACCAAACCTTGTAATCAAACATTCATATAAATATAACACACTAGATTCATTTAATTCCTTCAAATCCACTACCTCCATCTTGATGTAGTAATGCATCACAATAAGGATCCACTTATGACCTAAGATTGAAGGTGGATTAATGAGGCCAATAAATTCCAAACCCCATTAGATAAAGGGCTAATCCACTGAAATAGTTTAAAGAGGTAAGTAAAAAAGTCTTTATTTTCCTATAAACATGGCACATTTCTTGAATTTCCTCACCCAAACATGACAATATATAAAAATTATATGCCAATAATACCCACCTCTCATGATCTTAAGGGATGTTATCCTTGCTAATAAGTGGTCTCCACATTTTCCATCATGGAATTAGTCAATCAATATTTCTACTTGGGTTGGATCTATGAAACTTAATAACATGCCATTGATGTCCCTCTTTAAAATCACTCCATCGACAAGGAGAAAAGGAATGGACTAAAATCTAAAATACCTTCTCTTTTATGCACTTATGTTGGGAGGATAAAAACCATCCTATAGGTACCTTATCATGTCTTGAAACTAGCTTGATGATGATGTATGATTAACTACCATTTCATCATCATTAAATACTATAACTACCTCCTTATTCTATTATAATTCTTGGGCTAGGTGTCCACACATTCCTTTACCTATAATTAGTTTGGTCACTTTTATGTCAACATCACACTCCCTTACTCTTGTTATCCAACCTACCCTCTTCTCATTTATGTCATTTTTCAATAATAACTCCTTGATATTAGGATTAACAACCATTAGATATATGATGCTATTAGATAGAAAGTGTCTAAACTTATTAAACATCTAATTATTTAAAGTACTTTTTTTTATACATAGGTGTGCCTTGTCTCATAAGCATCCAAGCCTTGATTAAAGAAAACTATGGGATAATCCAAGGCTTGTTCATTTTGTTTCATGAGTATCCCTAAAATTTTGTCCACATTAGAATATGTATACAAGATGAAATCTCTTTAAAAATCAAGATTAATGAGTTTAGGAGCGCTAGATATTTATTTTTTAATCTCTTCAAAACTCCTCATGCCCTCCTTGGTCCAAATGAAGTTCTATTTTTCATTAAGCATGGATGTAAGTGGATTTGCCAAATTTAAAAAATCAAATAATTATTTCCTTATAAAGTTTATTTTTTCAAGAAAACTTTATAATGACTTCTTATGTTTAGTCAAATACAATGAAATAATGGAGTTTATCCTCCTATGATCAATGCTAAAACCATGTTTACAAACCACATGTATAAGTTTAATACCTTCATAAAATAAAAAGACACATTTTTGGGGGTTAATAAATACCCAAAATTATATACATATCTCAAAAACTTGATATGAAGCATGTGTTCACTTACATTCTTTGAAAATATAGTAATATCATCCAAGCATACAAGAATATAATTGTTGATTAGACCTTAGAATGCCATATCCATGGATCTTTGTAATAGTTCTCTAGTATTGGATAAACTAAATGGTATTATATTGTAGGTAAAATTCTCCCACTTGGTGGTGAAGGCTATCTTAAACTAATATTCCTCCTTGAAAAGAATCTAGTTATATGCACTATAACCATCCAATAATGAGAACCTTTCTGAACCAACTACTGGTTGTAATATTTTCTCCGTTGATGGAAATGGATAATGATATTTGAGAGAGGCTTTGTTTAAATCATATAAATCCACACAAAATCTAATTTATCCATTTTTATTACTCACCATAACAAGGATTTCCACCCAAATATAATGCTTGATGGGGAAAATGATGGCTGATTTAATTGACTTATGAAGTTTAGTTCTTAATAAAGTCTCAAGTTTTGGATTAATTTATCTTTTAATTTGTCTAACTAGTTTTATATCAACCTCTAAATCAATGGTGTGCTGATATAAACTAGGGTAAAACTCCTTAAAATCACTATATTTCCATGCAAAGACATTAACAAACTCTCTACATAAATTAACAAATGACTCCTTTTGAGATGGAGAACATACTTTACCCAGTTTGAGAGTCTTTCCAATTTTTAGTTTTAATGTTAGAATATTTTTACTCCTTGGTATAAAATTAATACTTAACTCTCCTAATATCATCATCTATATTAAATATGTTTTCAAGAGTGGCCAAACCTTTGGGCAGCTTATTGGATTTGAGTTGGACAATCTGATATCCATATTGTTGTAATATCCTTGACTGATTTATGGAGGAAAATTCATCCTCATCTTAAAATAAGTGAACAATCTGGATATCATATTCAAAAAATTACTAGTTCTCATGATTTTCATGAATATAAGGACTCACCATAATCTTGATATGTGACTAATTTTTATCATTCCTTGCATCAGTTGGAATGCTGAATTGAGCTCATATGGCAACCAATCTATTTGCATGCTTGTTGTCATCTCTAGGTACTACTCGTATATAAAAAGCATCAAAATACTCAAGGACATCCAAAAATATATGTTTATAATACATTAACAAAACATTATTTCATACATTTAGTCCTCTCACTTGGTGAACGACAAGTTCACTATCTCTAAAATCTTATAAGATATTGATTCCCATCTTCCTAGCCCATTATAAACCATAAACTAGAGACTCATACTCTGGTACATTATTAGAATAGATAAACTAAAAGTTAATAGTATAATAGTAAAAAAATTTATTTGGTGATATGATCATATTTATATCCCCAATACCATGCATGCTCCTTGATTCATCAAAGTAGAGTTACCAAAGATCATCTTTTGATTCATCTTCCTTGACTATAGTTGGAATTTATGCATCATTTTATTAAAGACTATAAACACCAAGTACATAATATTAAATAATTTTATAGGTATCATGTTCATTCAAATTAAAATCCCACTTATCAATAAATCCTTTGAGATGTGAGTTGGCTTCTACTTCACTAGCTTGTTCCACCTCATTTGAGATGCCATAGTTTGTGTTCACAACACTTGACGTGTAAGGTTCCAAATCAAAGTGTGAAATAAGTCCAAAGTGAATATAGAACCTATTATCACACCTTTTTATAAACATTACATAAGATCAATAAGACTATTAGTAGCCACCAATCTTTGATGTGAAATCTCAAGGAAAAAACATGGCAAAATATGGAGGCAAGTCCACCACCACTACATCCTTATGAATAGTTACATTTGGGAAATAATATAGAGTTAAATTTAGGTTATTGATAATTCCAATAGTATTTTTTGAGGATACATCAAGCTCAAATACACCTTGGGTATTTGGCTCATACACTAAACCCAACTTGTATGCAATCTGCTTAGGCATAATTATACTACAAGCTCTACTATTATCTATACAATTATGGACTAAGGTGTTGCCAAAAATTAAAGAGAGATAAAATGGAGGTGTTTTATTTATTTTTAACTCATATTTATTCACTTTTACCTCCTTATGTACATATTATAGTTTTTGTTTTATAGGCTGATCTAAATTTTCAAAAATTACACACTCCTTCTTAGTTGGTTTTGAAGATAATTTGAGGGCTGGAAGATCCTAAATAAGCATGTATTTTTGTCCTAGGATTTTTAAATAGTTACAAATACTCATGCTGATATTATAGATATTTATGTGATAAAACATATTGAAGGGAGTCTCGCTCATCTTTGGTTGTACTCTTAGAGCAACTAGATGATCTTTTGCTTGAGATACTTGGTGAGTTTTGACAACCTCCATATTCTATTTTTTTTGAGATGTTGGGACATGAAGTTGAACATTATCACTTTTAGGTATAGTAGGAAGAGTTTTTGGATCATGACCTACCTCTTGAGTTTCATAAATGTCACTTTTATTTAATCTAGTAATAGTTTCAACTACATTGTTTAAAGTGATAGAGTCACCAAACTAATTCAAAGCCATATGGTCATCAATTTACTAGTTCATAAAATTTATATCAGGATACCCTTGTCAATGATGAACTTTGCCTTATTGTTCCATATCCTCACTATGTTCACTTTCTTGAAGAGAAGACTCTTATTGGGTTATTTGAAGCATCACCATAGATTGATTCACTAAGGGTTAATTTTCAATATCATTTGGATTAGATGGATTCCAACCTAACTCTAGCTTCATGTTGTTTTGTTTTGGTATAGGTATAATGTCTTTAGATGAAGAAGGAACATTTGGATCAAATTTATCATAAGGATTAGCTTATGTGATATCTCTTTGAGATTAATATGAAGGTCTTTATTATTTAAAGGGTTGATAAGGAGTATATTGTCTTTAAAATCCTAATAGGTAAAATTATTAAGTTTTTGGTAAGGCCTATTAGCTTTGTATTACTACCTTTTTAATTGGACAATTTCATTCCCAATGGATATCAACATTCCCTTGAGTTCTCTAATCTTGGTTGATTGAATAAGAGGGGATATAACTTGTGTTTAAGGGGATGTAATTAGATCCATTAGTAGATCTTAAGGGGGTGGAATTACCTAAGTTTATATATATGGGAATAGGAGGTCTAGGTTCCAACTTTCCAACTTGAATCAAACTATTTCTACTTTAATAACCACTTCATATACATCTGAAAGTGTAGTGCCTCCCATAGATTGGATCATAACATTGATATATAAATTTAAATCTATTAGGAAGTAAAAAAACTCATACTATAGATATTTATTAATCATAAGAGGTATCCTAGTCCATATCTTTTAAAACTTGAGGTTAAAAGTGGTCATGAACTCTTGGGGATCCCTCTTAATGGTTGTGAGTTGTTGAACTAGGGACACGTGACCACTTTTATTATAAAAAGATAAAACTAATTCATCCCAAGAAGAAACAGAGTTCAAAAGAAGGTTTATATACCACTTCAATTCTTTTCCTTTACAGGATGCATCAAGCAGTTGTATAGTTACAATCTTTTGGATAACATTATGGACATAACAAAGGTTGGATACATATTTTATGTTCTTGTTTTGGTATTCCTATAATAAAAAAGTAATTATATTAAGAGATAAAGCTAGTATATCACCATATTGAGCAATATTTAATGGGATTTCTCTATTAAATGAGACAAACACCTAGTTCCTAAACATAACTATTATGATAGTGAGAATTGAATTGTCTTATACAATGGGTTGATTAGGATAATGAAAAAAATTCTTAAGATAAGTATTTTTTATTATGAATATTTTTATTTTATATTAATTATATTCAACTCAAAAAATTCAAAAGGAATACCTTTGCTTGAAGATATTATGGTAACCTCTGGCATGAAACTTGTGTTGGCCTACTCCTAAGAATCTTGTAACCTCAAAGAATCCTTTGGTTAAATAATGAATAATGTACTCTATTTATTCAAATTTTTATCTCCATAGCCAAACTTTGACTATTCCAAATAACATTCATCCCACCGGATGTGCCAAAAAATGTTTTCAATAAGAACTGCTACCCTTCTAATAATTTGTGTCACATCCCACTCTTGCTGAAATGATAGAATCTCTCCTAAGTGTGGGTTACTTTGAGATGGAGAGAATATATAGATATATTAATGTTTCCCTTAATTAAATAACTAAATTTTATCTTAATATTACTAATTACTTATTTCTTGACTAAGGGAAATGGTGAAGAGATAATGCTTACACTAGAATTAACAAGAAAAACTTGAAATAAAGGTGATGTACCAATGTTTATGTCCAATTTTTATTACAATTAACACTCTTAGGAAGAAAGTGAGACTACACACATTCTCTTCACTTTATGTATATGGATTCTATAGTAGTTTTTCATATAAAGGACTGAACAACACTCACTCTTTGAATGGAAAAAATCAAAGATTATTGAATTCACATTCAAACATAGACTAAAATTTAACTTAGACACTTAGTATGACCTATACAAACTAAAATATTCTATAATAAGGTATAAAAACAAGACATTAACATAGTAAATATAATGATTCACAATGATATATCAATGTAAATCACACATACACTTCACACAACCACCTAAAAATGAAGGAAAATAGCTTCCTATTTATTCAAAAAGTGTGGTACAAAATTTTGATAAGATTTCAAAATATCCAAATAAAAAAAGTGATATGCTAATGCTAGAAAATAAAGTACAAATATAAAATATTAGGGGAAGGTAGATGAAGTATCCCCAAAATAGGGATGACTCACTTTGTCATCACACCCTTCAAACCCTGCATAGTGTTTCATAGATTCTATCTCCTCTCTCTTTAAAATAATGGAATAAAAGGTATATTTTAGATTTATTGGGAAAATTGAAGAATTATTGAGCATTGATTAGTTAGGTTGACCCTTTAAAATACCTAAATATTTGCTTACATGTCTTCCTTGATGAATAAGTCACATCCTTAAAAATATGTCTTTAAGTATTCATTAATTACTATGTTGAATACTTATCCTCAACTATTTATGATGTCTTTCCACCTTAATTTGGATGTTATAAGTCTCCTTGAAGCATCTTTGACCTTTTCAACTTGCTTGGTGTAGGAAGGAAAGAATGTTTTGTTAGGATTGCTAGAAACCCTTTCAACATTTGAGACCACCTTATAACTGATCTTTGGCTTTCTCCTAATCCATATGTGGCATAAAATATAGGTGGTGGATTTAAAAAATATTGTTATGATCCTTATGTAATGATTTAATGATTTGACCACTTGAAATCTTCCCTCTCCAATATGGTGTAGAAGGTGAAAATTTGAGTTTGCCTTCAAGAAAAAAACATTAGTCCATGGATGGATTTTAAACCTCATATTAGATCTAAAACAGGACACTTACATATATAAAACACTCTAAAATATGTGATTTTTATTTGTTGGCTTGCTTTTCTCCATATTTCTTATAGCCTTTAAAATAGGTAAACCTACTTGTGTAAAATAACATACAAATGATAATATATAAATGAAAACATATTTGAGGACCTAGTATCACCATATAGATTCATGCCAAGTTTTAGAACCTAACTCTGAGTGGAAGTGTCCTTTTTAGCTTATGTTCTCTCTCTAATTAGCCCTAGTTAGGCTTCCTTAACTTAGAAATAGATCTTACTCCAGAGGCCTCTCACATGTTTTAAATATCACAAAAGTTTTTTATTCACTTTATCTTTCTTGACACCATGCTTCATGTCAAATTTCAATTTTGAGGCCTTGTGTAGGTGGGCAAATTGATAAATGGCTATTGGTAAGCCTAGGTGCTTGTGCATGCTTTGAGAGGTAGTTTGAGTGTTTAAATTAAAAAAATTGGATATGAGGCTTGTAAATGAATTTTTGAGACATATAACATCATTATAAAACTTCATGATTTCATAATGAGGTCTCTTATTTCACTCCATAGGCTTGTATATAAGCTTTTTGGATTGAAAACTAAGTTTTTCTTCACATTTTGATTGAGTTACTAACTTACATAGATGGTATAACATTTTATCAGACATGGATATGTGATTGGATAGTTTTATAACCAATATTAAATCTTGATATACATTTTATCATATTTTAAGATCCATTTCATTCCTTTTTCTATCAAGAAACCACCTACAACCATGCTTTTGAATATATTCGATATAATTGTACTATCTAGTACCATATTCAGATGCTCATGGGACCTTTAGATGTCATAAAAGTTTTTTTTAATGAAAAATGGTTTCATTTTTGACATTTGAACCATCAATTTATTCAATTGGGTCTTTTAGGAGGTTTTACGAGAGGTTTAAGTAGTTTACCATCTTAACAATGGTTCATAAATCATAGTGGGTTATATCAAAAAATAATGCCATGAATTTATTGTATGGTGACCCCTATAAAATCCCATTTTTTTCAAGTTCTCATTCAAAAACTCATGAAATATCTGAGCATAAGAAGGTGACCTCGGATAGGCATAGTATTCATTTTGTGAGGTTGAGGAAGAAATATGTTTAAAGGTGCAAATTTTTGAGAATGAATGTGAGTGATAATAACTTAAAATTTTTTGAAACACTAATCATGACAAAATATAATTATTATTATCATCATACTTTCCATTCAATCCTACTGTAACACCCTTGACTATGATGGAGGGTTTATGAGCAACTTGATCATTTTGACACTAAAACTATTTTTCCTCCCTTTTATCATTGTTTCATAGTTCAAGACATGATATAGTACTTAGTTTAATCTCTCATAACATTCATAAATTCTATATGTTCTTATATCATCCATAACAAACCCTCTTTTCATCATTTTACACACACATGCCTATGTGTCTCATTTAGGCCTGCTAAACATAATCAACCTTTAGGCTTGTATGGGGTAATAGTTCTTCCTTTTCTCACTATAATTAGAGTCTCAGATCACATATAAAGTGTCTTTAATTAATAATTATCATTTTATGGCTTATATACTTCCATATTACCTTCAATAAATTGTTCTCTTCATTATTTAACCCATAGACCTGACTAGGTGATCTTTAGACTATGTGATTGCAAGGTTCAAGATAAATTATTTTTGTCACTCTCTTATGACCATTAATTTTAGGTTTATCTTGATATATATTGGTTATATAACTCTAATTTTTCCTTTAAACCCAATATCCCATACAACTATTGCACTTTGTCTTGTCATTATTCACACTATGACCTTACTTATTGTACGTGTGTGTTTAGTGTTTTCATTACCCTTTTGGAGTAGAAACTTTTCAAAAAAGATCTTATAGCTATGATATATTTTAGAAATAATTTATTATACTAAAATATATGTTATATACATTAATATTATATATACTTACAAGGAAAAAACTCTCAATTAGTTCTCTATATAGGCCTAACTATCTCCAATAGGATTGTAAGTGACTATGAGCTAATATCTCCCTTTCCTTCACCACTTGAAGAATCTAAAATTTGGAAATTATTTTCACCTACTTTCCCTTCTATCAAATTATATATTTAATACATATTTATATGGTTATTCTTATAATCCACTTAGATTTTGAAACCAATTAGCACTCTCATCTAATCCATATAATTGATCTTTTCACTATTTAGGCTCATAACATACTACATTAGGTCTATGGCTGTAGCTTAGAGTCCCATTATTTTAAAAAAATATTATTATATCTATTAAATTTATCATACATGTATGTTTTAGAATATTTTCGTATTGACTTAAACCTTTAAACTATTTAAACCTTACCATTTTGCCTAAAGGTCATCATAGGCGTCTTGAGCAATTATTTTTTGAAAACTCACCTCTCCTCTAGTTTGGAGTATCTTCCTTATGTGGAGACACTATACTTACTTACTAATTAGGTCTTAAAATTCAATTCATAGTGTACATCTCAACACATATTTCAATAAAGGTAGACCTATAGGTCTATACACCTGTAGGTTTCTATTTTCACACTTTAAGCATTTACATGGTGATCATTTCAATCATTTTTATCATTTATATCATCTCTATACCACCATTAAGACTATATCATGAGGTTATTAACTTCATAAAACCTTTTCAATGCATTTTTGGACCCCTTTTAAACTCATTTTATGATAGCAACCTAACATCCAATCTCAAATACACACTTTCATATTAGTCTCATAAACCTTGTGACTATAGGGTATAGGTGAGTCCTATTTTAATTAATCCTTCAGATCCTCCTTGGGTTTAAAAATTTTTAGTGACCTCAAATGAATTTAACACCTTAAACTTTAATCTAAAATAAAATCCATTATTACGCCTTTGTAAAACTCTTCAAGTTGGACATTCATCATTGATTTGCTTAAGGAGATCTAAAAACATTAATTGGGATTCTTGGTAATTAATTTTGAGTTTAAAGTCTCTTATAAAACTACTAAGAAAATAATGAAACTTTTTTATAGTCTTGTGAACTTGAACAAAATCTTTTTAATCTTTCCTACCCTTCAAGACCCTCTTAGCATGATGAACATGTCTAAGTATGCAATTTAGGAATAAAAGGAATAATTGTATCTTTTGCTCTCATAAATGCAATTATTCACCTTGATAAACTTTAGAGGGTGATCTAAAATAAACTCAATATCTCAATCAACCTCTTTATCTTCATGGCCCCTCTGTCTATTGAAGTTCATGGGAAAATTCTATGTAATCAAGTCTGCAGTTAAACTTATGAGTGATTTCACAATGCTCAAGAGAGAATATGAACATGAATGTCATGTGAAATTACTTATTAATATGGATAAATATCTTATTTCCATTTACATACCCTTTAATACCCTATGTTGATTATAATAATATATTTATACACCAAGAACTCTTTATTTAGTGACTTCACCTTACTAAAGACCCTCTCACTATGGCTATCTCAAGGAGGCCAATAATCAATATGGAGTTATATAATTTTATTAAAGTAATATTTTTATCATGATTTAAATATGAACTTGAGAACCCTTGAAGATGAATATACTATGTCACTAGATTAAACATACTTTAAAGCTACCAACATTGACAATCAACATAGGAAACTAGTTTCTTGCGAAAAGACCATTATCAAAACAAATTATCTGATGATTAAAACATGGAAGAGGCTCTATTTGACCCTAAATCACCCCATCATAAAAATTGTATCCAAAAACTTATGAAGTGAAGAAATAGAGCCAAACTTGGACCCTGTTTGGATGATTAGGACATAGTGGCCCCTTTACATTCTTAATGATTGTTCATAAAGATGGGGAGATGAATCTGATAACCAATTTCATTAAATTGAAGTTAATTAAGGTCCTTATAATTTATCAAGATATTTTAACCTAACCCTCTCTCTCCCATACATATTAAACAAAAATTGATGACCTTTGGGCCTCCTAAAATCACCCCATCATAACCAATTTTATCCATCGAGTTCTTAAGTGAAGAAACAGAGGAAAATCTAGACCTTATTTGGATGACTAGGACATAGTGACCCCTTTACATTCTTAACAATTTTTTATAATATGAGGAGATGAATTTGATAACCAATTTCACTAAATTGAATTTCATTAAAGTCCTTATCATTTCTCAAGAGATTTTAACCTAACCCTTCCTCTCTTAACCGTATTAAACAAAAATTATTGACCTTGCTTGAGTTGCCAAAAAAATTGATAAGAGAGATGAATGGGTTTTATACATTTTTAGCATATGTAACTCATTTGAAACCATTTATTTTACCTTTTTTGGAATAAATAAAGACTTTAAGATGCCTAAAATTCAGCTTAACCTTGAAAACTATATAGATAGCCTCAAAAAAGCACTTATTAGGACTAAAATTGCCAGAGTCACTTAAGAAAACTAATATAAACTAATAAAAAAGATGTTAATTATAGAGTTTCATGTTTTATTAGGTACATCATGACCTTGTTACTACCATTACCTTGCAAAATCTAGTTTAGAAGCCATAAAGTGATCCAAAATGCAACCAACTAGGTTATGATGTTAGCCAAGAATATCACCAACCTATTTGATATTTTTAGAGAATGAAATTAATTTTAAACCTAATATGAGACATATCAATACACCCTAAACTCTTTTAAACACTTTAAACTCACTGAAATAGGTTACAAAGTGACTAAACAAGCACATAGTTATGATGAATAAAACCTTAAACTCATCAAAATTACCTTAATGTTTACAAACCAAGGATTAAAGTGACCATTGTAAGGGAATTATAAGACTAAAACAATGACCAATAGGATAAAAAATAATGATAATTATAATTTCAAATTATAGGGGTGATAGTGTGACCTAGGAGGTCAAACTTGTCAACAGTTGTCATGCCATGATTGGACCAACTTGTAGCCAGTTGGTTTATCTTAATCATATGAGAATGAACACAAGATGTTAGGATAAATAACTTTATATATATATATATATATATATATATATATATATATATATATATATATTTAAAACATCATCTTGTATTCATTTTCAAGACACTTTTTTATGGTTTTCCATTTGAATTAAGTATATTTTTATCGTAAAATGTTGAATTTGTGTAAACTAGTTGCATTGATACTCTGATTACCCAAATATCTAAACTATTTTGAAAAACATTATTTTGGAAATAGAAATAAAATATATTTATATATTATTTATTTATGTAACTCAAATATTTCTAAATCAAACCCAATCTCAATCTGCTAGTGATGACTTTTCATGATTTCATTCTCCACCCACGAATACTCCCATGACTAGCCAAAGTAAAGCCATATATGCCCCCAAAAATCATCTTCACCATATAAGAACCATATAACAAAGAGTTTATCACAAATAATATATTTTTATTCATGGTACTTGTGAATATTAACTGCAAATATTGTAAAAAATACTCTTCTTGCTTTCCCAATAATAACACAAAATTCATTTTCATCAAAAAATTCTTAGGAAATATTCCTTTTAGGAAATTCATAGGATTTTTCATTTATACATATTATTTTAGACAATATTGTCCCTCAATAATAGTCATTTGAAATTAATATTGGAATCATCAATTATGGAATCAACATGAATACTAAAGAATAGAAAAGCATCCCGTTGTTTGGCTTCATTAAATAACCATGCTTGTTACATTCACTCTCATAATGAAAAATATACATTTATTTCCCATTTTATTTTATAATAAAGGTACAAGATTCTATCTTATCTTAAATCTTTACAATAACTTCATCATTGCCTTTATTCAATATTTTTTAATCTTATTTAAATTTCACTTATAACATTTTTCCATGAATCTTTTTTTGAAATTATAGATTTCTATAACTTGTCTCTTACTAAATAAATGATATGATCACACTCACCAATTGCATTTGATTTTTAAAACGTAATAAACCAGTCAAAAAATTCATGATGTGCATGATTGACCCGTGGCATGTACACTATTTGATAAAATTTATCAAATAAATGTTGTGTATGAAATGTGTTTGACTTGCTATTGATCAACCACCCATGTTTTAAGACCATTTTGTGTAACTTGGCACTTTTAGTTTTTTTGTGCACACCAAATGTTTTACACAAATTCCATGAGACAATTTTAACTTATAAAAACATGCACAAACTATTTGAAAAAATAATCTAAATAAATGTAGTGCTAGTACGACATTATCTTGTTACTTATTTCTCCAAAGGATCCTAAAACTCAATAAAAATTTTCCATTGAACATCTATACCTATCAATATACTAGATCAATAAAACTAGAATAATTTAGTTTGGTGCATTGCATCCAATAATCAATTGGGATTTAGATTATAGTAGAGAATCACATAATGTAGGACAATAAAGAAAATGATTAAAAACAAAAAAAAACAAATGGGTAGTGAAATTTGAATGGATAAATTTCATGACAATAGTTTTCTCTAATTATGGGACTAAATTCCTAGGTTTAATGTAGGATAAATCCATAAATCTATGATAACATATGCCTCATTCAACATGTGAATGCAAAATACACTCACATATCTTAATTAGACCACCTATAAACTAATTCAGTGATCCTAATTTTATGGGAATGAACATGCATTATCAACCATATCATACCTATTAAAAATACATACTAATGACCATGTAACACATGCTTTCATGCCATGATATGAATGATTCATATCAAGTTTTCCTAAACTAGTCATATGGTAATGAACATGTATTATTTGGATAGATGTTTTTTTGGAAAATTCATCATATTTACTTGTTAAAAATTACACATTTCATTCATTTTCAAGATAAATTCTATGATTTTGCATATATAATATTTATGTTTCTATCAAAATATGTTGAATTAGTGTAAACTAGTTTTGTTTATATTAAAATTCTTGACTATACAAACTTTTTAAAAACATTTTATAGGGGAAATTGAAATCAAATATAGTTACATATAATTTCTTTATGTACCTCAAACCTTTATATATCAAACCTAGTCTCAATCTACTAGTGGGGAATCTTTGTGATTTCATTTTCCACTCACAAATAATAAAGTGTAGAGAAATTATATCCATACCTACCTCCAATTATTTTATCTTCACCATGGAATAATTATCTAACCTCTATAAATGTTCAACGTACATGAAAAATGTTCCTACATGATCTAAGGGAATTTAAATACCAGCCATGCAAATATGACTCTTGTTTCATTCCAAAAAAGTATCACACTGATGTCAAAGTTAATTTTCATCAACATATTCCTGGGAAGAATTCATTTTATGAAATTTAGAGGCTCTTTCATGTATCCATTTTTTCACAGATCAGTTTTCTCCATTAATAACAAGGTAAATGTCATGCACTTTGGCAACAATAGTTGTGGCATGAAGGTGAATAATGAAGAACAAAAGAACATCCCATTTTTGGGATTAAATAAATAACCATGATTAGAACATTCACTCTCATAATGAAAAATATACATTACATTCCAATTTATTTTGGAAGAAAGGTCCAAGTTACTATTTTATCTTCAATCCTTTCAACAACTTCATCCTAGCCATTATTTAAGAACATTCCCAAGGTTGTTCATTTTTCACTCATAAATATTTTACCATAATCATTGTTTGAAACCATAGATTTATCTATATTTTCTCTTTATAATTCAATGAGATAATCACATTTTATAATTTCATTCACTCTGAAAAGTTTGAGAATCAAGTCAACAAATTCATTTTTTACATGATCTAAAGGTGGCATGTGAAATGTTTGAAAAAATATCTCAAAGAAATGTTGACTATGGGAGGCTTTTGACCTAATTCTTATTAACTACTCATGCTAAAAGACACTCTTGTGTAACCTAAAACTTTTATATTTTTTTGCACACCAATTATGTAACAAGATAAAGATAATCCAAACATCTAATCTTGAAATATTGCATTCAAATGAGAGTTTGAAATAAAATAAAATAACTATTTTGAAACCTTTCATTCTTATAAAACTTTAATTCTCATGTCTTCATATATTCTTATATTTTTTAGGGGTTTGAATACAAACAAACTTTAAAAGAAGAAAAAACATACAACATACAAAATTGAATAAACCTTGTACACACTATTAAGTAACTTCTCACATTCATCCACATATTTATTTATAATTTTAGATGGACTTATCAACTATATTGAATTCAAAATTATGATAATAATTAAATTTTAGGGCGTAAAAATTCCAAAATATTAAAATTTTCAAATTGGAATCTTTTCAGAAAAGATAAAAACCAACTAAACACTTGGTGGGATTAATAGACAAACATGGGTATAATGCACAACACCACATCATACAGGGTATGTTTATTGAAAAAAACACACAAAAAAATGGGTGTATAAGAAAAAATGTGCATAAAATTAAATTATTTACAAAGGAAAAGGTGGCAAAACATGACCATTCATGGGCTGGACAAAATATGAGACTGTGTGAGATAATGTTTTTCCAAAATAAGGGAAGATCTTGTAAATACATGAGTAAAAACATTATAATGATTTTAATTACATATATGGGATAAACATGAGGAATGGGTGGGAATCCGATTATGGAGTCAAACACTTAACCACACATATTTTCCTCATGAATAGAAGGAATATGTTTCAAATTGATGTTTGAAATATTTATAACATGAATCATAACTCCAAAAAATTGATTTCTAGTTGTTGTTGTGGATCTATAATTATGAATGGTAGAATCAAATTTTGTTTTGGCACCTCCAAAGGTGAACTTGGGACAAAATTATCATGGCATCCAAATTGACTAGAAACTTCTTGTTATTTATTACCTATTTATTAAAACTCTTTTATGTGATTGTGTTTAATTTCATCAAGTACATCTTCTTCATCAAATTGAAATTCACTATTTTCTTGACTCATCTCATGATCTAGGAAGGAGGTTGGATTTTCCTTTTCAATGCTTTCTTCCATGAATTATTTCTCTTGGCCTAAATTTTTAAGATCTTCTTTCGAACACTAAATTAAGTGAAAGAAGATGATTCCACTATATGAGTGTTCACCATGGTGAAATTGAAGTTTTTAATTTCATACCCAACACAAACAATCCATTATTTTTATAGTTTTCATACCTCTATAAAATTTTGAAGTGGAAAATTTTATTTTCTTTTGATTTTTATAACCCCATATAATTCTATGATAAATTACAACTTGGAGTCATAAAAAATTCAAGAATGGCATTTTATTTGAAAATATAAATAAAGAGGAAAACATTTTTTTACCATATCATCATTTTCAAGAACCCAATCAACTCTTATTTTGGGAGACCCTATGACCATTATATTATTTATTTCTTCTCTTTGAAACCATAAATCCATGATACTAATTTTCAAAATGATAAATCAGACTTTGGGGCTTTCAAAATATCAAAAGCACATGTTGAGTCCCATCATTCTTAAGCTTCAATTCAATAGAATTTCTAGCCTTATTTTGAAAGGGGAAAATTTTCTTCTTATTTTTATAAATCAAAGGCACTATTTTATCCCCAATAAAGCCACAAAATGTTTTTGGTGGAAATATATGTGACCTTTATATTTATTGATTGTATGACTCACCCAACAAGAAGTGGCACAAGTTTATAAATAATTGGAGAAATCAACATTTATATGGTGGTTTTAATCTACATTTTATAGGGTTAGTTACCTGGTAGGGGATATGGATTTTTGTGTACTTTAAAATGGAAATATATTGTAAGGATTAATAAGATTATAAATTATCTTGTCATCCCTTGTATTTTTTCTTGACAAAGGTAAAAGATGAGGCCCAATTTTTTAGGTTTCTAAACCCCCTCATAAGTAAACCACTTTTTTATCCTTATATCTTTTATTTTTCATTTATTCCACACTTATGTGACTTATCCTTACTTATGTATTATTTTCAGAGCCTAACATCCTCCTATTTAACATGTTTACTTTTCACATATACCAATTTGGTGTAAGTTACACTAATTAATCATTCTCATGGATGCATTTTTAGTAGAGTTTGACATCCATTTATTGAAAATTGCATTTTCACTCGTTAAATATTTAGTCTTACTTATGTGGATGCATTAATTATTGACTTTGACATCTATAACTAGAGAATGCACCGATACTCACATCACTATCATAGATTACTCTCACATTCATAGATGCATTTTTAGTTGAGCTTGATATCCATTCACTTGACCATGTTTTTTCCTTGAAAATATAGGGGTCATTTGTATATGTCTTAAGAGGTTTTTGTGGTCCTTACATTCTCTATTCTACACATACTGAGTTTTTGTGACTTGTGTGACACGTTGGTAACCACTGCACTAATTTATATTACATCCTTAGATGCATTGTCAATTAAGTCTGACATTCATGTATTGATCATGCATTATCACTGGTGAAGTGTTTTTCTCATTGCATTTATTTGTTGTCTTTTATCAGTCATGCTGACTCTACTTGAGAGATATCATCTAATGAGGAGAGTTGATTCTACACTAGTGGTTCTTCTTGGAAAGACCAACTATGATTCTTGACATTCATATATATGACACTTTCTCATGATAAATAATTTTTATTCATTCTTATATGGATGGATTCCTTCCTCCACTGACTCAAATTAGTACAATAAGTGAGTTAACACTTGTGATTAGGTTCTTGGTCACTTACTGTTGCATATATCCATGGATATTTATTACCATGTGGAGCATACATGGTGTACATACACTATTTGGAGAATTATTAATTCTCTTTTTGGATATCCTACTGATATTTATATCACTCCTCTTCTCATTGTCTCCTTAGATACTATTATACTCTCTCCTTCTAGTTTTATTTCTTATGATGACACATTTATAATGGATAATGATCTTATTTCTATCAAGCCACCACTAAAGGAAAATATTTATTTAGACCTTAGTTATCTTACTATAGATTATACATTCATTCCTATTTAGGATGTTGTTCCTCTATATATATCACCTATTTTCACTTTAGAGGACTCTATTATTTCCGATGAGATCACCCTTAATAAGAGCATTGATGAATCATCTCTTCCCATGGATTTTCCTTCTTTAATTTATGAACCATGTTCCACACTTCACATGGGAATTATTTTGGTGAATTTTCCATATCCTAGTTATGACATGAATACTTTAGTGGCATTAAATTTAGTTCCTATACATGATCTTGACATACCTATGCAATGCATTATTTTTACACCATTTTAAAATATCTTCATACTAAAACCTTCATATTCCATTATAGAATGGGCATAATTTCACTACATAATTTATTTTATTACTTTGGTAAAGTGAAGAAACATTTCCCAATGAAAATGGATATTATATAATCGTTAGGCAGAGGATCTCGTATCAAAATTAGTAATTTTATGAGCTATACTTGGAGTGTGGATTACTTCATCATCATCTTCATGGGGGAATTTTATCCCTCTTGTCTTATTTTTTTCTTTTTTTTGGGGGGGTGAGTTTTTTTCTATGGGTTTTCTCCTATTATGAGAATTTATTCATACTTAGGTACCTCACCAGGACTCATTTCTTTGAAAACTATTCAACCAAGATATTTGCAACATACCATTACCAAAATTAGACTCAATGAAATATTAAACATTAAACATAAATAATAAACTAATATTATTCACAAATGATAGCATTAAAATGTAGTAATCTATCTATATCTCTTGATCTTGTCAAATGCAATAAATGTGCCTTGCATATATAGGTAAGGAAGATTAATCCTAACTAAGAGATCAAGATAAGTGATCAATCATAACTAAGATATCAAGATAAACGATTAATCATAACTAAGGAATAAAGATAGATGATCAAACCTAGGACTAATAGATAAATACCCCTAAAAGATAGAGACAATTAACAAATATCCCCCTAATATTGAAGAGATAAATATGTAATATCTCATAATATCTAAAATAAGATAAATGAAATATCCATGCATAAGTGAGTGTGAATAACTAAATACCTAGGAAAAATAAAGTACCTAGGTGAATATGCGATAAGGTAAATAACCTAATATAACACTCCCCATCAAGTGAAGGTAGGGGTTAAAATAGAGTGGCATATCCATAGTATGAGTCCAAATAAAAACACTGAATCAGGTACTCATGTAAAATATATCATAAAGTGGATAAAAGAAAAAAATGCATAAGAAAATAACATCACCCCCAAAGAGAGAGAGAGAGAGAGAGAGAGAGAGAGAGAGAGAGAGAGAGAGAGAGAGAGAGAGAGAGAGAGAGAGAGAGAGAGAGAGAGAGAGGAAGGAAATCCATCTCATGAACAAGGCCTAATGAGGTAGCAATGCATAAAAAAATATACAGTGTGAATCCAAGTGTCCCTATGGAATATAACGTAAATTATAAGAATAAATGGATGCAAAGTCTCTCTAACCACCAAGTCAAAGTATGAATTGTGTTGAATATGAGGATCATTGATAATAAGCATTGGACTTTAGAATTATTGACGCAGTGGATTGCACCCTTGACAAGAGGCTGAGCTCCTACAATGGAAACTCCCCTCTTGCTTGTGGGACTGGCAAAACTAGGGGGAGAGTCTCTAGATAAAGGCTAGCTCCCTTTGATGTATCTTTTAGGTCCTAGATTCCCTAATGCTAACAAATAAATGAAAAAGGGTGGTGGTGAAAAGGGAGGATGTTGAAAATAGAACATAAACCTAAACTAAAAGGTGATACACCAAAAAAGTTGATCCACTCAGCCCAAACATACACTTTTCACCAAGAACAAGCTTCCATACACTTCATTTGACATGAGAAATTCTCCTAGATCAGTGAGCTAGGGGTCCATGGATATACAGGCAGGAAGAACTACTAGAGGCATTCTCAGACACACTATGGTAGTCTATTCATAGGCACCTATACTCCTCTAGGGACACTTCTAGTAAACCTACAAAAGAAAAGTTCACAATGCACTAAACATGTTGAAATCATCCTATGAAAGCATAAAATGACTTAACACAAAACAAAGGCATAAACACATATGAAAGTGCAAACTCAGAATGGACGTAAAAATGCTATGTCTTGATTCAAGGTAAAATCTGGCAGAGTTCTACCTTACAAACCCAGAGATTTTTTGGTAAAGCTTTGCCTTACGGGCTAAGAGGATCCATCTCAAAATGAGAAGTTTATAATATATAGAAAGAGGAGAAGAAGTAAAGGTACCCCTTTTGAAAAAGACTTTTGGCACCCTTTGACAAGCTAGCCCATGTGCATTAAGAGCATTGGGAAGAGGAAACTATTTGATAGATAATGTTGTGTCAGCTCCTACTTTGACTTTGGAATTCAAACATTAATGTGAAAGCATGGGCTGTACCTCTTTTCTACAAACAAGACTACTCCTTTTAGATATTCACATGGTTTATCTACTCATAAATGCAAAGTGGAGAAAATAGGCTACATCACTTACTATTTGTGCCATTTTATGACCACCTAGCAAGCACTATTCCAACTATAGGAATAACTCACCTCCCCTTTTCTACCTAGGTCATTTTGTCTATTTATGCACTTTGTCTCTTTTTGGCTCCTTCAGCCCTCAGGGCTATCTTCATGGCAGGTCACTGAGTCTTTTATCTCCTTGGGCCCTTTTCTACTTGGTGCTTAACTATTTAAAAATCAAATGACTATTTACTTGCTATAACATTGACATTTGTGGGCCCATCACTTCTTGGAAACCAATGGCTAGTTCATTGTGCTTGATTTTGACTTCTTCAGGCCCGTCACCCCCTTGGAATTTCTTCAACCTTTTCTATTGCTCACTTTAATTTAGGCTTTTGCTTTGGACCCTCCTGAAGGGAAGGTGTCCCTTTAGCTTTAGAGAAGTGCCTTTATTTCGATAGTTGAGAGTCGTCCACAAGGGCAACTACCCTTTGGGGTCCTTTGGTAGCCTTTTCTCTTCGATCAAGCTTTTCGTCTCAGCCATTCTTCTCGTGGCTTCTCCCAAATTTATTTAGACTTTTTGTTTGAAGGAATTCCTTCAGACAAAAGTCCAAAAGATATTGTTCTATGCCTTAGTCTTTTTACTTGATTTTCTTTAGGCTTTCTTGCTTGTAGCTCTTTCAAACTTCTTTGGACTTTTTGTCTGAATGAATTCCTTCAGATAAAAAGTATGAAGGAATTATGTCCTTGTCTTTTCTCTCGACTGTCTTCGAAAAGTACCCTTCAGGAAAATTGGAAATGACCCTTCTGAAGGGTACTTCCTTTGCCTTAAACAAATTTCCCAAGGAAACTTCCCTTTCAGCCTTCTCTTTGGTCCCTTTGAAAATGTTCCCTGCCCTCTACAAGGACACTTGAGTCTGGAACTACCCTCTGCAAGGGCACTTGAATGGTTTCTTTTATGCCTAAGTGTCAGGAAATTGTCTCTGCTTATAGAGTCCGTAGAAATGCCTACAGAGTCCCTAGAAAACTTCCTTGCAGAGTCCGTAGAAACTTCTTGCAGAGTTTGTAGCAAATCCTATAGATTTCATAGAAAAGCCTACAGAGTCCATAGAAATTTCCTATAGAGTCCATAGAAATAGGCCTATAGAGTCCATAAAAATAGGCCTATAGAGTCTGTAGAAATTTACAGACTTATGCAAAAATCAAAATATGAACTGGCTTAAAATAGTAGGGAAGGAAGGAGACCGATTTTGGCCTACAAGACCAAAATGGTCAAAAAATTGGCAACTCCTAGGGGAAGCATGCCTGCTATGCTTAGAAACTAATTGCCTTAAAATCTATTGGGCATAGATTTAGAATGTAGCTTGAAAAATTTAGCAACAACCCCAATAGATCCAAGAATAAATCATGAAGCTTTTACCCCACACACAAAGGAAAACACACACAAGGCTAAAAACACTACTTGTGTAAATAACACTTAGGGAAAATAAGAAAGGAAACTGAAAGAAAACTACTATGTACAGTTAACCAGGTAAATTTGCCTCCCTCCTAGATCAAAGGGAAATTTTCTTAAGTCCCCTTCCTAGCAAGGAAACTTATGGTGCTAGACAAGTGGCTGAATGGAATGGAGACTTGGTGACCTGTTCCTCTTGATTGCCACCTTAATTGGCTTGCATCTGAGTGGATCAAAGTTAAACATGGTCATGATTTTAATTTAAATTATCCATTATTTGTCAAAAAAATTGACAATTATAAGGTACAATTTTAAATTGGAGTATTTAAGTGGGGTTGACATATTATTGGAGAACAATAATTTAAATGGTAGTTGATTTAATATTGTAAATATAGTTGGGTTCATTTAATGTGGAGGACATAAGCATGGTGAATGATTTAATTTGTAGAGGTTGGGATATTTATAGTGGAATTAAATACATTTTATTTACTTTTTTTTTGTATAAAAACCTTATAAATTATTGTGGTAATTTTTTTATTAGGAAAAATTCATTGATGGAATATATTGTAAAGAGTAATAAGATTATGTATTATCTTGTCATCCCTTGTGTTTTTGCTTGACAAAGATAAAGGGTGAGGCCTAGTTTTATAGGTTTCTAAACCCCCTCACAAGTAAATCACTTTGTTCTCCTTCTCTCTTTGATTTCTTATTTATTCCATACTTATGTGACTTCTCCTTATGTATGTATTATCTTGAGAGCCTAACCTCCTGCTATCACACATGTTTACTTTTCACATGGACCAATTTGGTGTAAACTACACTTAAAAATCATTCTCATTGATGTATTTTTAGTAGAGTTTGACATCTATTTATTGAGAAGTGAATTGTCACTTGTGCAATATTTAATATTACCTATGTGGATGTATTATATATTGAGTTTGCCATCCATAACTAGAGCATATATTGATACCAACATCACTATCATAGATTTCTCTTGCATTCATTGATGCATTTTTAGTTGAGCTTGACATCCATTCACTTGACCATGTTTTTTACTTGGAAACATAGGGGTCATTTGTATATGTCTTAGGAGGTTTTTATGGTCCTTAATTTCACTATTGCACACTTTGGTAACAACTACACTAGTTTCTCTTACATCCTTAGATGATTGTCAATTAAGTATAACATCCATGTATTGATCATGAATTTTCACTTGTGAAGTGTTTTTCTCATTGCACTTATTTGGTGTCATTTGTCAATCATGTTGACTCTAATTAAGAGATATTATCTCATGAGGAGAGTTGATTCTACATCAGTGGTTCTTCTTGGAAAGACAACTATGATTTTTGGCAAGCATGTATATAACACTTTCTCATGATAAATAGTTTTTATTCAATCTTTTATGGATATATTACTTCCTCTACTAACTCAAATTAGTACAATAAGTGAGTTAACACTTGTGATTAGGTTCTTGGTCAATTAATGTTGCATGTATCCATGGATATTTATTACCATGTGGAGCATACAAGGTGTACCTACACTATTTGGAGCATTCTTCAATCTTTTTTTGGATATCCTACTAATATTTATGTCACTCCTCTTCCTATTATCTCCTTAGATACTATTATACTCTCTCCTCCTAGTTTTATTTCTTTTGATGACACATTTATAATGGACAATGATCTTATTTCTATCAAGCCACCACTAGAGGATAGTATTATATTAGACCTTAGTTGTCTTACTGTTA